>JAKWJA010002500.1:57624220-58174220 GCA_027704765.1 Solanum habrochaites
CCGTCAAACCTTCCCACTAGTTCACGGTTCACATAAAGCCATCTCTTAAATAGTTAAGGGTCTCATGTGATTCATACATACAAGACTAAGAGGATTTAGCATCCTAAGTTAAGACATCTCATATTCACATTCATACATGCATCAAGTAAGGGACACAAGTCAACCAAGACAAGACACAATATACTTCACTTCAACACATATCACATGTCATTCTAGAAGCACATAGAAATAACCATCACCATCTTTAAGTCATCCTATACACTCCCATATCTTCATCAATATGATCATCATAGACTCATATAGTCAAGTAGGAATAACCATGCATCAACCCTAAGACTATACACATAAAGCCATAGACGTAGTCTACATGATCACCTAAATAACATCAATAGAAGTACACATATTGTAACAACCCTAAAAATGGATATGCTAAGTAATGCTTAATGTGTCTAGAATGCCAATGATTAGACCGGGTTCACACAGATTGATGCGCGTAGAACCAGACCTCGGAACCCTTGCTACATCAAATACAACTAACTTGGGGAGTTCTTGAGTAGGAAAGTGGGGTCCTCAACCCTGTTAGGTCTCTCGGAATACGAAGATTTACTTGAAAGAGTCTTTACTGACTTACAAATCTCGGTTTGGAGGGGTTACTCGGGTAAAATGGTCTTTTCCAGCTCCGGGTAGATTGTAATATCCTAAATATATAATTAATTATTTCATTAATAAGGTGGTGGAGGGGTAGTTGTTGGGAGATGAGGGGCAGGAAATTGGGCTCTTGAAGTGACGTCTTGCTCCACCGGGGGTTAACCCTAGGTGGAAGCAATTGAATATTAAAGTGATTTTTTATTAAGCTATTGAAATTAATTAATAAATTAATTATGAATTAATTCATTAGATGTTTAAAATAAAATAAAAAATCAGGATTTTTATTAAAATAAACAAAACCTTATGACTAATACTGGAAAAATAGACTCCTAAGCCTCCTACACTCCCACTTCTCACGTTTATCTCTCCACTCTAACGTCCAATTATCTCTTATTCTTTCTCACGTTTTCTCTGCAAAGGATAACAAAATAGAAAAATAAACCCAGTTCTTCACCCTTGAGAACTCACACGAAATCACAGAAAAACAATGTTAATCGCACACTAGGTAAGGGGAGGTTGTCATCAGTGGAGTTGATATGGAGAAGGATTAGACATGTCCTGGGGTGAAGTTGTTGGCGCCTAAAGTCAGATTTTTAACGTTTATAAGGTATGGCTCTATTCCCTCTGGTCCTTTTCCCAAGAGACCACCTAAGGTTCAGCGGAATATATTCCACAAACTAGGGATTGGTCCTCGTTGCATGTCCCCTGTGCACTAGCTACCATTGACATAGGTTGGTTATGTTGCTGGTAGAAAACGAGGATGAACGGTTTTTGTGATGATTATGTGTATATGTTGTTGGAATCTGTGACTTATGTTGAGTTTCGAAATGAATTTGCGTGTATGTGTTGTGTTCCCGTGGCATTGGTTCATGGTTTGGACTTGAAATGGCCAGGATAGTTTTTTATTTCATGTAACATGGTTGATGTAAATGTTGATGGTCATATGGAGTAGATTGGCTTATTTGAGGGATAATCTCTTGTCTCTAAACGAAATCCATGAAAACCACACCTAAAACGTTCTAAAGCACTACAAAATTCCCTTAAGAACTAGGTGTCCAAAATTTATGAAAGGATGCTGAAAAAATTAAAAGAAAATTCACCTTTAGTGATGAATTTCGTGTTGGCAAAGAGGGTAAAATGTTGAAAAAGATTAAACAAGTGAGGTCAAGATGGAGTGAACCCGTGACATCACAATGTTAAAAACCAGAAAATAAAGAAGTAAAAAGAAAGGTGGTGAAGGGGCTTCGAACCATGGTATTAGGCTGGAAAATGTAACTTAAAGAAAAAAAATAAAAATGAGAGAGGGGGATTCGAACCCAGCACCACCTCTCAATCGATTAAGGAGGAGAATAAAGAAAAATAACCAGGGGAGGCGTGTGGAAATCGAATCCACGACATATAGGCAGGTTAAGATTAAGGAGGAGAAATAAAAAGAAAACTAAAGGGGGAGCATGTGGGAATCGAACCACGACCTTCTAGTCAGATGAAGGAGGTGAATAAAAGAAAAATAATGGGGGAGGCTGTGTGGGAATCAAACCCGCGACCTCTTGGGAAGATTTTTTAAGGAGGAGAATAAAGAAAAATAAGGGGGAGGCCATGTGGGAAATCGACCCACGGACCTCTTAGGTAGATTTAAGGAGGAGAACTAAAAGAACAATATAATAGGGCTGGGGGGTTTATCCCACAACCTCATAGTTAACTCGAAATTAGACTAGGAGAAATAGGATAAAAAAAATAAAAAAAAAGGGGCTGTGGGGGTTTGATCCCCAAACCTCAGCAAGAAGAGAATTTTCAAAGGATAGAACCTAAAAAGGAAATGGTGATATGTTGGAGACGATCCTAGGGTCCCAATGTAACCGTGGACTGGACTTAAATAAAGAAAAATTGCAAGGGTTGTCCAATGGATTTTAACCCGGGTTTCCTTGCCCAAAGTCCGTATTGATAAATAAGTCATACGTGAATTAAAATACAATACTAATGTTGCCGATTAGAGTGAAGTAGAAGATCTTGGCATACATTACAAAATGCAGAAAGTCTTGTACTACATATCTAGGAAGAATTCATCACTTAACGAACGAGAAATGAAATTCTATGGCTTGCAGTATAGACCCATAAGGTCTAGCAGAGTTTTTGAAAAATAAGTGACCTAGATGTATGTAATGAAATGAACAATGAAATGGATGAACATGAACAATGAAATTGATGAATGAACACTGAATGAGAAACCCTAGAAGGGTTAAGTAAGGAGTGTGAAACACACTCTAAATGGCCAAGTGCATGCGATAGATCATTAGTAAAAATGGAGGTGGCGTAATGATAAAGAGAAAATGTGGAATGTAATGAAGGTGCGGTGACAACATGATATGAGGTCAATGTGATAAAATATGAGAGGAATCTCAAATGAGCCAAGTATATGGTACCAAAACGTACTCACCTATTGAGAGTGTAAGTTAATGAAGGGACCAGTCTCTATAACCTCTAATGAAAAGTATGAGATTAACACACTTATCCTAATGATGAGATGAGAAATTATCATAGAGAATGATTGTACTCATACTAGCAGCAGCTTGCATGACGTCTGAGTGGAATGAATGGAAAACTTAATGTGTGCACCGATAGACTAGCTAGAGCGGTGACTTGAGGCATTCCTTTCAGGAAGAGCGGAGGTTCAGTAAACTCTCATGAGATAAGATGTACGGCATCCGGGTATGGGTCTCCTTATATCTCCTAGTCGCGAACTATACTTCCAATTATAGGAATCGGGCCGGGTCCTTTCCCATGTACGCTAGCATGTTTGGTCACTTTGGCTGGTGATTCCACCTCTTTTGGTGTGGGGCTCTGAGACTGGAGTTCATTGATGATCACATGATCTATGTCGTACAAGTTAAAGTTCCCAATTAAATGAATGAGGCCAACCTCCAATGATGCACTAAGAAATAAATGATACCAAAGGTGTATGATAGGATAATAAGAGGTGAGTAGATTCAAAGTATGATATTCGGTCATTCGTGTCATTGCTAGAACGAACCCAATGAATGTCTTAAACATACATCCTAGGTATAGCTGGTTGTTGTTTACTACTTGGCCAATGAAGAAATGAAATGAAGAGTATGAATGACCCCCGCCGCCAAAAATCTATGTTTGACTAAAGCAGAATCCCTAGTTGAGGTCCCATATGTTGATTGATGCCCTCATTTTTGGTTATCTTAATATCCAAGCCATGATTCCAAGGTCTCAGGCAAATGAATGAATGATATGAACACGTCAGTGTTACGAAATTTGATATGTGCTATGTGTACGTGTTGTGTGCGGTGTTGCAAAATGTAAGTATGATGAGCATGTTACTCTCATGACAAAACTGTACTAATCCAAATTGTTTAAAGCTCATAAACTTCCCTAATCAAATTTGGAAAGTTCACTCACTTCCTAATCTCAATTTTGGCAAGTCCACTGACTTGACCTTCTATAATCATGTTTGCTAGGAAAGAGCTTATTCTTAAATAGGCTGTCAGTGGTGTGTACTAAACCTTTACAACTCTAAAACTTTTAGGTGCAGGCATTGGTTGACGCTAGGAGCTACAGGTTAACGTTTGCAGGTTATCCGAATTGTCAAGGCATTCATCCGGGACTTGTAGGTCCCTCATGCTTTCGAGGATGCTTGCCATGACAGTCTAGCTTAGTTGTGGGATGAAGCTATGGAGTATTTTTTCTAGAGTCTTTCCCGTTTTTGTCAGGACCTATATTGGTTCCATTTGGCAAGTACATCTGAGGTTGATAATAAACTGTTCCTTATTGATGATTTTAATGTTTTAGATGGTTGATGGTGAACAATAACGTATGTAGAGAATGTTTAGTAGGCATGTTAAGAAACAAAAAGTTTCAAATTTTCCGCTAAAATTAACCTAGACGAAGTAAGAATGACGTAAGTAGGCATGTCTGCGACCTTAACGATGCCGGTCTCGTTTGAAGTCTAGACTTTGGTCGTGACACATATACTTTCATATTACTTATCATGTAGATAGATATTATCCAACTTCACATAATCAACTACACAAATCATTAAAATACTTCAAGTAGTGTCGACAAGGCAATGATCATTATATTACTTAAAATAACGTTGATAAGGCCACATCAATTGCAAGTAAAGCACATAACATTGCCACCATAAGTGAACCATGTCAATAACAAAATAATTGAATTCAAATTAATATAAAATATAAGGTAATAAGGGCAATATACCACCACTCCATCCTCAACACTTCGATCCATAAGGCCCTTACCCATGGCCATGAACAAAAATTCAATATAAAAACTATCATACTTAATAAAACTAGGTCAATTCAATATAGATTCATCAATCTAAGACAACCTAGATATCAATTTAATACAATTATTACATCAATCAATAGCCCATAGAAAACTACACTAGAATTCATAAGCATTAAGTCCAAATCACTTAACCCATAAAGTAGTCAAAAACTAGGGTTCATCAATTACATGGGTTCATAGGTTAATTGAGTTAAAATCATCTAATTAACAAAATTTCAATCAATATTCAATGCTTAAAAACATTTAAAGCAAGAACCCATGGATAAATCATAAAATTGGACAATTCATCTTTGAAAAATTTAGAGAACTTCTTTGAAAGTTGGGCTCCTTGATAAATAGAGTTTCAAGGACAAAAAATATACATCAATGAAGATAATTATTCAAATTGAATAATAATCTCCACTCAATTATCCAATCCAATCCCTTCCTTGAGTTTTGGCTCCAATGGAGTTCTAGAGAATTTCTAAGGGAATTTTGGTTTTAATTTCGAAGAATGAAATATTCTAAGTGTTTTAGTCTTATAAACATATTTAAAATACCCAAACTCCCTTTCCTTATTTGCAAGTGATATGAATTTGCAACTTCACCACTCAACTTACAGTGAAGCTGCGCAGGAAACAGCCTCACAGACGGAGGGACCATCGACGACCCGTCCCTTGACCAACAGACCATCCTGTTGGTCTGTGGTCTGGGACTGAGGCTGGTCTTTGTCCTATCCTCTCCCACGCCTAATTTTTCATCAACGAAATATCACCTACGGGGCGTCAACTAACCTATTGGGCGTTGATTGCCATCCGTAGGTGAGCTGTCTTTGGCAGTCTTGGCACTCTTGAAGGGTCCTTCCTCGAGGACCCTGGGATGGTCCTTGGGGATGTTTGCCCAGACGTCTCCAATCCAAAAATGCTCGTACATGTGTTTAGGAACTCTCACATGAATTTCATCCAAAAAGAACACGTAAAACTTGATGAACATGCTCTTAGAACCCAAGGTCGTTTCAAGGCAAAACCTTCTGAACGTAATGGACGTTCTTGGACGATTGACTCCCCAAAGTGCCACGAAACTCGACCGCACTTCATATATAACAGTATAATAAACTCATTTAAGGATCTTATCAACTCAGGAAAATAATACACATTAAAACTATATGAGAACATAGGTGACTTAGTCGTGAAACGGTCTTGGTCTTCCGTGACGTTTGACTGGAAGGCACCTAAAATTCTATAGACACTGGCCTCAATACCGCATTATAAACCATTTTAGGACCTTATACACTCATGAAAAACATGTTAGGCTCTAGTTCACCTAAGTCATTTTCGAGATCTTACAATTTATTTACCTATATGTTTTTACCAGTTCTTACCCTGGATTGCCCGTGACCTTACCTCACTCAGATTTCGTCCAAGCATAGTGTAACCTGAAATTTTCAACTCTTCAAACCAGAAGTTTTCATACCTAGTTTTCACTAATAGTTTGCTCATAACGATGTGGGAGTTCGTTACAATAAATATCAATTTATCCATCATTCTTTCCCGAATGACCAAATAAGAAAAGATGAGTTAAATCAAGAAGAGAGTAGTAACCGAACCTTAAACAAGTGAGGGTACTTGTATCGTATGTACCTCTCAGTTTTATAAGTGGCTTCTTCAATCAGGACAATGTTTCCAATGAACCTTCAACAACCTAATTTCCTTTTTTCTGAACTTCCAAACAGCCTAATTAAGAACAACAATAAGATCTTCTTCGTACTGTAGATCGTTCTTTAGCACGACTCAGTCCCATTTGAGTATGTACTTTCCATCCCCATGATCCAAGGGAGATCTGCTTCTTTTGAGCCGCGATGAATTCCTATTTTCCCTCTAGTCCATTTTTCTAACTAGACTACTGTTGTTTTAGGGTTGCATCTCCACATTCGAGACTACATATATATTTTGATACATGACTTTTAAGGTTCTACGGGGTTTCTCTACAATTTTATTTTGATTATGCCTTGGAATGTGACTTTGTGGTTGTCAATCATATATGATCTCAACATGTCCTCCAATATATGAATCATCCTCTCTGATTGACTATCTGTTTGGGGATGGAAGGTTGTGCTAAACGCGAGGTGAGTGCCTAATGCTTCATATAACTTACCTCAAAATTTAGAAGTAAACTGACAGTCTCTTCTAAGATTATGAAAAGGGGCACCCCATGCAAACCTTACTATATCTTTGACATAAATCTTACCCAACTGTTGAGAGTTATAAACTACTTTAACTAGAATGAAATGAATTTATTTAGTCAACCTGTCAACAATTAACCAAGATGGAATCATACTTTTCCAAAATCCTAGGAAGACCAGCAAAAAGTCCATAGCTATCTTTTCCCAATTCTTCTCAGGAATGAGCATCCTTTAAAGTTATCTTGTAGACCTCTAGCACACATAATTTACCTGAGTTCTAACACTAACACTTAGACACATATTTAAATATGCTCTTCATCATCATATACCACAAATAAAGAGTCCTCACATCTCGATACATTTTGGTTACACTAGGATGAATCAACTATATTTTTGGATCAAGTCTTCAATATGAGGAGCACAAATCCGCTCTTTGAAGACCAGCACTTCACAAGTGTCCAGTGTAACATATGAAGTCTCCTAGACACCAAACTTGTCCCTAGGATTGTTTAAATTCTCATCCTCAAATAGTTTAGTCTTCATTTCCAATATAAATGTCGGCTTGACCTCAATACTGGGAACACCCCACCACTTCCTAAAATCCACAACCGCATAAACTTAGATTCTAAAATCTAAATCTCTCTTGCTAAGGGTTACCATTTCCTAAAATCCACAACCCCATAAACTTAAATTCTCGAATCAAAATATCTCTTTCTAAGGGTTTCTTAAACACCAAAAGCAAGCTAAGCTTCTCATGCTAACTGTCATCCGGCTCAATGCATCTACCACTATATTGGTCTTGCCCAGATGATATTGAATGGTCACATCATAGTATTTTAAAAACTCAATCCACCTCCCTTGCCTCAAATTTAAGTCCTTCCGAGTAAAAACATTTTGTAAACTACGATAATCTATGAACACCTACATTTAATATCATAAAGATAGTATCAACAGATCATAGGTGCAAAAACTACTGTTGCCAACTCTAAATTAAGTTAGGCAGTTCCTCGCATGGACTTTCAATTGCATTTAATAATACGTCATAACATGCATGGATTGCATCAACAAAACATCCAAACTCGTGAAAAACACCACAAAATAGAATAGAGTCCATCGACAATGACATGATATAAGTCGTAGTAAAAAATGCTTTGATCTTTTGAAATATTGACGAGTGGTAGATTTCTACTCATCTGAAGTATTTTTAGTTCAATACATAGTATCCTCAATACCTAGTTATGTCCTTGTTTGATGATATTTTTATGTTTTGTAGCTATGAAGCCTAAAGGACAAGACAAAGATAAATCATGAAAAAGAGTCAAAATCATTGAAAGGATTGTAAACTCCTAGATGACAATCGCCTAACCTAAAGAGTGGATCACCCAACAAGCGAGAGTTCACCCAAAGTGACTGTGCACATTTGAAAATATTCAAGGTTGGTCAGCAAACCAAAGTAGAAATGTTTATTCACCGAAGTCATTGGGTGATCTAGATGTTCCATTGTCGGAGGTACAAACTATTAAGTTAAAATGAAGACTGAATGGGCAAACGCGGAGATAAATTGGCAATCTGACGAATGGAAAAGGTTGACTCAATTGAGTTATCCAAGTGATGTTCAAACACATGAAGCCTAAATCAGATGAAAGGCGAGTTGAAGAACGAACAATGGTTTGCCGAATCAAAAGGGCGAGCCCGACTAACATCATTGAGTGCATCGTACATAGAATATTTTACTAATTTTTGGGGAAACTATAAATAGTCCTAAAGAGAGAGGGAAAATGAAGTCTTTCCATAATTCATTGTTAGGCTACTGCACTTTTACTTTAATTTTGAATATTGAAAAATAGTCTGTTTAGTTAGTTTTGGGTTTTCAAATACTTTTGTAATTGACAATTAAGGGTTAAAATTGAAGTGGGTGTTGAAGATTATTGTTTATCATCAATAACATTAATGGCAGAAAATATCATATGTATAATCTGTTTCTTTTTATAATTCTTGGTTAGAACTCCAAATTTAGAGGTATAATAATGGGTTTTGGTGTTGATTTAATTTAGTGGGTCTTGTGTCTTACTTTGTTTTATTATTTTTCATCCATGAGTTTGGGTTATATAGCATGAGGTCAATTTATGAGTTAAGATTACAAAATAAATACTAATTTATATCTTTGATTGTTGCTCGAAAGAGATCAACTGAAGTGGGTGAATAACTTAATACATGCAATTCATGTTTGATTTCTATAGTTTGCTCGAAAAAGAAGTTGTGGTTCGATTCTAGTAGTTGAATCTTTTTGAGAGTGAAATTTAGTAAGGTATTAGGTTGATTTTTGATTCAGATAAATGAGATCGAAAGTAGAATTCTATGATATAATGCTTTGAGATCGAAAGAAGATTTGTATCATTGAAGAAGATTTGTATCATTGAAGATTACCCAGCTAATCCATTTTTGTTTAACATTATTCAACAAACACTTATAGCCTAATTTGACATCAATACCAATCCCACACCCCTATATCATCACTTACTTGTTTGAATCCTCATTTTTAGTTAGATAATGATAAATGGTACCAAAAAACCTAATGTAAATTTGGTGGAATTATCCACCCACTTGATCTTATAACTACAATAAATTGGTTTGCATTCTTAATTTCCTAATTGAATTCATTGCATTATATCACTCCTTGTGGGATTTGACCCCATCTCTATTATTGAGTAATTTTATTTCTATCCACCGCTTACTCTTCTAATTTTTTTAGAGTAATTTGAGCGTTATAAAAATGGAGTTGCGTCTATGGAGTGATGACTAAGAATTCAGTTTGTCGACTTGTTGTTTATGGTAGATTGTTGTTTGGTGTTGTTGTTGTGCCCTAATTGCATGTAGAGTTATGAGGGAAGAAGAAAGTAATGATGTTAGTCGCTATGGGTAGAAAATAACATGAGAGATATGAACTACATGCATGTGAATGTCGTTTGAAGCAGAGGAGTGATCTGGGAACCTACTACTACTGGAAGAGTTGTGTTCCATGTAACATGAACTATGTAACCATTGCTCCAGATGAGAGTAATGTTTGGAGGTATTTCTTATGAATAATCCGTGAAGATCTCCAAAATTTTATGGATATTTGTGGGCCTCTCATCTCTAAGAATAACGCACAAGAATCTATTCGGTTGAAGTTGTTCCCTTTCTTTTTAATGCAGAAAGAAACTAGATGGTTGACCGAGTTACCAAATCTATCGCTCCATGTGTGGAAATAAATGAAGTATTCACCGAGATATTCTCCCCAAAAAATGGTAAATTTGAGAGATATCATCTAGAATTTCAAAAGAGTGCAAGGTGAACCTCTTCACGAGACCTAGTTGGGATTTCAAAAGTTGTTGCTACAATTTTCAACACGTGATGTTCTAGAAAAATTTGTCGTTGAAATATTTATATTGTAACCTTGTCTTGGTCAACAAAGGGATGGTTGATCAACTTATTCAAGGAGGGCTGATACGACAACCGTTCAGTGTAGCAACAATGTTGCTTGATTATATGACTAAGATTAACCGAACATGACATACTAGATAGGATCAAGTATCTCATCTATAGTGGTTATGAGTAATGAACAAATGGAAAGAATCATGAGTGTGATAAAAAATATGGTCAGGATGGTGACTCAACTCAATTTTTTATCTAAATATGTCATGGGTGGTAAACTCAAAATGGTAAACACAGTTGGAAAGTGGGTAGTTCCCAGAGGATGACAAATTTGAGTCATTGTAAAATGAATAAGTGAATTATATGGGGAACCAAATGGGGGTTTCTCATCCAAATTATCCTCGACTGGGCGGGAACCAAGGTTGGATTAAGGAAAGAGACAATGGTTTGAAAGATTGGAGAGATAGATGTGGGAATTGGAGATATCTTGAAGCTGAAAAAGACAGATATATCCAACCTCATGATTGTCCCAAGACAAAAGAACAAGCTGGACAGGAGGGAAGCACAAATAATATGCTAACAAGGATCTTCAACAAGGTTGAAGGGTCTGAAAAAGTGTTGAAGGATTTGAAAAATGAATTCTCCATTTTGACTCAAACAATTACTTCTTATTTTTTGTCAATCAAGCAGCTGGAGACTCAAATGTGTTGCTAATCTATATCAAAGGCAAAAGTAAACATTTCCTAGTGACACCATCCCCAACCCAAATATAACTGTTGATAAGTAAGAATTGTGTTATGCCATAACGTTAAATAAGACTCTTCTTGGGAGGCAACCCAAGTTTATTTTATTACTTTTAATAATATGTTTTATGAGTGCAGGTTGAGATGAAGTCAAAAAGATGAAAATATGCATTGGGAGATGCAAGTACCCAATTGGTGATGAACCGAAATGGTCTAGTGGACATTTTCATGTTCACTTTTTGAGATTTGTAAAATGATACCATCAACATCGGCGTAGAAATACCTATTCGGAAATTCACCAAATAACACTAGGTGAACTACATCGGGTTTGTTGAGTTGAACTTCACATTTGGTATTTTCAGGCTTCATCGGTGAGCTTAAGATCATTCAACAATTTGCTGAACACGTTCAGTAACGTTAGTCATGGAACACAATTTGATATAAAATGGCCAAGCGTCTTCTAAATTTTTTAAAAGATGCCTTTTGATCTTTTTGTGCATTTTCACTTCCTAAACTCTCAATTCTTTACCTAAATACTAGTGTGTGTTTAATGTGCGTCGATTTACTTGCTTAGAGTGAGTGAATAACTGTGATTCTCAACCCCAAACCCTTTCTCCCTTATTGTCGTTATATGTGCTTATCTAAGGTTGGTTCTCAAGATTATTTTTGTTGTCTTTGTTTTATACTGATACATATTGATTGTGTTAAACATCATTATTGATTTTGTGTTGTTATAATCATGAGAGGGTAGCTTAATTTCAGTCGATTGAATGATTCCGATGAACTAAGATAATTGATTTTGTGCCTCAACCTGCTAAAATTGATTGTGAAGGTTAAAAGTTAAAGTTGGGTTATTATTATAATGAATGGGTTTTTTTGATTAAATTTTGATTAGGTGAAGTATCTAGCCCATTTTTGTCCTTTCAACTTGTATTTTCCCAATTATAGATAGGGTGACGTCTTTCTTGAGGGTAAGTCTTCAATTTGGCAATACTTTTGAAAATTAGGGGAATTTTGAGTACCCTAGTGTAGATTAGCATATGAGTAACTTGTAAAATTTCTAATGTTGCATTTTTGTGTTTAATTGTAGAATAGAGTTAGCATTGGGCTGAAATTACCTGTTCAACGGGCTTGTCTTAGCTCGCCAAGCTGATTAGGTGAATCGCTGAGTAAGCCCCAATCACCTTTTGAGTTTGAATTAGTGACTTGGGTGCTGTCACATTCAGGGGGCTTTTCTTAGCTCACCGAAACCAACTCAGCAAATCACCAAGTTGGAGTTGACATCTCTCATATGTTTGGTCCTAATTTATTTTGCACTATCACATATATTAGGCTTGTCTAAGAGCACCGAAACCAACTTGACGGATCACCAAGTTGGAGTTAACACCCCTATCGTACCTAAGTGAAATTTCATTTTGTTTTTTCAATTTCGGCTAGCTTATATGAGCTCGACTTGCCTAACTTGTTAAGTAAATCGCCTTTCCATTCAGCAAGCCTTAGAACATAGTTTTAACTGTGATTTTTTATACTTCTTTTCAACTAAATTTCACCTTATCTTTGTTTTGAAGTGTTCTGCCTTGCAAGACATGGAAAAGTTTAAAGGAAAAAGAGTGATCTCCTTTGATAATGAGCATGAGTCCCCTCCTCTATCTCCTCTAAAAAGGAACATAAGGTAATAACACAAGAGTCTCCTGAGCAGTAGTAGGCCACTCCGCGTGAGAATGAAACACCTAAGAAAGAGGTGGCAAAGAACAGGACATACATCCCATATAAGTAGTAGTAAAACCCATCATCACATGTCTCTATAGTGATCCAGGTCATAGATCTAAGAGCCTTTAATAAGCTCAAAGTAGAGGGATAGTGGAGTATTCTTGAGGAAAGATGTTTATCGACAAATGGAGTCATAAGAGACTACCTAGCCATATAGCAAACAATCAAGTTCCATGATTTTGAGCACTTCACTCGAGCTCAACCACTATATGTCCCGGCGTGGGTTCGCGAGTTCTATGCCTCCTATGCAATTATATTTCCCAAGAAGAGAAAGGTCGTTGTAGCAAAACCCTTTGAGTTAGTCAAAGTCCGAGGGAAAAAGGTGCAATGTCATGTAGGTGCCATTAATGATATTTTAGGCACAAAAGGCAACAAGGGCAAAATGTACAAGTTAAGGATGAAGTAAAAATTGGATGTATTACACGTATGGTTGGCACCCTTAATCTCTGACACTACTCCCCCATGAATGGCTAATAGGGAAAGGATTGAAAATATGGACATCAATATCGCCGCTCAGTTTTGTTTCGGGCTTATAAGTAGAAATCTCATGTCGTCCCTAAATGAGTCTATCCTCCAGCATCTAAAAAAGTCATAATAGTTTGCAATATTATCAACTAGGAGGATATCCATGATGGTTCCATCATATAGGAAGAGATTCTCATGCAAGCACAGTAAGATCAGGCTTTCCTTCTTTAACCTGTTTTAAACACACAACTTTGTGAGGCAGCCAGAGTGACACTCTAAGAGATATATGACGTTCAGGTGACCCCAACCTCATCTAATGACATTAGGAGGATAAAGGCTGACTATCTGAGGGATAATGCGGCCATAAGGAAGCCGTCGACACCTAACAACACACCGGTAGTGTATCACACTACTTTAGAGTCAAACACTACTCGTCCCGCTCTTTATGTGTTGCCCTCATCTGTTCCTTCTAGTTCTTCTGCACCATCCACCTCGACTGCAACTACCCCTGCATCCCAACCTCCATTGACTCAGGCCTTGATATGTTAGATAAGAAAAAAAATTTTCATTCCTCGGATGCTAGGGTATCCAGATTTGAGAGAGAGAGATGTCCAAGATTATTGCTAGGGTGATTGAGGTTACTATGTGAACTATTAGGGTTGAGGTTGTGAGCCACATGGCCACTCTATCTTTGTATGGGGAGATAATGGACAACCTTACAACTAGAGTTGAGGAGAGAGAGAAGTGTGAGGGCAGTTCTGCCGACTTGACTAATTTTGACTTTAGCCATAGTTTGCAATTACTAAACTTCAAAAATTGAAAATCTTATGCAAAACACATTTGATCACCTCTGCAACTCACAAAAAAACATAATAAAGCTACAGAAAGGAAGAAGCTGATTTCTAGGTATCCCAAACTTTTGACACCTAAATATGACATTATATCCATAAGCCTACCTAGCTTTGAAACAAGAAGATTTGGCATCAAACTATATCCGATTAGGGTAGGGATTAAAGCCAAGAGCTACCGAAAGTTTGTAATTTTCCTCCTCATTGTTGTGCAATATCTGCAGATGTTTGTCAGTGGGAATCTTCATGAAGGTCAAGTTCCAAGGAAGTTGCTCCCTGGGATTCAACTATAAATAGTATTCAAGTCATTCTTAGTGTAAAAAACATTGAGAACTCATCACTTCACTAGCAATACAATTGTATCTTTACTTCTTAGATTTAAGCTTTATTAGTCATTGCTTTGTTCATTATCAATAACACCAAGCTTGTACAATGGCACTACCAAAATCTAGCATCAGAACCCAATGGCAGAGTCAACATATTGTTAGGGGTTCATCTGAACTCCCTTCGATGGAAAATATTACTATTTCTACATGGTTAAAATTATTTCTATAGTTATATATAGTAGATGTCAAACCCCCTTCGATTAGTTCATGTGTTTATTTCTTCAAATTTTGAACCCCTATTGAAAATCATGGCTCAACCACTACTTAGACCTCAGGTGTTTTTTTAATTCTCTTACTTCATTATAAAAATTATTTTATTACGTACTTTTTATTAAGTTTGTTCACATTAAATTATTCAAGTTATAAAATCTAAAAAGGGAAAATGCATATGTACCCCTAACCTATGTCCGAAATCACAAAGACACACTTATACTATATCAAGGTCTGATACCCTCCCCCCAACTTAGTTATAAATAATTTTCTATCCCTTTTCGACCTACGTGACACTATCTTCTGGGCTAGCGCGTGTTGATAATTTTTTCAAGCTATCTGGTTGATAAAGCCATGTAGGCCGAAAAAGGGTAGAAAATTATTAATAAAATAAGTTCGGGGGGAGGGGGGTTAATAGGACCTTAGTATAGTATAAGTGTGTCTCTGAAATTTTGGACATAGGTTGGGGGATACTTATGTATTTTCCCTATCTAAAATTACATATTGTTGGCCATCTCAATTAGGGTGTCCCTGAACCACGTCAACAAATTCAACCATACCGTTTTTAAGGGTAAACTATTAGGGTTTGTCTGAAAAGTCATCAAGTAGTTGGAAATGGTGTAATTACCAATGTAATAATTATCAGCCTAGTAATTACACTAACTTATTGGTTTGACACTATGTAATTACAAGTGTACGATTTGCTTGTACAAGTGTAATTATAAGGTTATATTAAATTTAAAAATAAAAAAATATATTAGAAAAATAAGGGGTTTATAAATTAAAAAAAAGAGACAAGTGTGAAAAACACACTTAAACTATATCCTTTTTTTTTTTTAGTTTCACACCTAAACTATTGAGAGTGTGAGTTTCATACTTAAACTATCATTTTTTAGTTTGAGAAACGCACATCTCTCTTTTATACCACTCTCATCATGGTGTGTGTAATACATTCTCTTTTTTATTTTAAATATTACCACATCACACTCCACATGGATAAAATATTTGACCTTGACAAAAATTATTCGTATTAATTAAAATTTAAAACAAAAATATTATTATCCAAAAAAATAATATAAATTTTTTTTCGTACTCCACTCCATGACTTTCTCTCACCTCCCCCACCCCGGCCATTTTTTTTGTTAAATTTCTCTTATAAAAGTATTTAATTTTCTTACTTCATCTCCTCCTCCCCACCCCACCCCTTCAAATACTAATTTAGATATTTTTTTTAAAAAAAATTCTACCCTCCCCATCTAACCCTCTGTTTTCAATTTTTTTCTCATTTAGTACATATCGAAAATATATTTTACTTGCCGCCGCAACATTTCTTTTAATTTTTTTATTTACTTATGTTATATTCGTACACTAGTAGAATTTTTTAACAATATATGTATGTGCATATCTAACACAAACGAGAAAAATGTAAAATAAAAATAAAAATTAGGAGCGGAGGGTTAAATATGATGGGGTATAATTTTTATTTTTAAGAAATAAGATAATATTCAAAGAAAAAAATTAGCGGGGGGGGGGGGGGGGGGGAGGGTTCGTTGTGGGGAGGCGCGAGGGGTTGAAGTATGAATATTTATAAAACGGGTTTGTTACACGAGGAGGTGGTGGAGTGAGTAAAAAAACATAATTTAAATTGATGGTTTATTTTTAAAAAATTATTGATAGTTATACCTTAGTTTTAAATTTTTTTAATTAATATTAATAGTTTATCATTTAATTTTTTATGTGAAATATTTTATACATGTGAAATATCATGTGTCGTTTTTTCAAATAAAAGAGAGAGTGCATTACGCACACCACTAGGTTGTGTTTCTCAAACTAAAAAATAATTGTTTAGGTTTGAAACTAACTCTCTCAATAGTTTAGGTATGAAATTAAAAAAAGATAATTTAAATGTATTTTTAATATTTATGTGTTAAAAAAGAAAGGTGTAGAAATTGGTGTTATCCTCGTTGGTAAGGAAAGTAGCAAAAGCAAGACTCACCCACTCTTGGGGCTGCACTTTTATGGTTTTTCCTTGAGTGGTCTCTTCATGAGCTACAAATCACCTCATAATTTGTGGTAACCCCACTCTCCCAACCCTCTTTTCTACATCAACATTAATAACTATGAGTTTGGCAGCTTTCTATTTTGTATTTTTAGTAAGTGGACCACTTTTTTTCTCACTAACTATAGCTATCCTTCCATACTTGCTTTGCTTCCAATAAGGAGGCACGTATTTAACTTGTACACTACTTTCTTTTTCAACAATCTTGAAAAAGTTATTGAATTTTCTTCACAGCTGCAAAATATGGTAGCTTATTTGTGAATGTTGTTCACGGGTTTTGTGGATTATATGGATCGGAGTTGAAAAAAAAATTCAAATTTGAAAAATAAAAATAAACATGGAGTCTTGGAGCTATGTCTCTGGGGGTAAGGGTTTTGTGTCTGAGGAATCTGTTTCTGTTGATGATGGAATAACCCCATGCAGCTGGAGTCAACAAGGAGTACAAGTGGGTTCTCAAATTAGAGATGCTTTTGGTGGGGAAGATGAGTCTAGTTCCAAGCACTCAAGTTCATCATTTATTGATTTGAAGCTCGGTAGAGGAAGATTTCTGGATGTGAAGAATTTCAGTTTGTCTTCAACCAAGAGAAATAGAGCTGGTGGTTTGACCTCATTTTGCCAAGTTCAAGGTTGTGGAAAGGATTTAACTTCCTGCAAGGACTACCACAAGAGGCATAAAGTATGTGAGATTCACTCAAAGACTGCTAAGGTCATTGTAAATGGCATTCAACAGAGGTTTTGTCAGCAATGTAGCAGGTTAATCTCTTCTCTTTTAAGTCAAAATATTTATGTTCTGTGGCTATTTATAATGGATATAATTCTTGGTTCTCAACTTGTAGGTTCCATTTGCTAGCTGAATTGATGATAGAGCGCAGCTGACCCGCAAGCGTGGTAATTGCTGGTCATAATGAGCGAGAAGAAGCCGTGTAACAGTGGTCATGCCCGTCTGCAGAGCAGGAAAGGACAATTCAGAGACGGCAGTAGTTACAGAGTAAACCCCCCGGCGACGTGCACTGATCTTAAGCTTATCCGTAGAGCGGAGGAGAGGGAAATGTGGCGTAGGGAGGGGAATCGCGACATGAGGGGGGGGAGGATCTAAACCAGGGTTTACTTTAGAATGATGTAGCGAGTGAGAAGAGTCGATAACGAATTGGGATGACAAATCACACCGCAGTGGATGGGCCTCGCGTGCACGAGTGACGGGTGACGTAGCTTTTAACGAGCAATGCTCCTAGAATTACATGCTTCTTGTAACGGAAAATGTTGAACTATCTCGATAAGACATGTTCTTGACATCATAATTGTATGCATAATAGTTTGTTGTCTTTTTATGTTTTAAAATAGCTAAAAATGTGAACAAGGTATGAGTAATTATCTATAGGGCTAAGGTGCTTCTTTGGATTCTTCTGCATCACTTGTTTAATGCGTAATTCTGCATCACTTGTTTAATGCGTAAAGGGAATTGTCATTGAGGTTTGGATCTGAAGGAAAATGGGGAACTAGTAGTGCATAGCTGCATAGAGACCAGGATGCGTCCCTTCAGATATCTGTACTATTATGTATCATTTGTATTTCATTGATTTGTTTCCCACCTCTTACCATTGGTAATACTTTGGTACTCTTGTGTTTCAAAGGAAAATTTGGTCAACCAGGCTTCAGTGCTTACTTCTGTGACACATTTTGGGGAAAATTATATGCTGTTTTGGTAACACTCTTTAGGTTCTGCAGGTACGAGGTTTCAAGGTAGCTCCTTTGTGACATCCTCCTTCATTTGCCAGGATATACTTGGCGGCAGTCTTCTTCATCAACCAAAACATGATATGAATGACTGGTATAAGAATGTAAAGGTCGAACATTGTTCTGATTACAGTCCTGAACTCACCATGCCTTTTACAAATAAACACTCACAACCTAGACCCCTTTTCACTTCATACCATACTGACAAACACTGTCCAGCTCTCCATGATGAAGGAATAACAACTATAACTAGAAGCAAAAATAATGAAAGTAGCAACTCATATCTGAATGACATTGGAGGCTCAGATTTTGTTTCCCGCTCTCTGTTCCACAGCACCTCAATAGGGAGCGAAGTCTTGAATGTTATGGACTCGGACTCTCCTTTTCAAGGGATATCAAACTCTGGCTGTGCTCTCTCTCTTCTGTCATCTCAATCACAGGACTCGTCAAATTATTCATCTGTAGTAATCTGCGACCATGAGTGAAGAGTAGCTACACAACCATTAGAGGATAGAAGCTATATTACACCTCGCAGTTTACCAACCCATAAACATGACCCACCAGACATAGAATGTTTCCAGGCGGCTATTAGCCCAAAGGGTTCAACAAGTACAGTGTCCACTATTTATAATTTATCTGAAGTGATTTCTGCAGAGGGTCAATTGGAAGACATACTAAGAAACAATTGTGGAAGTCTTCAAGGATCAGATTATGTGAACACCAAGAATCTACTTTCTTGTGAAGATGATACCACTATTGATTTGCTTCAGTTGTCGTCGCAGCTTCACCAAGTGGAGCATCAAAGACGTTCGATGAAATGAAGTAGGATGGCGACACTTTTTCCAGCCTCGGAATCACTTGAGCAGGTAACTAAATAATGTGGGTACCACAATGAGACTTCTATTATGTTTCCGAGTGAAGTATGTAAGATTTCCCTTTCCCTAGGTGATAATTTGGAATACCAGTAACTGACTAAATATCAGGTAAACCAGTAAATTGAAGATAGATCATCCTTGCAGTGCCGCTTCTAATGAGGCTAGGTTTAATAGGAGCAAGTTTCTGACTCCTATGCTGAGCAAACAAGGCTGATCAGACTTGTTGCTTATTTACTAAACCTATTTTGGTCATCTGTTGAGTTTCTTATTTTATGTTTGTAGGTATATCAATGATAGTAATACAACATCAAACGTTTCAGAAAATTCTCTCTGGTTCCGGGGCTTGGGAGTTTGCTCATGTGTGAGGAATATGATAGATTTACCACCTGTTGCCAGTAGTTGCATTATATGGACATGCCACAAACCTCTATTTAACACCTTGTAGGTCTGGATGAAAAGTACTTGTTTAGGCTCAGCGATGAAGTTTCAGGGCTAATTTTTTCTTGTGAACGTTTATATCCTGCTATTTGCATTGGACATCCCATATAAAGGCACATGTTCTTTGTGGCATGAAGACTTGGTCATAAGAGTTCAACTACTATGCAGCTAGGATTTAATTTTTGTTGCAATTTTTTCTTGATTTACTTGTTCCTTTTCTTTTCTCCTCTTATTTTGCGCATAGTTTCTACTTGCGGGGAGGGGGGGGGGGGGGGGGGACAGAATGTTCTGAATAACAAATATTACATGGCACAATAGTATTCAGGTGATTGAATGTGAGTTTTAAAGCAATAAATCTTCTTTGCATGAACAACATACTCAATGTTAATATTACAAGTGGGGTCTGGGGGAGAGTGGGTGTACACAGACCTTATTCCTCAAAATCTGTCATCTATGTGAAGACCTAGATTAGCTTGCTATAAACATCTCTACCTAATCGTGTATTCTAGTTCATCTTACACTCGTCCTCCGTTTGCTACAGTGCTTTATCAGATTGTAACAGATTTGTTTGATAAAAGTTGATATTTGCAGATACAACTGTATGTATGGACTATAGTTCATATTGAAGTCTCTGCTGATATGCATTTCCAGCTAAGAGAAGTTGAATTTGTAGGAAGGATGCGTTAAAAACCTTGACTCCTATTGATTGTTTTTTCTTCATGTGTTGTTGACAACAAGTACTCTCGTTCAATAATGAGTAATGTGTTTCTTTGTTGGGATGAATAGTGAAAATAATCATTTGTTGTGAAGTTAGGTTTATTTATGTATATATGACCATTCACCCATTGTTGTCTACCTTATTATTTTGTCATGGACTAGTTGATCACAATATTTCATGAACAAGCTAGTAAGTAAATGTGTTTATTCATTTCAAATAAACATATGAGTGTGTTGTTGGGCCAAAGTAGCCCTAAGATTTGCTTATATGGTGCAATATTGTTTGTTTTGGGTCAAACATGCATGGTTTTCTCAAAAGAATCTTAGACCTTACATGTACGTTTTTTTGTTTTATTTTTCGATGAGGGAATTAGTTCACACACCTGAAAATCCCCTCCTTTGAAACAAATTTTACATCTCATCTTCATTTATAGGCTAATTTGGAGATTAATCGTTCACCCACAACATCTTCAGAGTATTTATGGTCAATAGAGTACGTCGCTACTTTGTTGTGTAAGCGCTTTTAAAATTTGTAACGGATATAATTGAACGAAGGACGATGCCTCCACCTACACGCACTGCGTTTGCTGATTTCGATTTTTTTGGGAAGGAGAGGAGTGCCTATGCTGATGAGTTCTGTTGTATAGATATTTATTGTTGTGTACGCTCGCATTTCTGCTAATTGAAGGGAAATCGGTATATATAGCAAACTAACACTAACCTAAAAGAAATGGAATAACTAGGTTTGATTTAAATGTGCTCATAGCCAAACGGTTAGATAAAATTGCAGCGTCTCTCTCCCAAAAATCGCGCTCGCCACTCTCCATTCTCGCTAGCCGCTTTCGATGTATACACAGAAGTTATAATTAGTTTTCTGTTTTGTATAAAGCGAGGAGAAAATTGTATATACACATGCAAAAATATATATTTTCATGTTATACAATTAATTATACAATTTACAAAATTGACTTCAAAATATTGCAGAGAAGGAGAAAAAGGCAACGAATTATTACAATTGCAGTGAAATACAATTTTCTCTAGCTTTATACAAAAGAATGAGATATTGTGTTAGTTTTGTTATAAAGCGAGTAGAAAAACATATAATGCTTCTTCTATACAACTTATATTAACACATATACATACATTTTAATTCGATTCAACTGTATGCAAAAGCCAAATATACAATGCAGCGAACTAGGAAAGCCGAAATTATACACTTTGGCAGCGAATGATACAAGTAGTATATGTTATAGCAAATTATACAGTTAGTTTGCTATGGAGCGCAATTATGCAAACTTTGTTATAGCATACAAATATAAATTTTTTGTTTGCTATATGTGAAAATTGCCTAATTGAAATTCGGAATTGGGCTGAGATTGTAACTGATTTGGGCTAAAAAAAAATGGAGGTTAGGAATTCAATTTACAAAATGGCCATATACATTGCAAACTTGGCCAATTGAATTAAATTTAATTTAATTGGTGAGTTCATCTAAATATTAAATATGACATATTAATTAATGAAATTCTGAATTTTAACAAAATAAAATATAAAATAATTAACTTAATTATAAATTAATTAACTCAAAATATAAACTATTGATTAACTAAACTCTATACGATGTTGCTACATCTTCATGTTTAACACTAGCCTAGAGAGAGCAGTATTTAAGAAATACGATATACTATAGTCAAACATAGCATTGTAACATATGATTTGTTGACTCATTCATTTGATGATATATGAGAAGATAATTTTTTTTAGTGATCGAGCATAGCATTGTAACTTGCTCATAAAATATTTCAAGACGTGCATCTAAGCAAATTGTTTAGCTCCCATTTTTTATATGTTAGGACTACTTGAGAGCTAATATAATTTGTGGCCGTTTCTGTTTTTCGCACCTAGCAGCAATAACAATATAGATAGCTGGCATGTCTCTAAGTTTTATTTAATAAATGGATCAACACAAATTGCATAAGACAAGTAGTTTGATATGACTAGAAATCAGGCATATCCAACTTGTGTTTTCTTCTTTGGTAGGGCTTGGATGTCATGACTAGTAGACAACCATTATAGGAATTGATAATGCTCAATGATGAACAAGCTGGATGGAAGGAATGTTGTGTTGTACTAAATGCTAATAATAATGAAGACGAAGGGATTTACATTTTTTGTTCCGCAAATCTAAATAACGAGGTTGAAGACTTCTCACCACCAGAAGATGAGCCCTAGTGAAGGCTTCTCACAACTAGACGATGAGTCCTGATGAAGACTTCTCACCACCAGAAAATGAGATTCGGTGAACGCCGATAAACCAACAACTCAGAAACAACAAAAGAAGAGGATATTTTCCTCTAAAAAATTCTTAAACTTGAAATGCTCTTTTAAATATCCAAGACCCCTATTTCTCGATGAAGAATTCTATATTTTTTTATTGTCCAAATCCCTCCT
Organism: Solanum habrochaites; assembly: GCA_027704765.1. Taxonomy (NCBI): domain Eukaryota; kingdom Viridiplantae; phylum Streptophyta; class Magnoliopsida; order Solanales; family Solanaceae; genus Solanum; species Solanum habrochaites. Next base: position 57,647,469 of record JAKWJA010002500.1, read on the forward strand.
TAACAGTGAAGACACCAAGGAGGGGTAACTAGGTCATATACTTTCATAATTGAACCAAACATAAATTTTCGCTCAACTTTCAAATGAAATGGATAACTATGATATTATGATGGAATCATTGATGTAGTGAACAATACTTATTCAATTTTTAAAAATTCAAAGGGGAAAATCAAGTGCTTGACCAAAATGGATTGATTTAGAACAAAAAAAGGATATTTAAAGAGAGAAGTAAACCAAGATCATGAATTATACACCAGTAAAAATAAAATTTCTTAGGAGACAAATTTAAAATAAAAAAATGTTATTATGACCAGTTAATGTCAAACCATAATACTTGTCATACTGAACGCACTTAAAGATAAACATAAATAGTGTATAGATTATTCATCCTATTTTGAACAAACTAAACTCAAATGAAATAATGAAACAATAAGAATAGATCAAAACTTCAAAGAAACAGAACATCTCCTCCAAAAACTCTCCATTAACACCATTTTCTTTCTATATTTAAGACATAAAGATTTTAGTATCAAATCAACATGAAACAAACTACATAAAAATACATTGAACATGAGAATGATATGTATAAATTCTATATTTGGATAATTGATCATGTCATTTAAATGTCTTTCTCTATGTGAAGAGTGTTAATGTTGAAGAGGGCTGAAAACTCCATTGATGAGAGCTTGGTTAGAGAAGAGAGGTTAGAGAAGAGGCATTGAAAATGTGTGTTGATTTCATTGAATAAGAAAACTGAAAACAGTACAGTGGTTATATAACCAACATAAACAACTTTGTAACCAACTTTCTGAACCTAACTAACTAATAATTGAAACTACTAATTAATACACGAACATACTCCAACTAACTACACCACGCTTAGTGTAATACTAATTTAACCTCAATACCCCCCCTCAAATTGGAAAGCAGAGGTGATCGAAGCCCCAATTTGTCCAAAAGTTGTAGAGTGTTTGTATCCCAGTTAGTGCTTTGGTAAGAACATTGCCAATGATCAGCAGTATGTATCAACATGATGCAGTTGTAACAAGTGCCTCTTGTAGCTGCGATCTCACAAAAATGACAATCCCTTATATCTGCTTCGTATGTTCATGCGGGAAAACAGGGATTTCTAGCAATATGTATGGCTTGCTTGCTATTCACAAACACAGCGGAAATGGTGCAGTCTGATATATGTTCAGCTCCTCAAACAATCTCTTGCAAAGCCAGTTACTCACCTACTACTTCTCAAGGATCTGTACTCTGCTTAGCTGAAAGAGTGATTTGTTCTATGTTGTCTGGCTTCAAACAATAGACAATCTCCCAACACACAATTATAACCACTAACGGATTTCCTTGAATCAGGACAGGAGCCCAATCAGAATCACAATATGCTTGCACTTCAAAATTGCAGCAGATGATGACATGAACACACCTAGAGGAGGATCTTTCTTGGGTATTTACAGGGAAAAGCAGCATGTAGATGAGGTTACTAGTGTTTGCATAATGACCTGAGAAGTTGTACACCCATACGCAAGATCAGTCTAGTATGTGTAAGAAAATCAAACTGCCAAATAATTTAGTTTTTATAGTAAGTAGGGTCATCTAAAACTTTTCCTCAAGATTTAGCTTGACGTTTGGAATCCGTGGAGAAGATAAAGGCGCCATGTGATCACATGAACTCTTTTGAGAAAGCGTCCAACACCAAACTTTCTCTGAGAATCCAAAATTCCATCATCCTGGACTAAGATTCTAGGCCTAGAAAGTAATGTAATCTGCCAAGATCTTTGATCCTTAAATGGTTGTCAAGAAACTTTTAGCTCATTAACTCCATCAGTGTCTGTTCCGGTAAGTAAAATGTTCATCCACATAAACACCTAAAAGACATTAGATTCACCGCTTTTCTTAAAACAGGAATAGTCATGAAGAGAATGTTTTATCCTCGTGTGTGTAGTGCTTCAGTCAGGTTTTCATACCACGCCTACTAGCCTGCTTTAGACCAACAATGACTGTGGAGTTTGCAAAACCCAAAGTCTTGTGAGGAGGACAACCTAGTGGTGGTATGTCCCATGTACAATTCTTAATGTAAGTCTCCATGTAGGAAGCAGTGTTAACATCAAGCTGTGATGTTATGTTCCACTGTTTCTTTGCAGCAATAGCAATGAGTGTTCTCCAGTAGTCATTCTTTACAACAGGTGAAAGGTCTGTTTAATCTATGCATGATGTTGGAGTATATCCTTTACTACAAGCCTGCCGTATACCTCTCACCACTTCCATCAGCTTTGTTGAACTTATAAAACCCACCTACAACCAACAGGCTTCTTATCTTTGGTAGAGTGTGTGAGAGTCCAAGTGGTGTGGTCATGCAGGGCAAGAAAACTTTGTGTCATAGCCTTTTGCCATGCAGGATCCATAGATGCTTCCCTATATGTATTAGGTTCAAGTCATGGAGACATTCATTACAAAAGATTGACTCTCAGGAATTTAAACATCAGAGACCACATGATGTTTAGAGTAAAAAGGGCATTAAGGATGATAAAGGGCGGATGGTTGTGGTGGTTGTGAGAGGAAACAGTGTTGGAGTGGAGGTAATGGTACATTGTGAACATAATCAGAAAACCCAAAAAAAAAACAATTTTTTTATGCGGGGGTTTATGTGGTCTTTGTGATCTTCTAAGAAGTGGTGTGGATAGTGAACTTTCAGGTGTGATATGAACAGGTGAGGGGAGATAGCTCTCGGGTGTGATATGTGGAGAACTTCAGTGACAGCTTCATTACGTGGAATGATCTTGTCATTATCTGTATTTGGATAATCATGAGAGAGACACACAATGAAAAGGAAATTTTGGAAAGTGAGTAGGACTTTAGACATGACCAAAGGAAAATAGTTCATGGAAAATTCATCCTTGAAACATGAATTTCTGAGTGGACAAGTTCAAAGACTTTGTACCCCTTTGTATCATAGGGTATCAACAAAAACATGTGGTATGGTTTGGATCAAATTTATTCTGTGGACTTTGGAGTAGTAGGAAACATCAAACATCCAAAACTCCTTAAGTGGTTGTGAGTAAGGTAAGGTTTGGGTTATATAAGATCTCATAGGGAGTTTGTTATGGAAGGAGAAGAAGGTAGTTATTTATCATGTATGTGGACAGCAAGTAACATTCCCCCAATATTTCACTGGGAGGTTGGACTGATGGAAAGGAGAGCCCTTGTTGTTTCACGGATATATGTGCTTGCTTTCGACCACACCATTTTGTTGAGGAGTATAAGGACAAGATTATCTATGAATGATCCCCCCTTTTGATTGGAAAAACAAAGTGGTTTCACTGCTTAAGTGAAATTCTAAAACCATATCTGATCTTATGGTTTTAACCAGTGGTGTTGAACGGTTCTCAAACCATGAGTATAAAGGCTTTGAGTATATGAAAAAGCATTGCTTTTGCTACTTAGAGATGTGTCCAGTGTAGATTTACTGAAATAATTACTAAGGTAATGAAGTATTGAAATTGTCATGAGTTGGGTTTGAATATGGACACCAAATATCAATATGTAATAGTTCCAAAAATCCAGTCGAGGGTGTGAGTTTTAGGTGGAACGGGTAATCTGGATTGTCTTGCCATGGGACATGATTAGAGACAGAGAAGGTTGTTTAGAGGAGAAGTTTACTGGCTTATAGAAGATAGTTTATTTCACAAGGGTACGTCCAAGTTATAATGCCACAACAATCCACACTTCATTGAAAGAAATAGAAATGAAGAGTTGCCAGCAACATTGTCTTTTTACTTACCAACAAAGAAGAAGTTTATTGCATTTGAATGAGATTACATGAGAGAAGTGTAATGTACTGTATCACTGTGGATAGTGGAAGGTTGTTTTTTTTCTTCTTGGATGAGGATTTTTGTAAGCAGTTTGAGCAAAGGAAGTAAAGGCCATCATGCATCTTACCAATTTCCAGAGGCCTCTTCATTGAAGGGGCCTGCAAGAAACAAGAAGTGTTAGAAAAATAGACAGTACATTGAAGATTTTTTCAAGGAATTGATGGAGATTAAATCGTATGTACTTGAAGAAGGAGCAATAATACCCCTGACCGGATGATTTTAGGGTAAGGTGTTACATTGCCAACCATAGTAATTTTACTCATATCCGTTGGCAATCTGACTAATCATAGATTAGGTAGATAACCGTATCACAGGTTATTTATTAAAAGTCATGTGATGAGAGCTCCTTGGTCTAGAATCCCTAAGTCAGTCCTTGTTTTGCAAACACTCACTGAAAGTTAATATAATCGGAGAGAGAAAAAGAACAAGCAAAACCACTGCAACGTTCAAGACCACACACCTCCATCATTTTGAAACTATCAGCAGATGAGAAACGTTGATCATATTGTTCTTGGTGATACTTGATATTCTCATTTCCCTGAGATCATTAGAAGAGGATGAACTTGACTCCTTTGTCTGCCCACTAGCATCTCCATCACTGGGTAGTCTTACGGAGTTTGTGTGCACCCCGTCCTCTATGTATATGCCTTGGATTGGATATGTATTTGGCCTGTGCTCCTTGATGTGCTGATCACGAATAGAACCATTTTGTGGTGTCATTAGATGGATAACCATGCTAGTTGTAACATCTGCTCGAACGTGTCTGGCCTTCTACAAAAATCACAAAAAGGCCTTCCTCTTGGTGCTTTTGTGTGGAGGTGGAAAAGTTCGTTGAAAAATTTCTCCCTCACCTGAATTTGATGAAACTGCAAATACAGTGCTACTCCAGTAAAACAACTGATGACTTGGCTTAAACTCTCGGTGTTTTCCTGCTGCACTAGTAAAGAGAAAAAAGCGCTGCGCCCAAAGAGGTTAAGGGATTCATCATCAAAATACTTCCCCTAATCTTAGTATATACCACATTCAAACCATCAGAAATTGATCAAACGTCTTTTCCTTGCTCTGCTTTATGAATATTGGCTTTGCTCCCACACACACACAACAACACAATGACTGGAGATGTACATAAGACTGTTTAATTCCTCCCAAGTGTTCTTCATACGAGTGTAATATGCGTGATATCAAGGAATACCTGATTAAGATCATTATTTTCGTTCGAGTGTGATACAATTTTGCTCCATTGCTTGATCATATCGATCCTCCAATTCCTGCCATAGATCCAGAGCCATCATTGAATATTCAAACTACCAGCAATATCTCGATCTAGAGAATTAAGGAAGTCCATAAGTAATCCATATCATCGCACCCACCCATTGACGATAGCTGGAATGATTTACCTATTGCGTCTCTTACACTCACCATTGATGAACACTAGCTTGTTCTTCACCGAAAAGGACCGAAGCCACTAGCCGCCATGAATAAAACCAGTACCTTGAAGGGAACTGGACAAGCACTGCTCAGGATTATCTGAGGGATGAATGTAGAAGTGGCCTCCCTGCATCAATGTAACGAATGGAGGAGGAACACTGGTTCCAATCCACGTGCTCGTAGATAGAAGCAGGAATTTTCCATTTATGTCGCCAAAAAAAAAAAAAAAATAGCAAATCTGCAAAAGATGAAATGACGAAACTCGATACGGCAAAATTGAAGACGACAGGAGCAGAAGTAGAATCAGAAACGTTCCTGCTCTGATACATTTGTTACTATAAGAGGCTGAAAACTCCCATTGATGAGAGCTTGGTTAGAGAAGAGAGGTTTCGAGAAGAGCATTGAAAATGTGTGTTGATTTCATTGAATAAGGAAACTGAAAACAGTACAGTGGTTATATAAACAAACATAACAACTTTGTAACAACTTTCTGAAACCTACTAAACTAATAATTGAACCACTAATTAACTACACTAACATCTAACTAACTACACCAACAACTTAGTGTAATTACTAATTTAACCTCAATAAAGAGCATGAAAATTTAAGATTTCAATTGACGATAAAATAAGTTGTTATTAAAGTATTGGTGTTGCATTGAGTCAAATTAGGTTTTTATGAAATTGCCAGCAGCTTGTAGACAAGGTACCAACAGAGAAAAGTTTGAAAATAAAAATTGTCTCTCTTGAACAAAGATTCATCAATATACAAGAAGAAGGGTTTGAAGCAAAGCAAAATTATTGTATGTTTCATTAGTAATTCTAATTAAGTAGTAAGAAGAGAGAGCTAACCATCATGAATGATAAACCACATTTCTCATTCCTACGAGTTGATTTCGAGATTACATATAAATTATTCAATCAATCAACTAAACCCCCAACCCTAAGTCAGACAAATTGAAAAAAGAAATACATGAATACGAGCAGTGGCACACGAAAATGGATTCACAAAGCATAACAGTGTCTCTCCTCATCATTCTCGCCACCGTCATCTTCGCCATTGTCTTGTTGCATACCCACAAAAAAACTTGATTATTTTTATCGAAGAAGAAGTAAAATTGAGAGGGAAATTAAGAAATTCACTATTTAGAGATTTAAGACCCATATTCATCGCCTTATTGTAGTGCTACTAAGTAATGTTATTAAAGAGAGAATGAGAGAATGGTGGCGAAGAAGAGAACAACGTCATTTGGGATGAAAACTAAAATATCAAAATAATAAGGTGGAATGACCTAAGAGACCCATGTACTTAACTTTATTTGTCAATTGAATCCTCATACTCATTACTTTGTCAACTAGATCTTTAAATCCATTCAAAACACAACATTTTAAGCCCTTTTCTCCTCCGGTAAGTGTGTGTAATCGACATAATTACACGTGGAATTCCACCTATTTTTAGTGTCACGTACGAAATTTACTGCTAAAAAAATAAAAAATCAGATATATCTAATTTATAATTTCTTAAACTTTTCAAATGATCATCTTCTTCATATTTGGTCACAATAGAGCACTAAATTTATAGCCTTTAGATCAAATTCTTCTCGATTTAACTTGTATATTCAACTACAAGTTTACCAATACAAACTCAATGAACCCCAGTTATAATTTTTAATAATTACAAGTCACAAGCATATGTATCACTACCCAAGAATTAAGGATTTAGCAACAAACTTTAGCAAACAACTATATATGTTGGCTTATATTGATAAGTCGCACAACGTAATGTGTATGGTGGTTACATTATAAAATTTTCAACAACAATATTGGTGTTGCAAAATAGGTTAGTATTTGTTGGATATTATAGGTTAAATAATAATTAATATAATAAATTTTAAATATTACAAAAAGCTTCAACCAGGTTTTTGCAACAATGATGATATTGTGCCCCAAACTTAAATAATGGCAATAATTTTAATTATTTGTTGCTATCTTAAATATTTGGCAACAATAATATTTTATTGTTTCTAATATATTTTAATTGACCAACTACATATATTGTGGCAAAATAGTTTTTTTTTTTAGTTTCCGCCAATAGAATCGCGGGCTTTTTTATTTTTGCCAATTTTCTTTTGCAGAGAAGTTCACAAATTTTTATTTCTTTTCCAGAAGTAGGCTCTTCAGTTTTAGGAAAACTGAAGCTAGGTTTTCTGATTCACTGAAGAAGAACGTTGTTGGCCTGGTGAAGTATATCTCTGGTGAGTTGTTCTGTATGATTTGTTCTTTTCACAAAGTTTTGTTAATTCTGAGTGCCTGATATCTAATGATGAGTCTCTAGGTTAGTTTCTAAGATTTTCAATTGCTTTGTTAGGTTTATTTTTCCGTCTTTTTGATGAGGAATGATTAGTGACAAAATTACCCTACTAGTTATACTAGTACGATTGAGTAACAAAATTGCTAGTACTGTTATTTGGGTGGGTGTTTTTGATTTATTTATTTGTGTGGTGCTGTGTTCCAAAGAAAAAAAAACAAACAAGATGTTTTTGTTAGCACAACAAAAGAAAAGGTTTCGAAATTTGAAAACCAGGGCCTATCATTATCTAACATTAAAGAATTGTTAGAGTTTCTTGGTATACTGGAGGAACATATGTAGCCATGGCAAAATAGTGACTTCTTCAAACGGATTAAGGAGACAGATACGTCAATAATTCTATTACAATTATGATTTTAAGGACCTTCTCGGCTGTAGTTAGATTAATGTGCTTTATTTCTTAAAATATCAAGTATGCTTGTTATTTATTCATTGATAATGTGTGTGCATTATTTTTTCTGTTATGTGCAAGATATGTTTAGTTTACGGTATCTGTTGCCTTTTAAAATTTTAGGATTCACTTTTGACCCAATACTGGATCTAACGTTTCAGATTCCGTGAAATAGTTCACCATTATAGGTTCCCAAGAATGCTTTGAAGGAAATATGGCTCGAGATAGAGTTTAAGGTTAATATTCGAGTAGTACTTCAATAACTACAAATGTGATTAGAGCGAACATACATATTGTGGTACAGAATCGGGAATTGTGACATAGAAAACTAAAAAACTATTACAAGCACACTATGATTTCTACGGGTAAGAAACTTATACGTAGAGATGGATGGAAAGTAACATATTTTTGGAGCTCTTGCAGCGTTTTCATTCATCGCAATCCAATCTTGATCGTCATCTTCGTTCTGTCTGTTTTGGTATCTTCTGCCACATAAAAGGAATGTTGGGTAATACCTTATTGTAGTAAGTCATTTTCCAATCTTACTATTGGATTTGGTAGAGAACATCCTCTAGTTCCACATTGGAGGTTCTCTAAAGGTAGTACATAATTCATAACATGAAACAAACCATGCAGGAGCATTATCCAGCCTAGTAAAAGTTCTAGTTTAAAACTGATATTTAGGAACTTAAAGTTAGTTTGTAACAAGTAGGCAAACAATAGACAACATGCCATTCCAGTGCACTTACGTTTTTAAACCAATTGAAGCCTTCATCGCAGGTGCCAGAGGAACAAATAAGTGCTAACGGGCCGATTAACACCATTGACAAACCAAGCCAAAAAAATAGAGTCCAACTAGAAGTAAGTATATCGAGTTGACAGTCATAAAGCGAGTACTATAAGTATTCCCGACAGAAGGACCATTGCTGCCTGCACCCAAAAAGAGGCTCGTTTATTTTTTTATTTGACCAATGAAGGAAAATAGCTGAGGAACACCGGCGCAACACCCATAGTAGACCAATTAAGCTCAACAAAGAGTGTTGCAGCTCAAGACTCATACAGTAGCTACATCCTATTGTGGGAGACTGTATTTGTCACAGACGTCCTGTGTTAACCAAAGACAAGAATGATTTGGGCAAATTTCGCAGAAGTGACATCAAGTGCTATCTCTATGGCAGCATGACCTCAAAAAGATTATTACTCATTTGTGTGCTCAAACCCACGGTGGTAGGGCTTCTGGTAAATTCAGTGCAGTTTTACCAAATATAGTAGTAAAGGAAATCAGTTAAATTTGTTAGTCTATCACTAGCTTCATTAATAAACATCAATGATCATGTCCTGAAAAGGCAGACCCGAGTGATCGTATAATTAAGTAAAGTTCCCCTTTGTGTCTTGGAGATCGCAAGAAGAAATTGTCCTCTTTTAGATATTGTATCATCTGTTATTCTTTCTTCACCTTCAACATACTCACAGATTAAACATTATGATATACTACTTGGAGACAAAACTGAAACCCGCTGGTTAATTCGGTTTAACTAGAACACTAGTTACTGATTCTTGATAGTTGGCAGTTGGTTGCATTCCTCAGCACAGTGATAGGGTAGCTCTGCAAGAATTTGCAATTTCAACTACCTATAACTATAACCCGGAGCAGTTTTAGTAAGGATGCCAGGATTTTAAATAGTTAAAAGGGTTGCAAATTGGTGTCGTGAATCTGGTTTTAGTGATGAAGGAGTGGATGCCATGTAAAAGTATTGAATAGCTAAACAAGGCCCGTTTCATGTCAGATTTATGGGAGATGAAAATCTTAATTCAAGTCTTCCCTATTGTATAAAGAAAGTATCCATCAGTGTACAGATTCCTCTAGGGTGCCACTAAACCCACACTGCAATCTGGTAAACGTTTTAGGGATATAGGCATAGCAAGAACATTACCTCAAAAAAACAATCAAAAACTGCCCTTCCGAAGGCCTCTCCCAACCTGCAATCCAGTCACAATCCAAAAGAAATAAGTTTCTTCAACTCATTCTTCTTCCATTTCCAATGTGTAAATCTAACCCACTCCTATTCCTAGCCTTGTCGCTTAGCCTTTTTAGTCGAGGCGCGAATCAATATAAAAAATTAAAAGATTAATTGACATTATAAATATCAAAATTTCAAACCAATTACATATATGAACAAAATACTATAATTAATTACTATAGAGAATTAATTTTTTTCAATAAAAAAAAAAATGACAGCACAGTTCGGTGAAAGCAGTAAGCAAGTCAGCATCATTTTACAGTAACAACGTCTTCAGTGTTTTAAGCGTATGGTGTCTCAAGAGGAAAATTTCTTTTCTCTGTTGAGATGAAACTTGGTTGAATATAAATTTTTTTAGCTTAATTATACTATATTCTTAGCGGACTTATGTTTCTACAGGTTGTCATACTCCAATCTATTGACACGGCTAAAGCTAAGGTTGTTGGTGTGAGCAATACTACAACCTGTTTAGTGGTGAACAGGTTGTGATCAACAATTATTTTTTTTTTTCAGGGTCTTCATGACTTTGTAATAAGTTGATTGTAATAACAGTTGGTCATGTGATCTAGCTTATCTGGAAGATCAGTTGAACAAACTTGTGCTGTGCCTATGGAACTTGTTTATATTATCACTTAAGATATTGAATATTAACTTGCCTGCCTACCCATATTTACCATACTGTTATTCATGTTGTTTTGCATATGTTAAAAGATACATTTGGATATGTCCTAGTACCATGAAGAAATTCAACATACTCAATCAATATGGAAGATATATTTCTTTAACTCTTTTACGTGTTTTGTATGGATATTGCTATTACATGTAGATTTGAGTTTAAATTGATTAGCTATCTAATCTTATCGATTTTATATCTTTTATATGAGAGGTGATAGATATAAGAATTCTTTTTGTGAAGATGTTCGTAGCTGTACATATACAAAAACTAATTACTGGTATTACAAGGACTTTCATATTTTTAGATTGACCTTTTATAAATGAAGTTTTCTCAACATTTCTTTATTTTTTAAAAATAAAAAATCATATAACTTTATTTTAATGATTTTAAAATTGTTGTAGGTAAGTAGATAAATGGCATAAAGTTGGATACTTAATTGCGAAATAGAGCGTTCGTTTACCACAATATTTAAATGGCTTGTTGTGGAGCGATTTTTGAATTTTGCATTGTTCCTAATCTTGAGGTTGTGTAAGAATGCAAGGTCGATGCATAAAATGCAATAATGTCTTGGAAAAGCGAGATGAAGTGAGAAGAGATTGTGTAGGTTTGGAATGGAATCAAACATTAAAAAGGGGATTAATAGGGAGAGCTAGATCTTTCTTCAGATGATGAAACAAATTTATGAAGAGATTCAGTTTAGACATGTGCTGTTGTCAATTATGAAATGTGGCATGATATATATCATGGGGTTCCCAAGCAAAGTGAGAGTTTAATGACACAACTGAGTCTCGAAAGAAGAGCCTAATACAGAGCTAGAGATTTATAAGTTAATGAAAGATGCAGAAAATCGATTGTATCCAAGTTGTGAAAAGTAATCCAAACTCTCTTTTATAGTGATCTTCCTTTTTCAAATGAGTGTATGCATGATGTAGTACTATTGGAAGTTGGGACAATTCAAAAGTTATAAATAGGCTAGTGGATGAGATGATAACTATGACGTGCTTATTGTTTTATTACTAAAAGTACAAACACACTCTATAATATTTCGTTCTTTGGATACAATCTTCATTCATATTGACCTTTTAAATTTATATTATTCTTAATATTAATATTTTGTGAAGAGTAAAGAAGGTTTTCTAAAAGAACATGTATTGTGATATACAGGCTATCACAAAATTGTTGCTAAAAGGTAGAAAATATTGTATATATAAAAATTTAGGAAAAAGCAAATGGATTATTTATTTGTAGCAACAAACTCACAAATTGTTGCTAAATGTATAGAAAAATAGTTTATTGCAACAAAAATTATTGGTGATAAAAAGGCCTGCCTAACACATTTACTAATAACTTTTTGTCTTTTTTTTTACAACAACTAATTATGTTGGTTAACAAAATAATTTGGTAGGGAACAATAATTTTGTTGCAAAACGTTTAGTTTTAAAGCAACAACTGTAGTCCTTTAAGGCAACAATTTTGTTGCAATGAACGTAGTTTTGAATCAATATAGTTTGTGGTTACAAAAACTTTTCGAATCAGCGTTTATTGCAACAACATGCCAAACAACTTTTATAATTGTTGCAAAGATTTTTCGCAACAACTCCTCTATATAGCAACAAAAATAATTGTTGCTAAAATCCTGAATTTCTTGTAGTGTATTATCTTTTTAGATTTTTAAAGCTTATCAATGGAGTTTTAAAATCTTCAATAATCACTATAATCATTCACATTATCCGCATCTCCTAGTTGAAACCATCTAATAAAATAATGATACTAAAATATTTCATACCTAAAAACGAAACTTTTAGAAAAGTTGAGGCTACTGGTTTGTATGAAAAAAGAAGAGGCAGAGAAGAGTGAATTTTGGGCTGGAGAAAGAAGGATGGGCTGGGTTGTGGTGAGGGTTAGAGGAGAGAGGGTTGGTGGAGAAGAAGAATGTTGTCGGTGGGTGAAGGAGGGTCGAAGAAGATGGATCATATTTTTTAGTTTTGTTAAATTGATTTTTTTAAAAAGTAAAATATTATTTTAACTCGCTTTCAAGCGCGTGTAATCACACATAGTTTTGATGAGTTTAAGGGTTTGCTAGGTAAAGTGATGAGTAGTAGGGTTCAACTGATAAACAGAGCCAAATACAAGGATCTCTTGGGTCATTCTGCCAAACAATAAAAAAATTAATGATGTGGTGTTCTTTATGGGGTCTAGCGATGACCGACATAAATAAAAGAGTTGTTATTTTATTGACACGTGACATTCTTTTGTAGGGTTCTTATTATGGACCTTAAGAGGATGTGGTGTTTATATTTCAAGGCGTTTAAAATAAAAGAGACAGTCTAGATTCAAATTAAGACATGGTCAGATCAATTTCAATTATGGTCAATTCTCATTAAGAACGTAACCAAATTTACTAAATTAGGCTGGGATTTAAAGAAGATTGATTAACAAGCTTCTCAATATAAACGAAAAAAAAATACAAAACTTAAAACCGAAATTTTTTTAGAAGAAGTTGAGGCTACTAGTTTGTATGAAAAAAGAAGAGGCAGAGAAGAGTGAATTTTGGGTTGGAGAAAGAAGGATGAGCTGGGTTGTGGTGAGAGTTAGAGGAGAGAGGGTTGGTGGAGAAGAAGAAAGTTGTTGGTGGGTGAAGGAGGGTCGAAGAAGATGGATCATATTTTTTTAGTTTCGTTAAATTGATTTTTTAAAGGTAAAATATTGTTTTAACTCGCTTTCAAGCGCGTGTAATCACACATATTTTCAACTCACCAGTATTAATGTCACATAAACTCGGTCAATGGTCAGATGGATTTAAAATATTGAGTTTTGATGAGTTTAAGGGTTTGGTTGGTAAAGTGATGAGTAGTAGAGTTCAATTGACAAACGGAGCCAAGTACAATTGTCTCTCAGGTCATTCATCCAAACAATAATAAAAAAATTAATGATGTGGCGTTCTTTATGGGGTCTAGCGATGATAGACATAAACAAAAGAGTTGTTATTTTATTGACACGTGACATTCTTTTGTAGGGTTCTTATTGTGGACCTTAAGAGGATGTGATGTATATTCAAGGTTTACAATAAAAGAGGTTAGATTTCAAATTAAGACATGGTCAGATCAATTTCAATTATGGTCAATTCTCATTAAGAACGTAACCAAATTTACTAAATTAGGCTAGGATTTAAGGAAGATTGATTAACAAGCTTTTTAATATAAACGAAATAAAATATAAACCTTAAAAATGAAAATTTTAGAAGAAGTTGAGGCTACTGGTTTGTATGAAAAAAGAAAACGCAGAGAAGAGTGAATTTTGGGTTGGAGAAATAAGGATGGGCTGGGTTGTTGTGAGGGGTTAGAGGAAAGAGGGCTTGTGGAGAAGAAGAAAGTTGTGGGTAGGTGAAGGAGGGTCGAAGAAGATGATCATATTTTTTAGGGCGGAATGGTCTGGTGGACACTTGTACTTGTATGAGTTTGTATTGTGAATTCTTCTACTTAACAATTTTTCAACTAAACCCTTAAACTCAATAAAATACCATATATCAAACCCCTCTCACCATTGACCAGGCTTATATGACATTAAAATGGTTGAGTTGGCATTAGAGAGTGGCTACACGTGTGGGAAGGCGAATGAACTGCATTTTAAATTCAAAAAATATTTTAAAGTAAAATATTCAATTAAAAAAAAAATGAACTTAGAAAAGGTCATCCTTCCTGTTCAACTCCAGCCGCCATCCCCATCTTGCCCCCAATCCATTTTTCCTTCTTTATTAAACATTTATCACTGAGCAGGATTATTGACACCTATTGTCAATACATACAAAGTTGTTGTCATTACTGAAGGGATGGAAAGCGACCGTTTATGGTGATGCTCTTCGCCTCGTCGAAATCTACTAAGTGTCAAGTGGAAGTAATAAAGAGGCGACACTGATCATTTTTCACTAGATCGGGAGGCGGCGAGGGGGTTTATTGGTACGACGGAGAGGCGAAAGAAGAGAAGACGGCCATGGTTGGCTCGCAGGGGCGCCGTTCGTTTCTAAATTTTGTGGGGAGGTGGGGAAAGAGGAAAGGAAAATAAAGAGGTTGCAATGGAGATGGAGGACCTGCAGGTCTTGGCTGGCAAGAACAGTGGGTGGCAGTGACGAACTTCGCCAGTGAATTTAAGATGTACACTGTTAAAGAGAGGTGTGGAAGTCCCAAAATTTAAGAAATTTAAAAGTATATTTTATGTTTTATTTATAAAACTTTGTTTCATAATTTTTAAAAATAATAATAAAGAGAATTAATGACATGTAATAATTTATGTGACATGGATAGGACATGTCATCTATTCAAGGCGAGTGGAAGTACACAAATGACGAGAGGGGTTTGTTGAACAATACTCGTTTGATTGAGTTTTTTAGGGGTTACTGGGTAAATAGTTTAAGTAAAAGGAGTTTACAACACAAACACATACAAGTCAGGGGTCTTTCTACCAGGGACATTTCGCCTATTGATTAGTTTTGTTAAATTGATTTTTTTAGAAGTAAAATATTGTTTTAACTTGCTTTCAAGCGCGTGTAATTACGCATATTTTCAACTCACCAGTATTAATGTCACATAAGCTCGGTCAATCATCAGATAGATTTAGAATATTGAGTTTTGATGAATTTAAGGGTTTGCTTGGTAAAGTGATGAGTAGTAGGGCTCAACTGACCAACACAGCAAAGTACAAGGGTCTCTCAGGTCATTCTGTAAAACAATAATAAAAAAATTGATGATGTGGCGTTCTTTATGGGGTCTAGCGATAACCGACATAAACAAAAGAGTTATTATTTCATTGACACGTGACATTCTTTTGTAGGATTCTTATTATGGACCTTAAGAGGATGTGATGTATATTCAAGGTTTACAGTAAAAAAGGTTTGATTTCAAATTAAGACATGGTCAGATCAATTTCAATTATGGTCAATTCTCATTAAGAGCGTAACCAAATTTACTAAATTAGACTAGGATTTAAAGAAGATTGATTAACAAGCTTCTTAATATAAACGAAATAAAAAATAAACCTTAAAAACGAAAATTTTAGAAGAAGTTGAGGCTACTGGTTTTCATGAAAAGAGAAGAGGCAGAGAACAGTGAATTTTGGGCCAGAGAAAGAAGGATGGGCTAGGTTGTGGTGAGGGTTAGAGGAGATAGGGCTGGTGGTGAAGAAGAAAGTTGTGGGTGGGTGAAGGAGGGTCGAAGAAGATGGATCATATTTTTTAGTTTTGTTAAATTGATTTTTTTAAAAGTAAAATATTATTTTAACTCGCTTTTAAGTGTGTGTAATCACACATATTTCCAACTCATCAGTGTTAATGTCATATAAGTTCGGTCAATGGTCAGATGGATTTAAAATATTGAGTTTTGATGAGTTTGAGGGTTTGGTTGGTAAAATGATGAGTAGTAGGGTTCAATTGACAAACGGAGCCAAGTACAAGGGTTTCTCAGGTCATTCGGCCAAACAATAATAAAAAATTGATGATGTGGCGTTCTTTATGGGGTCTACCGATGATCGACATAAACAAAAGAATTGTTATTTTATTGACACATGACATTCTTTTGTAGGGTTCTTATTATGGACCTTAAGAGGATGTATTGTATATCAAGGGGTTTTTACAAATAAAGGTGTGCCTTATTTCAAATAAGACATGGTCGGATCATTTCAATTTGGTTCAATTCTCGTTAGGAACGTAACCAAATTTACTAAATTAGGCTAAGATATAAAGAAGATTGATTAACAAGCTTCTTAATCTAAACGAAATAAAACAGTTATGAACTAATTAATTAAAAATAAATCTATGAATACTAATTTAACAAAATATTTGAGTGAAACAAAATCTTTTTTTAGACGATTTTTGAATATTTATAAAATGTTGTAATTAATAATATACATAATACATAAAATCATACACATTATTTAAAAATCATAAGAAGTGATAAACCTATTTCAAAATAGCTGGAAAAACATGGTGAATTTTATAAAATTAGTTATTTCAAAGTGTTTGCAATTTAAGAAACTTGATGATTAATCTACATTGTGGAGGGTCAAATTGGGTGTCGACGATAAGGTACAATGTTCTTTAACTACTTTCAAACTTCTTAGTTGCCTACTTTTACTTCCAGATTCAAAAACTTTATTAATAATAAAAAAAAGTATTGCTAATGTGCCTCATTAGAATCAAGTTTCACTCCATATCTTAACATAATTATTTGAAATAAGTATTGAAAACACCCCTAAACTTAACCTGAATTACTACTTTAGGTCTTCAACTACTGACAGTCTTAAAAATACTCATCTACTTGATTAGGTGAATTTAAAAACACCACTTTTATGCCACATATGCATACATATGAAATTTTTTGTTGACGTGCACACATAGATATATGTAACAAAAAAATATTTGAAGAACATTTAAATAATTAAATGTCAAGAATTTAGCAATTTAAGAAAATAAAAATACTTCGTTGCTTTGGGTAAAATTATTTTTTCTTATCACCACAAGATCCAAGAGCCTAGCCTCCACACCTGGCACGTACCCAACTCATCCTCCAAAATAAAATCTTTTATTTCTTTCGAAGGAGAGAGGGATGAAATAAGAAAAAAATGTATATATTATTTTAAAAGCAACAATGGCGGGGAGAGGGCTCCAAGAGGGGTGGGGCGGGGGAGTCGGGGTAGTTGGTGGTGCTGGATAAAATGTTTTTCTAAAAAAAAACTTCTAATTTTTTTTTGAGGTGGGTGGGGAGTGAGGGGGTGGGGTTGCGATACCTAGGCAGGAATGATGCGAGGTAAAAAAAATTAAGAAAAAAATTATTTAATTCTTAAAAAAATCTTCTTCACTAAATTTTAGCATTTAATTATTTTTGTACTCTATATATCTATGTGTACGCCACATCAATAGAAAATTTCATATATAAGCATACGTGGATGATATATGACAATAAATGATTTTTCTACTTAAACTCTTCGTTAGTACAACATAAGACTTTCGTTCAAAGGTTAAATGTATACCATTTCAATTAATAAATGTATGAAAGAAAAGCTAAAGAGACACTAATAAATGGGGAAAAACTATATAAACACAATAAATGATTTCATTTCCCTCAAGTTTTGATGTGATCATCTTTATGACTTAAACTAAATCTTCGTTTAGATTATCTAATATTCTCAGTTTTAAGGGTCATTAGTTATTTAGCTTAAGAAGATGCACATGGTATATACACTTTATACTTTATGACTTAAACTAAATCTTCGTTTAGATTATCCAATATCCTCAAAGTTAAGGGTCATTAGTTATTTAGCTGAAGAAGATGCACATAGATACACTTTATTACTTTGTGCTACAACTTAAAAGTTTACACATTGTATTAGTTTAGCATATAGTATTTTAATTTACTCATTCAAATATTCTATTTGAAGTTTAGTCAATTGTTTTACTGGTTCTTGGTAGTTGTAAATCCCCGCTTTTCCCTTTTGCATTAGTTTTGTATAAAATGATGAGTCCATGCGAAAACTCTCTTTTATTGGCACGAAATATAGACTATTAGATTAAGGTGTAAACCTATCAATTCATAAAAGGTTTCAATTCGAGTGATAGCCCATATAGGTGAGGCGGAAAAGAGTGAAATCTCATCATTAGTTAGACTAAAAGATTAAATTTCAAAATAAGTGAGCTATTAAAATGAAATAATGAAATAGTGAGAATAGATCAAAAATTAAAAGAAACAAGAAATCCCCTCCAATACTCTCCATTAACACTATTTTCTTTCTATATTTGAGAAATAAAAATTTTAGTGTCAAATCAACCTAGGGAACAACATAAAAACACATTGAACATGGGAAATAATATGTATAGATTCTATATTTGGATAACTGATCATGACATTCAAATATCTTTCTCTATGTGAAAAGCATGAAATTTAATTTTTCAATCGACGATAAACTAAGTTGTTATTAAAGTGTTGGTGTTCCACTGATTCAAAATAGGTTTTTATGAAATTGCCAACAGATAAGGTACCAAAAGAGAAAATTTAGAAAATAAATTTTTTCTCTCTTGAACACAAATTCATCAATAAACAAGAAGAAGGGTTTGAAGCAAAGCAGAAGTGTATATTTCATTACTAGTTCTAGGCAGTAACAAGAGAGAGCTAACCATCATGACTAATATAATAAAGTCCCCTTTCCTCAACTGATGATAGCCAGATCTGAGGTCTATTTTCAAAAAACAAGTGATACCTGAAGTTGATCGAAGATATCATCAAGTCTCGAAAGTGGATACTTATTCTTGATAATATACTTGTTCAACTGACGGTAATCTATACATATTCTAAGAGAACCATTTTTCTTTCTCACAAATAAGATCGGAGCGTCCCAAGGTAAGACACTTAGTTGAATACTTTGAACTACTCTTATAACTCTTTCAACACTTCTGATGTCATTCAATATGGAGGGATAGAGATAGGACGAGTGTCGGGAAGAATATCCACTACTAAAAAAATAGTAAAAAGAGGCTTATAAAAGAGACCTCATGAGGTCTCTTTTCGAGAAAAAGAGACCAAAATAAAGACCTCAACGGTAGATCACTATAATGTAGGTTACTTTTAAGTAGAGACCTCAAAAGGTCGCCGAATAGAGACCTGACGAGGTCACCAATAAATTGTCCATTTTTTTTTCAAAAAAGAGAAACCTCATGAGGTGGGTTTTTGTGCCAATTTTTAATTTAATTTTTTAAAATTTTTATTATAAGGTGGCTTTATGAGGGTCAAATTATATTTATTCTACATTTTATTTTATATTTAAAAATGATGACCTGTTGAAAAGTCTTTTACGGCATTTCCAAAAAAATAAAATGCTGAATAGCGGACTTCACGAGGTCTCGATTTTTGATGCAAAAAAACGAGAAGCAGGAGCGTCTCTTTTACGCATTGGTCAGAGAAATAAACGTTGAATGGAGACCTCATTTATGAAATATAAGTGCAGAAAAAAGAGAAAAGCGACCTATGAGTATCTTTATTGAAATTTCTGGAAAATAATATGCAAAAAAAAAGAGACCTCATGAGGTCTCTTTTTCTGGAAAAAAAACTGGCTGCTAATTGTCATTTCAGCAGCTTTTCATCACTTGTCATATTAATTTAGTACCTCTCTCATTAGCTAAATCAACTCCAAAGAGCTTCAAACAAATCAATTGATGCAATAAATTTACATAAATATTCTCTTATCAAACTCTAATTGCAATAACCTAACGTAATTCGAAATTAACAAAAATCATAATATCCATAAGTTATATATAGATTTCAATTTTTCTTGCATTACAAATACAAATAACTCCCATAACAAAATTATAAAGTAAAGAACACTTAGAGTTATCTATCACCAACCTAACTTCAATAATGTGGTAGTGTTGTATGCCACATGATCATTCATCTTCTTAGACTAGTAGCCTCATCTGTCATATTTCTCACTTGTTGACGTACACTGGCATTCGGTAGGTTGAGATTTAGGGGGTCGAGGAGGGAAAGTGACATCACTCGGCAAACAAGGGGGAATCCCTCCTTAAGCAGTAATACTCGATTGGAAACTTAAGACACGCAAAACTCTACGTCCCCTTCGCCTTACCTAGCCCGCGAGGAGTCGTCGAATGGGCTAGATAGCTCCACAATCTTTGCTCATAGCCAAATTTTTATTCATTCATATCATAGGAACTAGTTAGGACCTTCAAACTCAGAGAAGAAAACTCACAAAGGGGGTTGTTGACGGCATTCCATCGGCATACCCATATCTACTCGGCCCCACCAACATTCCAACCACACTCTTTATCTTGTTCTATTGAGTAAGTGGCATACCTCGATTTTCTTCTGGCTGAGTTTGTCATAGATCCTCCAAAGCTTGAAGATATCGATTATAAATTGAATGGTATTAATATTAGAATATAAATTTAGAAAATAATTAACTACTATTTTAAATTAGAGGCTTACATAGGTCACTTCAGCTCGCGGCTCAACCCACACGTCTGGATCTTCAGGATTTTTCTTCTTTCTTACAAAATCATAGTTCTCTCAACAGTTTGTCACAAATGATATTAGTTCTAAATTTGCAGTAACATTCACAACATCTTAAAGCCAAAGTAACAAGTAAAACTAACCAAACAGAAAGCATATCCATTTTTATAACGAATTTATAACTAACCGGAAGAGTCGACCGCAAGGCTGGTAGTAAGAGCTGCCTGGATCTGCAAAAAAAAAAAACAATGGCATCGTTAAAGATGATTCACCCTAAAACTCATTGATTCATTCAATTTAACAAACCCAATTTCGTTGTTATTTGTTGAAAACCAGTAGAGTTGGTGCTGGATTTGGGATGGGATTGATTTGCACACATTTTTTATTAGCTAAAGTTCAGAATTTCATGGACAGTGCTCTGATGCAGTTTCAAAATTCTTGGTTGTTGCAATGACTATTCATCAAATCATTAATTCACCAAATATATAAACAAGGTTTACTCATAATCATACTACTAATACAATGAAGCTATGTATCCAACTTTGTCACCTTATTCTTCTTTTTAGGCAATTAATTCTTTACTTGTGACGGAGACAGATCTCCGTCAAAACGCCTAGCAATAAATGTAAAGCTATACCCGTTGTTGGATCTCACTCGGTATGTTGTTGAAGAGGGAAGATTGCTGATAATAATGATTAAAATAACAAATCAAATGCAATATGATAAACTAAGGCTACTTTTCTATTGCTAATGCAGCAAAAATGAAGCCATTTTACAGCAGCACTGAACATTCTCATTTTCTCATATAAGAGATAAAACAAGACAACACGCTATAATCTAAATCCTGCTGAATTTCTAAGTTCACCGACTTCCACAACTGAGATAATCCAACGTTTCGAAACCATAGCTCCTACTAACAACTGATGTAACATTTAGGGACATCCACCCTTTTTTTTCAACATCTTAAATTTCAGCCTTATAATTGACAAAATGATAATATCAGACACAGAGCCAGCAAATTGCTATAAACAACTACTTGTCCTATAAAAGACTCAAAACCAAGTTCTGCATAAATCTATAAATTGTTAACTCAATATAAAGTGACAATTTATCAAGCCAAGAATTGACAAACAAATACAAACAAACATCAATATCTAAATGCAACAAAGAAATAACCACAGAACTAGTGTTTGTCCACAGATTTGAGTTAATAAAAAAATAAAATTTATCTTCAAAATTTCACCCCCACTAACAAAGGATCAAATTTTTTTCAAGAAAACTACATGCCCAAATACAACTTTAAATTTTAAAAATCACAAATACAACCAAACAAGATCTTTAGTTTATTAGAAGAGGGATTTTTTTGTAAACAGAGAAAAAAAGAAAAGGGGGTGGGGAAGATGAAGATGAAGAGAAAGAGAGTTTACTATGAGTTTTTCTAGGTTCACCTTTATTTCAAGAGAAAGATATAGACACAGAGGATTGAAGCGACGACGAAATCTTGGGCTTCAAACCGAGCGAGTTTCGATGGTGAAAACGAAAATTTCAACTGATGGTGAAAACTGAAGCTTCAAACCGAGCGATATCAAGTCTACACTTTGTGGAAGACGACTTAGGTTTTCTTTTTTAGCTTCTAGCGAGAAGGAGATGAAATAAATTAAAATTTAATCTAATAAAATTAGAGACCTCACGAGATCTCTATTATAAATTATTAGTTAAAAAGTTTGACTTATAAAAGGAATATTATTTAACAAATTTGACTAATAAAAGAAATATTATTTAATAAATTTGACTAATAAAATGAGACCTCACGAGGTATTTAAACTAAAATAATATTTTTTAAATTAACAAATAGTGACCTCATGAGGTCGCATACTTTATGGGAATCATACTATAAAAATAAAGAATTAAAATAAGTCATTTGTAAAAAAAAAAATTCATGAAATTGACCTCACGAGGGCTCCCTGTAAAAAAAATTATTGATACAAATAGCGACCTCATGAGGTCTCTTTTTAGCGACCTATTTTTGAGGTCTCCTTTTGCCCCTTTTTTTTAGTAGTGATCTATACCGAAGTATGTTTCTCTCTTAGGAGGGACTCCAGGAAAATCGTCTAGAAAGACCTCTGGAAACTCTTTTCCTACTGGAACTGACTGAATAGAAGGTGTCTCAACACTAGAGTCGTTAACTCGGACTAAGTGATAGACACAACCCTTGCAAACTAACTTTCTCGCCTTAAGGAAAGAAATAAAACAACCCTTAGGCACTGTTGAACTGCTATTCCACTCTATAACTGGCTCATTAGGAAACTCATACTTAATAACTCAAGTTCTACGATCAATTGAGGCATAATAGACATGAAGTCAATCCATACCAAGAATGACATCAAAATCAATCATGTCTAACTCAACTAAATCAGTCAAGGTGCTCTTGTGATTGACAGAAATGGTACAATCACGATAAACTCTCTCATCTAGAATAGACTCACCAACAGGTGTAGAAACACTCAAGGACTCAAAAAGTTGCTTAGGATGAATATCATAATTCATGGCAATATAAGGATTCACAAAATATAGACTCACTCCTAGATCTAGTAAATCATAAACATCAAAAGTAAAGACTTTGATCATACTAGTGACAACATCTTGAGAATTCTCTTGCTAGAATAAAGGCGATTCGCTCCTCCGCCTATCCCTGGAATAGCTCTTGTAGGTGCAGCTCTGTCTGGTGGAGCAACTAAAGAAGATTGAGCTCCACTATACCTATTCCCATTACCTTGCTCTCTCTTAGGGCACTTTTTCATAAAGTGATCCTCTTGACCACATTGAAACAACTAGTTGATCCATCACGACAAGTACCTAGGTGGTTCTTACCACACTTAGCACATGTAAGAGCCTAATTACCTTCGTGTGTCATACTACCTTGCGATTGTGCGGGTCTAGCTTTGAAATTCTGTGAAATCTGACTATTGTACTCACATTTGTTCCTCGGTGTAGGTGAACTAGCAAATGATGGAGTAAGTCCTTTTGCTTTTGTTGAAACTATGAACAGTTGGCATTAATCTTCTGCTGCTCGGACTCATTCCCTGACATCTTAGCTTTCTTATTTCTGAACTTTTTCCTATCCCTCAACTTATCCTTTTCAACCTCCTGCACATGAATCATCAACATCTTTATGCCTATATCTTCTATCAAAATAGATGTTTTTCCTTCCTTACTTGAAAGATGAGCCAACCCAAGAACGGACAAACTCATCTTGCTCTTTATGTCAACAACCATCTCCCGAGCAAAGTGAAAAAGTTGGGTTAACTTCAGACTATACTCATGAATACTGATCGATTCCTACTTGAGAGAGAGGAATTATCGTACCTTTGCTTGTCTTAGTTTATGGGGAAATAAACACCTTAAGAAAGCATTCTCGAACACAACCAAAATTAACATCGGTGAACCCTTAGCTCTACCTTTCTTACATTGGTCAGACCAGATTATAGTGACACTCTTCAGTTGATATGCATCTAGTTCTACTCTCTCAACATCAGCAACACACATAACCTCAAACACTTTATGTAGTTCCTCTACAAAGTTTTTTGGATTCTGAGTGACACTTGAATCAATGAAGCTTGGAGAATTCATCGTTAAGAACTCAAGGATCTTAGAAGTATAAGTCATTTCCTATCAATTATCTGTCCAACTTGATTGGTCACAACCTAACTCAGCATCGGATAGCTTTATGGAACTCATCATTGGTGACCTCTCCTTGGAGTTGCACTTCAGGTGCATTAGGTACCCCTTGTTCCTCAACATTTCTCCTAGCAGGACGACCTCGAACAACTTTTCGTGGAGGAATAATATGAAAGATACGTGCAAGCACAAGTTAAACAGAAACATTAATAGAGATAAACTCTATCACACGAAATGAGTATGAAAAAAGTGATATAGTTTCTAAATGTTGCAGCGTCCTAATTATATATTTGGCGCGGTTAATACCGATAACTAGGACTCAAAATACACGACTTTATAGACTCCTTAGGACTCTTGAACTCTTTGCTTTGATACCAAGTTTGTCATGTCTGAACCTACACCCTGGGCGGGACTAATACTCGAGCACTATTGTTGGCCCTAAGCGAGCCCTTGCCTTGGCTTTCTACTCAGTGAAAGACTTTACTAAACAAAGATAATTTCATGTAATAAGTTAGGATGTATAAAGAAACATTCACTAGCCAAAATGGCAAATGAAGGCTTATAGAAAAACAACTGAAATGAAATACTCATGAACAAACAATAATTAACTGGCTTTGAAGCCTCTAATAACTACAATGGAAATCGGGACAAGACCCCCGATCATCCTATCAACAAAGTTGAAATGATAAAGTAAATAACAAAGAGGATCCTTCAGAAAGTAATAAAACTTTGCAAACGACTTTGAGATGCTCAACTGGATCAACAAGGAGTTGGATGTTGATCCTGGTTACCTGTATCTGCATCATAAAATGATGCAGGACAAATGACATCAACACATTGAATGTACGACATGTAACGAAAACTAAACATGACATAATTTTGAACTGTGTTATGAAGAAACACTTACCTCACTTTAGTAAACTGATGGATACGCAATTTAATGTAGAAATAAACAACAATTAAGATGTAGTTTATATAAAGCTTTGAGACACTATTCTCTAATCGACAACCATCAATATGAGCTATGTAATGATACAACATCTCGTCACGCTGCCAGAACTATCCTATAACTTGTCGGGATATAGAACGCCTCAACTAAGTGGATCCAATAGTCTATGCTAAAAAGCATTAAGGAATCATCTAAAAAATATGACCCTTTCTACCCACGTTGGCTATATGGTTTATGGAGACTTGAGTAATTATGACTCCGTCTCTATATCGGTGCTTAATATGACTCTCAAAATACTCAACTCATATATTAAAACATAAATCTTTCCATGAGGCTTGAGATTATCACTAAAAACTTATCTCTTAAAAGAGATGGAACTCAAAACTACTCATGAAAACTCATTTGGAAATCATTGTTTCCTTTAATCCTAAATGTGAAAACATTTACTCTTTAGGAATACATAGTCCCCATATAACATTTTAAATAAAATGAACTGGGCTCTACTCTTTCTCAATGCTTAAGTTTTAAAACAAGTTTAAAAGATTTGTTAAAGACTTCTTAAAATGACTCGAAGAGCCCTCAAGACTTGATTCTCAACTCTACTTTGAATTTGATTTATGAATTCAAGGTTGTGATTTGTGATAGGAAATATCTCATGATGTTTAGGAGTGTTTTTATATAGTTAAACATGAGAAAAGATAAAAAAAAAACATGGGTCTGAAAGCAAGTCCGCGATGCAGAGATCCACTTTAATATTTGGTCACAAAATAAATTTTGAGCCAAAGGGTCCGACACCTCTCTGTGACGCGGAAAGAAAATTTCCTATTCCTCGTCCGACACCTCTCTGTGACGCGGAAAGAAAATTTCCAATTCTTGAGGAATAGGTCCGCGTCCACGACGCAGACTTGGTATACAGATTTGCCAACTTTTTCCTTCTTTGTTTTTTAACCCCAATTCGCCAAAACTCAATTCTTTTTTCTCAAATCCTCTTTAGATTCAGATATCCATTACATGAACAGAAGAACCTATTCATAAATTATTCTAAAATCAAAATGATTTCTCAAGAACTAAGCAATCCCAACTTAACTCAAGAACGAAAGTCAATATTCAAGAACACAATGCAAAATCATCAATTTTCAACTTTCTATAATGATTTTCGTTGAAATAAACATGATTGATATGTGGGGGAATGAACCCAATGCTATGAAAGTCTCACATACCTCTTTAGGGATCAACCCTTGGCAAAATGGCTTTGATTCCGCAAGATATCTCCACGAACGCTTTGACTTTTCTCCCTTTTTCTCTTATTTCATATTCCTAGCATAATTTTTAATTGCGCAAACTGAACTAACTCTGTTTACACCCCAAATAAATTTTCAATAATTGAAATAAATTAATTGGGTAATGAAAATACCAAAATACCCCTTTAAAATTTGGTTAACTTTCCTGATCCAGAGAACCTGACTTCAAACAGGCATATCTCTTCATACGAACTCAAAAATTAGCAAACTCTGTGGTGTTGAAAAGATAATTAAAAGGTATTTCATTTAATATCTTGTATCCCACCTAACTCATCTTCTACCAGGAGTCATAGTCGTTGAAATTGACTCAAAACTCATACTTAACATACTTATCAAATTTTAGATTTTTGTTCTTTCCAAAAATGGTTCTTCCTAATTCTAACTCTTTCGAATAGCGGGGTGTTACATTTATTACTTTAATGAAAGTAAATATTTAATTTCTTTTTATTTAATTTTTTTTATTAAAATAAACTAACCACCATATCGATATATTTGATCATTTTAACAAGTTATTGTTTTTATTTAAAAGGGTAATACCCAATTACCCCCTAGCCATACCCAAAATCAAAGACACACTCTATCTTTGATGGGTCCTATTACCCCCTCAACTGTTTTAGCAATAATTACCACTTTCGTGCCTACGTGGCAATAATGTAGAGTTTCACCCTGTAGGGCGCGTGAGTGACAGATTTCTAAGCTAACACAGTGACCAATAAAAAGTTAGCCAGTGTCAAGCAATTTGAAAAAAATTCAAAATAAATTTTATTGTTCTCTCAAAAAGAAAGTCTTCTTCCTCTTTTAAAAAAAAACCCCATTTATGGTCTTAAAAATAAATTTTATTGCTTCGATCCACACATGCAGCACTGCAACCAAAAATAAATATCCAAAATCAAAATCGAAATCAAATTTCAGTTGGAAATCAAATTTCTAACCTGTGAAATCGATACACACATGCAACACTCTCCCTCTTTCTTTCTTGTGACTTAATTTTTTTGGTAAAATTAATTTGGAAACATAAAACGCCAGCTTTTCAAACTTGGGAAGTGTAAAAGTTACTTTGTCGAAGCTGAAAAAGTGGGTCCCGGCGCGTGTTGAACAAAAACACATCGACCTTTCAGATTATTATTGCAGTAGGCACGCAAGTGGAGTAATTAATTACTTAAAAAAAAGTTGGAGGAGGTAATAGGACCTCATCAAAGATAAGGTGTGTCTTTGAGATTTTGAGTATAGGCTAGGGGAGTAATTGGGTATTATCCCTTTTTAAAAAGATAATTGAAGGCAAACTTCAAATTTTCATTTTGATGATCAACTTTTTTCAATTAATTTTCTTATAAAAATTATTGGAGATGCCTCTGTTTGTTCTTTATTTGAAATTTATTATGAAAATGAAGTTCATGATGAAGTTTAGCTATAAATTTTGCAAACGAGAAAAGAAAATACTTTATATGGAATTATTGAAAAGGAAAAAGGGTCTAATATACCGCTTAAATTTATTGTTTAGAGTCAATATATCTCTCATTGTAAAATTCACTCAAATATACTCCTATCGCTACAAAGTGGTTTATATATATATATATATATATATATATATCAATCAATCAATCTAACACAACTAAAAAAATAATTTTAAATATATACTTTTGAGTTTTAATTTTGAAAAAAATCATGTCATGATTTGTTTTTATATTATTTGAGCTTTCTTTTGCTATTTCATGCTAATTAAATAATTGAACTAAGAAAAAAAATGTGTGAATGGAGAGAAAAATTATTTTTTTGCAGCTTTATTGTCAAAAACACACCCAAACTATATTTTCTTTTGAGTTTCATACCTAAACTATAATTTTTCAGTTTGAGAAACAAGCTCTTTCTTTTATATCAATCTTATCATGGTGAGTAATACACTCTCTCTTTTATTTTAAAAAACATTATCACATCACACTCTATATGGACAAAACATTCAACCTTGACAAAAGTTAAATAAATTATTAGTATTATTTAGAATTAAAAATTAAAAATTTATTATCCAAGAAAACAATATTTATTTTATAAAGTAAAATGCAAAATATTTTTCTTATCCCACTCCATCACTTCCTCTCACCCCGACCATTTTTTAAAGTTTTTTTTTGTTTAAATTTTTTTTATAAAGTAATTTATTTTTTTGACTTCATCTCCCCCCCCCCCCGGAAGATTAATCTAGATATAATTTTTTTCTCATTTTGTGTTATATATATACATATCGAAATTATTTTTTACTTGTAGCCGCAAAACATTTTTTAATTTGTTAATTATTTATGTTATATTTGGTACACTAATAAAAATTTTAAAAAATATGTATATGTACATATCTAGCACAAAATGAGAAAAATATTTTTTTTTAAATTAGGAACGAAGCGTTACCTAGAATGGGGTAGAATTTTTGTCAAAAAAAATAAAATAATATCAATTTTTTTGAGTGAGTGTGTGTGTGTGTGTGTGGGGGGGGGGGGGGTGATGAGTGGGAGTTTTTATTTTGGAGGGGCGTTGGGTACATGGAGGAGGTGATGGAGTGGGGTAAGAAAAATAATTTAAATTTTATTTTTTAAAAGAAATTCTTTTCATGGACAGTAATACTTTAATCTTTAGTTTTTAACTAATGTTAATAGTTTATCATTTAATTTTTATCAAGGTAGAATATTTTATCCATGTGGAATGTCATGTGTCAAGGTTTTTTCAAATAAAAGAGAGAGTGTATTATACACACCACTGAGGTATTTTCTCAAATTACTATATCTAATGGTAGCTAATAAATAGTAAATGAGACACAACAAAAAGACACTAGAAAGTTAAAGAGTTCGGCAAACTTTGTTTCTTTTGCTACTCCTCGGACACAACCAACCAATATTTATTTCACTCCAAAAAAGTACAAATGAAATAGTACAAGAGAGAAAGAAGAACAAATGTCTTAGGAGATGAGAAGACAAGTGAGAGGTGTATTACAAATGAATTAGGAGCTACCTTTCTACTATATTAGAAATGGCTTGTTCAACATGCCTGTTTCATCATATCTGAGGATATTTTTGTCTTTTTCATTCTAAAAGATAACTACGTGTCTTCTTTCCAGGTAATCTTTAGAATGCCTTTTTCATTTTCAATGCATATCACTCTTTACCTTCAAGGCTTCAACTCCAAAAACTTCTTCTTTCTCCAACATTGTTCCAGCTTCAAGGTAATTTTCTTCATATTGTTTCTTTGTTTTCTTCAAAATTAAAAGTACATTAAAAATGTTCCCCAATTTTATCTTTCGTTGACCACTTCTTATTCCATATGGGGTTTATTGTTCATGTTCAATTTTTCAGCTGCTTTCAATAGTTTCAATCATTGTGCCTTTAGTTTTTGTTTTGTTCTTGTGTTTTCATCAGAAATCAACTTCGGAATACTTAGATTTTCGTTTTATTTTCTCACATGCAGTAACTAATTTGGTCTTATTTCATAATAATTCTTTTGAACAAAATGAATTTTCCGTTAGAATCATTTTTTTCTGGATTCCTTCAGTTCAGTTGGTCTTCTTTCTTCATAATTCTTTTAAATTATAGTTCATATATGGGTTTTCCATTGAAATTAACTTTCTGCTTTCTTCATTTAGTCTTATATTGTTGAATTTTCTTCATCTCCTTCATTTTGAAATTATTTTCACTTGCAGTGTGACGTTAAAGATCTGCAGCTACTTATACCAAAATTGAGCAAAAGGTATGTCCGTTAATGCTTTCGTACGACCTTCATTTCAATTTTTGTGTACATTAGATTCTTCTATAATTTCGTTAAACTATGAAATGCCCTGTCTTTTAAGGATGAACTAATTTGTTGTTCTTATGTTTCGAGTTTTGTAAAACTTAGCTATCTTATATGGCTGGCTCTAAATATTTTGTTATCTCCATTGATTAATTTTGTAGCAAAATTTTATGCTTTCAGAGTCAAAACATAACTTTTCATCTTATTCGATTCTTTTGAGCTATTGGCACCAGGTAATTGGTGTGAAGTATATGAGGTTGATTCTTTGTATGTATGTGTCTTATGTTTTAATTATTAATAATTTAATTATATCTTTTCATGAGTTGAGATCTCTTGTTTAGTTGGTAGTTCTGTCATCGACCTTCAGTTATATATGTGTGTATGATCATATCCATTCATTGTATTCTTATGAATTTTTTATAATAGTATCTTCATTTTTCTTATTCTGATTCGGAGGATAAATTAGTGATTAATCACCGTCAAAATCTGCTTTGTTTCATATATCATATTCTCAAAAACACGATTTTTGATGGGTCTTTGTTGAGTGAATAAACTTTCAAGCTCTCTTCTGTTCATTAATCACCACAACAACTTGGTTAGTATTTCACATGATTTGACTGGACAATGATCCATATCAATAATTGTGAACAATAAATATTCTTAAAAGCAACTGTAGAATTTTAAGGAGTATAATTACTTTATGTTTTGCTCATAAATTGGCGTTTTTTTTCTCACAAAAGAAAATAGAGTTCTTTTAAATTATAAGAATAGTTGATCATTGCTATGTTAAGTTATAACCTAAGACTGAGGAATGTTTCGGACACTAATTTATGTCGTTACATGTTTAGGCTTCGCCCAAAGAAAGAGCATGGTCGTGGTACCATGTTAGATCCTGTTTTGCGGTTTGGTTTTCATTGTTTAACATCCAATTATGTCATTGTTCCCATAATTGCTATGATTTTATCCACCAAGGTTAATCATCTTACTTTGATGATATTCGTTATGTTTGTTGATTTAGAAATATTTAGGGGGATAAAGTTTTATGGAATATTGGCATCTTGATAGTATTTGAGTAAGTTTGCAAAGATGATAAAAATGCTCAAGGAATCACTCATAGTTCAGTGATCGTTGAAGATATTAACTCTACAACTCCACAACGAATCAATACATTTTAAATATATTCTCATCTCACTAATTGCATACATGTCGTATGTGAATCAAGAAGATCCTATCTTCTTTCTAGGTAATAGACAAAAGTTGAAGCTTAGTCAAAACTGTTAAAACTTTCAAGCAATATAATTATTAATCATAATTTAACAAGAACAACAATTGTGAACAAGAATCAAGTAGAAAAAGAGTACATGCTTCGTTCATCAGTTCTTTTTCATGAGAAATGAATCATGTGGAGATTGCTCAGAAATTATTGTGGACCAAAAAACAATATTAACCAACACTGAAATAAACAGGGAGCCATGAATTCTGTTCCAGAGGCATCATAAAATCCAAACTCGCCCACAAACATATCAAGTGTTCGCTGTAGGAGCATAGGAAATGCAATGCAAAGACATGATCAAAGTCCCAGTAAGTTACCAACTGATTTTTTCTTTAATAAAAAAGCCAAAAAAACCAGACAGAAACCCCCCACCCGCCGCCCACCCAACCACCCCATAAACCTACCACCCCACCCCCTCCACTCTCCCTACCAACCATCCAACCCACCCAGCTACAACACCCCGGCTACCCCTCCTTACGCTCCCCCACCCTCTTTCCCAACTCCACACAATCCCCCCCTATCACCTACTAACCCGCACAGACCTAATACACCCTCCCCCAATCATACTCACCCCATCTACAACCAATACCCCCCCTCTCCTCTACCTCACACCCCTAAGGAACAAATGCCCCCTCCCAGACTCTCCCTTCACACTAATCCCCCACAATAGCACCTAACCACCCATCCCAACCTTAACATGCTCACCAAACAATCAACAAAAAACCTCTCCCCACCCAACCCTACTTGTATCACCCAAACCCCATACCACACCCCCAAAAAATATAACAATGACAAAATCCTAAAGTGACTTGTATTTTCTTATATTAGCCGTTCTTTTACTGTCTTTGTAAGCATATACTTTTGGTAGGTCGTATTTTCTCTGCTTGTCCATAGAGAGATTTATTTCAAATAATAATAATAGTAACCGCCAATGTCTCAATATGTTTATGACAAACTTTAAAGATCACTTCCAAATAAACTGGAGAAAATGCTAGCATATTAGCTAAAGGTTCTCTTACCGATTCCACTGCATAAACAGGAACCATCAAGATCAGTCCAATCAAAAACTTCTGCTCCTGTGATGATAAATAATTCAGTCGTATCAGTTTCTCTAAGACAATTAAGCTAAGCAATGTCACAACGACCAGGTATCTGTACAAAAATAACAATACAAGCACGTATTCAATCAAGCACCACAAACTGATCCAAAAAGAAAAGATCAGCAGCCCATAGGATCAAATGATGTATGCAAATAAAAAATAACTTCAAGAAGATTGAGCAGGTGTAAGCAAAAACCTCAGGCTGCTTGTATGCAGCTAGATGCTCAACAATTAGATACTTAGACAGGACAACAACCACCAAAACGAAAAAGCCAGCATTATATACATCCCAACTATAATCTGGAGATGATACTTCATTCCGCTCGAGACTCTCTTTGGAGAGTCCCTTCTTTCCATTCTATAAATATAGTACTGGCTCGCTATTTATATTATTTCTGCTTGACCAAGTCTGCTGTGATGTTTTGATTTTTCCACTTTTTTATATTAACAAATGTCAGTTTTTGATTTCTCCCATCTCTTTTTGGCTGGTGTGTTGTTATTTTCACATTGTTTCGTTCATTAATTCGATCTGGATCTCTTCATACTTGTAAATTTTTTTTTAATTTGAGTTTGTTGTTGATGTTCTATTTTGCTTTTGCTTAGGAGAAGTTTTGTTGTTTCATTTAGTTTTTGATTTCTCCCATCTCTTTTTGGCTGGTGTGTTGTTATTTTCACCATGTGTTTTTTTGTTCATAATTCGATAATGGGTCTCTTGTACTTGTAAATTTTTTTAATTGAAGTTGTGTTGGATATTCTATTGTGCTTTGATAGGAGAAGTTTTGTTGTTTCATTTTTTCATTTGCCAATGTTGCGTTTCACTGTTTTGTTGTCACATGCAGTAATTAATTTGGCCTTCTTTCTGTTCATATGGATTTTTGGTGCAATTAAAGGGGAAAAAATTCAGAACAAATTAGATTCCTAACGAATCAACTTTTTGGTTAGCTTGGCGTTATCAATTAAAGAGTGGTTGGAGTAGGGATGGACATAAAATTGGAAAGACTGGACCGGGAAGTGATATTAGGTAGTGAGTATCAAAGCCATATCATTATACTCTTTTAGTATATTGAGTAACAAGGTAGATAGCTGATTCTTGGATTGGGAAATGATATTGGATAGGGAGTAAACTAATGAGTACCTAAGTTTTTACCACCTGAGTGAAGTTTATTCATGTGCACAATTTAATAGCTGACAAAGTCTGGGCTTGAGTCCTTTATTAGATTGCTGGTCCTATTCTTCGTCTTTGACCAAAAAATGTTTTTTTTCTCAAACCTTTCTATTATAGGTTCCGCATGATGTCAAAGAAGTCTGGGAACACTTCAAAGTAAGCAGCTGAATTAGGAAGCCGATTCACTTGGAGCTTATGTTATTGCCATGCTTCAAATGTATGATTCAGATCAATTTCACAATGGTGTACTCATAGGGCTACCTTAGCAGTGAGGGGAAGTGGTTCGCTAAATCTGCCCAAAGGATATCGGATCTCAAGGTTAGGCTACTTGTTTCCATTTCTATTATATATACACATTTTGATGCATGTCATTTGGCAAGGCCAGTGACGTCCTAGCAGTAGAGGCTTTTACAGAAGGATGAAGGCCTTGATGTTGCGGGGAACTAGGCAGGCCTTGGCTGGTGAAAACGTAAGACGGGTATCTCTTGGTTGGCGATGCAATTAATAAAACTTTCTTCATGAACTGCGCAAAAAAATATGTGCGTGTGGATGTCTGGTGTGTCCACGAAATTTTTCAGAATTAGTATGATCTTTACCCCATTCAGGCAATAGGCTAATGTTAAGCCAGACCTTTTTTTTTCTTTTTTTTGTGATTGTCTTTTCAGTTTTCATCTGATGCTGGTACTTGTAAAAATTCCATCTCACGAGGTGGTTTAATTTGCAATTCTTATGTAATTTTATGCATTCGACAAGTTCACATGCTATGGGGCCAATCTCTTCTTCCTCTTTAGATGATGGATACAGTATTTATTACTCTTCCTTTCTGCTACATTGTAGGAGTAATCTTTAATGATAAATATTTATGTATTACAAATGTGGTTCCCTGTTTGAGACCGTCAAAGGATGAGAGAAGTGGCTCAGGATTAGAAGATTACTATCCAATTATTGGTATTGGGACCACGTCATAAAGAACCACAATGGGCATCAGAAGGTATTTATGACATGGATGCATTAGGCTCATCTAAAAAAGTTTCACTTTTGGGCTTAGGCTCATGGTTGGTGTGCAAGGTTATGGTTGGTTAATTCTGATTCTGGAAAAGATGTTGGTCGTTTCACGGGGTATAGGAGCTTACCAAGCTAAAGAAGATGTTGTAGTACAATGTAATGGAATAGTGGAATAAAAATAAACTCTATTCCATGGACGCGGTGGAAGCATGGCCGTGGTGGTGTCCTACAACTTGCAATTCAAGCCCAGCCACCTGGATCTATTATGGTTAGTTTCCAGTTAAAAAATGTCTTGACGTTCCTAATACATGTTAGTACCGGAAGGAGATGTTTAATTAGATCTGGGGTGTTGATTAAGATCAGGTTGTTCATAACATAATAGTCCAGTCCACCATGTGGA
The DNA here is from genome assembly GCA_027704765.1 of Solanum habrochaites. Classification (NCBI taxonomy): domain Eukaryota; kingdom Viridiplantae; phylum Streptophyta; class Magnoliopsida; order Solanales; family Solanaceae; genus Solanum; species Solanum habrochaites. The sequence goes on from JAKWJA010002500.1 coordinate 57,682,876, forward strand.
ATAATGGCTACTCCATTTAATGTCAAAGGGACAAAGGGGAGTAAGTTGGTAGGAATTGGTTTACAAAAGATATCATATATTTCCATAATTATCCGATCGAAAGACAGAGTGTATGTGTTCATCAACCTATTTTAGATTCAGTGAATTGCCACAATTTCTTCTACATTTGTTGCTTCCTCTTTGTCTAAGTCTTTTTAACTTCCTATCTGACCCACTCACAATATGTCTCTAACTTATCATGCTAACAAAATTGACTAGCTAATCAAAAAATATGGCACAACCCACCCCCCCCCCCCACCCCCATGTGGGACATAAGGTTGGGATCTGTAACTAAGTTTTTGTCTCTGTGCTATCAGAAAAGCCTTAACATCACCTCCCTCAATGCCACTAAGAAGTTTTTTTAATATAATGAAATTATCAGGGTTCTCTAGGATCTACGGAACAAGGAGAAATGGTGCAGGCGAAATTCGAAATTACCCCAAAATGGTTGTTCGGCAGCTAGAGATATACACTACAGCTGTTCTTCTTGCTACTTTACGTCCCCCACAGCCTCCAAGGGAACAAAAATGGCGTAATCTGATGGATGACATATCAAATTCGAGTTGCAGGAGTTATAGAAGCACAATATATGAAAACCCTGAGTTCCTTACTTACTTGTACAAAGCACACCTCAGACTGAGCTAGGATATCTCAACATTGGTAGCCGTCCAACAAGGAGAAAGAGTTCAGGTGGAATCAGTCAACTCCGTGCAATTCCATGGATATTTGCATGGACAAGACAAGTACATCGAAAGAAAAGGGCGAGGTGACACAGGCCTATGGAGATTGTTGAAAAAATTAATGTATGAAAGTTGAATCAAATAACAACACCCTAGGCTAATTGGTGAGTATTCATTACATATAAATTAGAACAAAATATTTACTCATTATATATGGTGACAAGTAAAACATTAGAGTGCTTTCTGACATATATGTAATATGATCGGCTCTCTTTATTGCAATGTATTATACCACTTATAATTCACTAATGTGAAAAATCAGATCTTTTATATAATGCACTATTTTTTAAATAATGCGTCTTTCATATTGGGTCGTGCCTTGCACGGACTGCTATCTAGTATTATAGGAGTGATTCTTGCCATTGATGTCATGGCATGACATCACAATAATGTCAAAATGTGAAGATTTACCCTTGTGAAACCATTTATTGTTCACCTAAATTTCACCGATAAAAGGTGTTATCTTGACTTTTTTTTTTACACATAAGAGTTATCCTCCTAACTACCATATCTTCCTCATTAATAATCCATTTTTTGAATCTTGTCAAATTTACTAAATCTCCCCTTGGAAGATTCTCCATTTTCACTTTCTCTCAACATACAATTGATTGGTGTCCCTTCAACATCAATCTTCCATGTTCAACAATGTTGATCAAATGCAACACAATGTGGAAACTTGACCCCCCACCCGCCAGTCCACCAATTTTGTCACAAATCAGCAGATGCGTAGTATGAATTTCTGCATTGTGACTCCACCATCTTCTATGAGTCTCGTTGAAATGATACGGACGTCAATGTGCTTTTCTTCTTTGCATGATAAACTTCGTTCTATTTTCTAATTGGAATAGCACTCTGACTTCCACTTACTCTGAACTTCTGACCCATCGGACCTTTTTGCCCCCCACTTTTTGGTTTTTTTTTTTGTTGAACTTTTTTTTTGTTCTTTTTTGGACTTTTCTCTTTACACCCCACCCCTTCTGGCAATTAATGGGGCCCACCCGGCTCTATTTGCATTTTAGAGCATACTCTGGTCCAACCACGCCCCCTATATTAAGACTATCTGGAAGACTTATCTCGGCTCGACACACAATTATTGTTCTTGACCGTCTTTTCCAATACCAAGCTCTCTAAGCATCCTTGAATCCCAAATTCTTCCTTTGTCAAAAGCCTCCTTTATTGCCATGTACATCTGCCTCATGTTCGAACAAGCAACGTTTACTGGTCAAAGTATACTTTCCATTCCAACTACTGGTGCATTTGCAATAGTGGAAAACATACCCGTAGTTGCATATTCGTTTGTTCCAAATCCCTACATAATCTGATTCACATATCCAACAAGATATTGACTATCATTTTTGCTCGAAAACCAATTCAAACAATCGTAGTGTTATGAATGACCGTAGAATCCATTTTACAAGCTGCCATGATCCTTCCAGGATTGTGTGCTGTACCCTGCTTACAAACTCCAACAGCGTGGAAAAGCTGTCCTTGTGAATACTCTTGCATACATCAAGCTCCAATGCATTCACGTATGGTATTCTGGACATATATTCTCGTTCAGCTTCATTCTTAGGTGAAAACATCACGAAAGCTTAAAATTAGGAGCAAGCCGTAGTGGCTTAACCGCTTGTCAATTTTTTTCATTCATAAGAATCGGTTTAGTACTCTCTTCAATATTTGTTTCTGAGATAATGAGTTTCTTTGAATGTCTATCTCTTTTACTCCTGGGCCGCAGGACTCTTCTTTGTCTCACCCAAATCCTTCATCTCAACTCCTTTCTTCTTAGTTGAATCTTTAGTTTCATCAATTCCATCCCCTCTTGACTTTTAAAGCTATCACAATCATCAACATATAGGAAACATGATACATGAGGAATTAAACCCCCCCCCCCCCGCTTAAGCTTGAGCAAATTCCCACAATGATCGTATTTTTGCTTTTTATGTACTATTACGGCAACTAACTTGTCAAACGTTTTGTACCATTGTCTAAAAGATTGTTTCAAATCCTTACAAAGATTTTCAGTTTGCACATCATATTTTCTTTTCCATCAACTTGAATCCTTCTGGCCGAGTCATGTAGATTTTTCTATTCCCAAGTCTCCACTGTAAAAATGCCAGTTTTTACGTTCAAATGAAACTAGTTCCAAATTTTAACTGTGCTACCAAAGCCAACAAAACTCGAATGGGGAGTGTTTCACAACTGGAGAAACACCTCCATTATCAGTATTTCCCTCCTTTTGAGCATATCCTTGGCCATCAATCTTGCTTTGTAGCGACCAGCTTCTTGGGTTCGGAAATCCTTCCATTCTGCAATACCCATTGCACCCAATTGCTTTCTTTTCTTGCCCTCCGGACGATTTGGGACCAATCGCCAGTATGACTCCTGATGAAATGATTGCATTTCCCTACCATGTACTCCTCCCTTATCTTTTTCTTTCTGACTTTGGACTGCGTTTTTTAGACTGGTAGGAAATGCATCAACTGCAATTGTGTCCAGCACGAGCGCCACCATATCTATGAGTCGAGGCAAGTTTTTCATTATTGTCCCCTTTTTGGCTTTCACGTTGCTATTGTTCAAAGTTTATTGTGGTTGAGGTTCTTGAGATGGAACCTCCTCTTCCGACTTGCTCTCCTTAGATGAACATCTTCGGTTGTTTCCTTCGTTTGATCCTTGAGTGAAAAATTATCTTCCCTCAAACTCCACCACCTGCTTGAAGCACTATCATTTTTTGACTTCTCTCTTCAACTGTACCATTATTTGTCAAGGTAGATTCCCATCAAGAGGTAACATTCCTGTTGAAAATGAATTTTCTTTCTTTGTCTCTGGACCACCATAAACATATCCTTTACTCTAGAATAAGTCCCATAAATAAGCTTTCCCTTTGGCTCTTGGGTCCAATTTTGACTCTTTTACATGATAATATGCAATTGAGACAAATACATATAAAGAACCATAATCTTCAGCAAGTTTTCCATACAATTTTTCAAATGGTGTCTTCCCACCAATAGCAGTAGATGGTAGACGATTAATATGGTGGCACACATATGTTATTGCCTCAGCCCAAAATTCTTTGCACAAGCCAGCATTGGACAACAGACAACGAACTTTCTCCAGCAATGTTCGATTCATGCGTTCTGCCAATTCATTTTGTTGTGGTGTATTTCTGACAGTGAAATGTCTGACGATGCCATTTTCCTCACAAATTTTCTGAAAAAAATCATTTTTGTATTCACCACCATTGTCTGTGCAAAGACACTTGATCTTTCTGCAACTTTGAGTTTCTATAGTCGCCTTCCATTTGAGAAAAAATCTCAATACTTCATCTGTTGTTTTCATCGTATACACCAACAATCTTCGAGAAAAGTCATCAACAAAGGTTACAAAATAATGTTTTCCACCTAATGAAGGTGTTTTGGAAGCACCCCAAACATCCGAATGAACATAATCCAAAATACCTTTAGTATTATGGATAATTGTTCCAAATTTAACCCTTGTTTGCTTTCCTTTGATACAATGCTCACAAAACTCCAAGTTGCAAGTTTTTACTTTTTTTAGCGATCCTTGATCTCATAAAGTTTTCAATGATTTTCCTCCAGCATGTCCCAAGCGCATATGCCACAGCTTGGTCATTCTGCCTCCTTCTCGTCATTGGATGTTGTTGTCGTTGTCCCAATATCTGTACTACCTTGACAGTGGTACATGTTATTATTTCTTCGAATTGCCTTCATTACCACTAGTGCACCAGAGCATATTCTCATCATGCCATTATCTGTAGTGAATTTGAACCCCTTTGACACTAGGGCTCCAACAGAAATGAGATTTTTCTTCAAATCTGGTACATATCAAACATTTGTTAATGTTCTACTTAATCCATCATGGTTCCTTAATCGGATAGAACCAACACCATATGCGGTAAGAGAATTATTGTTTGCAGTGTGAATAACTCCACATTCTCCTTCTTGTAAATCAACAAACCAGTCCCGATTGGGACACATATGATAGCTACAAGCTGAGTCCATGAACCATACATCAAATGATTTGGATGGATCTGTCGTAACTAGTGAATAATCGGAGTCATCATAATCATCCACATTTGAATCCATGACAGTTCCCATTATTTGGTTTGACTTTGCTATTCAACTTTGGGCAGTCTTTCTTCCAGTGCCCTTTTTGTTGGCAGGCACATTCATCTTTGCTGAGTCTGGATCTTGACTTGAATCACCCTTTCTTCGTTCTCATATGATTTTGAGAATGACCTCTCGCAATCAATGCTTCTGCTTCTCCATTGTTTTGCTTTTCTCTCTTTCTTTGTTCATAACTATATAAGGCAGAACAAACTTTTTTGATAAATACTTCATCATTCCCATGCAGTAGAATTGTTTCAAGATACTCAAACTCATTGGGAAGTGAACTTAACAACATTAAGGCCATATCTCCATCCGTAAAAGTCACGTCCATATTTCGCAAATCTGTCGCCAACTTATTAAAGCTGGTGATATGATAATTCATTGTGCTACCGAAAACATAAGTGAAGCGTAACAGTCTTGTTTTCATGTAAAGTTTATTTTAACTGTTTTTCTTCAAGAATTTATTCTACAATGAATTTCATAATTTATTTGCAGATGTTTCCTTCGTATATGGATACTTGTTCTCTTGCAAGGTAAGATCGAATGGTACCGCAAGCAAACACGGTTGATAATCTTCCAATCTTCTTTCTCCTACACAGTCTAGTTTTTTTTCTTCAATGACAATATCTAGCCCTTGTTGAAAAATAACATCAAGGACCTCGCCTTGCCACATTCCAAAATGTCCTGACCCGTCAAAAATTTTCAACTGAAAATTTCACATTTGACACAATTCTTGTCATAAGCGAAGATGCCAATGATGATGTATTATTGACTCTCAATGTGGAATCATCATTTTTCTTGTCTCCCATTGTACTACAAATACTATTTACTAGCTAACAATGCAAAGACCAAAGTAAATCTTTTTCTGATGTGGAAGTTCAGACTATATTGCAACCACAGAGTATGCTCAAATAATACCTTGGCTCTGATACCAATTGTTGCAGAAGTCGAATATATAGAGAGTAATGGAATCACAACTACTATATCTAAAGGTAGCTAATAAATAGTAAATGAGACAACAACAAAAAGAACACCAGGAATTAACGAGGTTTGGCAAAATTTTGTTTTCTTTTGCCTACTCCTCGGACACAACCAACCAATATTTATTTCACTCCATAAGAGTACAAGTGAAATAGTACAAGAGAGAAAGAAGAACAAATGCCTTAGGAGATGAGAAGGCAAGTGGGGGGTGTATTACAAATGAATTAGGAGCTACCTATTTATAGGAGTGAATTCTTCCTATTGATGTCATCCATGACATCACAATATGTCAAAATGTGAAGATTTACCTTGTAAAACCAATTTATTGTTCACCTAAATTTCACCTATAAAAGGTGATATCTTTGACTTTTCTACCAATGAAGAATTATCCTCCTAATTACCATGTCTTCTTATTAATCCATTTTTGAATCTTGTCAAATTTAACAACCCCTTGGATTCAAAAGGTGTTGCATTCACAATTCAGGTCGTACCAGCCGCTGGAATATATCATGTAGTCAAAAAAGAAAAAGTAAGTTTAGTATCAGTGTATAAAGTCAACAGTATAGTGATAGGATCATTGATCAGCTCTAATCATATGAATTATGAACAGATAACCACAATTTAATAAAACCAGGCAGCATGAATTTATATCTGAAACATAAATAAGAAATATAACTACACTTCCTCCTAACATAAAATAACAACAAATATGCTCAAAAACTTTGCAATAAAAGCAACATGGTTCACTGATGGAATCGACACACAAACAATCACATATAGTAGGTATGGTACCTGGTCCAATCAATTTCGAATATGTACTAGTCGTGATACCCAAGCCAATTGCTAGATATTTCGTACCAGTTATGGTACCCGAGCCAATCGATAATATGTATCAAGCGTGGTATCTAAACCAACCAAGAGATATCTTATGCCCATTCAACCAAAAATATATATCAACCGTGGTACCCTAACCAACCAACATCCACACACAATCATAATTAATACAATCACACTTGCAAACACAAGAAAATAGAACATGTTCATCGCATGAAAGTGACAACAAGACATCGCTTCAGTTTCATCCTTTTTATCTCCCTAACAACATATTGCACAATAAATACTATTAAAACAGTCAACATGCACATATAACGTAAACGGAAAACAAGCTAAATCATCACTTACCTCAAATTAAGTTTGAAATGTTCTATTGAACCTTAGTTTTACTCGTTGATATGATGCCTAGCTTGTTCTTGATCTATAAACAATTTATATAACACATAAGCATACACAATTGAACTAAATACACTTGGATTATATTTCAATCCCAAAAACGCTATCCAGTTTCATATTAATTCCATCCAAATCGGTATTTTTCCACTATTAAGTCAAACCAAACCTTCCTCACTATCGTTCATTATGAGCCATTGTATCAAATTAAAAAGTTAGGGAAGTAATTTATTTACCTTTATGGATGATTTTGATGAAAAACAAGGAAAAATGTCCTATGTCACTTCTGCACTTCCCCATAATGTTCTTGAATGGTTATGAGTTTGTTTTGGGATTTTTTTTTCGTTTTGTGTGACTTACCATGCCATAAAGGCCCAATCTCGCTATAGCAGCCGTGTTTTTGGGAGATCTTCCGTTATAGAGGGAATTTATTTGACCACTGTAGAGGTGTGCATGAGGCAGAAACTCTAAAATCCTCTAAAAAAATTTATTTCGCAATACACCTTCAAATCTCGACATTCCAAACCAACCCTTTTATGTTAAGTTTGATATCAGAAGTTTTATTCATCGAAATTCACTTCCGCAAAGTCTTATAAACTCCTTAATGTCTTAGCAATAAGGAAAATAAATTCTACTTAGACGTTTCACTCAATCCTTTCTATGCATTGCCCTAAACCTCATTTTGCAATAGATTTCATCAAAGCTTAGCCTAGCTTGAATTTTCAACTCATTAACCCAAAATATTTCTCTCCCAATTTCTTTTTACAATTATGTCACTCATAACGATCGGAGGGGTCATTACAATAAAAAATATATGCGTGAGAAGAATCAAATATATCCATGCATGATTCTTTTTAGTAAAAAAAAATTAAAATTGATTTACAGATAAGTGTTTCACTTCCGTCGGAGAAGAATGGTATATGCACGGTTTCTAAGGGATACAATTTTACCCTAATCAACCGACTTTATCGGGAAATATTACTTTTTTTAGGCCAAGGGAAGTCATTTTTATAACAATAGATTTACATACAAGTCAATTTTATAAAAAAAAATATATCAATTCTAAATAACAAAATTGAGGGATATATCAATCACTTTTTTCTTTTGAAAACAAATTTGGAGCACTTATTCAAATTTGAATCCAACTCAAAGTTGAATTTGAAAAATTTATAACAAAATATTAATTTTAAAATAAATGAAAAAGTATGTCATGATTCTCTTTTAATTTATTATGTCCAAAACTAGTCTTCCCCTTTCATGAAAAGTTGTAATTTTTATGAAAAATTGTAACTTTAATAAAAAGTTGTGATTTTTATGAAAGGTTGTGACGTTTACGAAAAATTATAACCTTTTCGAAGAGTTGTGACTTTTTTAAGAGTTGCTACCTTTTCAATAGGTTATAATAAATAGTTGTTCACATTACCCTTTGTTGTTTATAAATAGAGGAATTTTCTCTCATTATAAAGCAACAAAAAATCTGAATTTCTTCTTCTTCTTCTGAACAATTAAATATTCGTGTACTTTGTTCTTGTAGAGTGACTTACTGAGACAATTGTTTTTGTATCAATACATTTGTGAAGAAAATCGTCCCATCCTGAGAGGATTTAATTCTTTAAACCTTAGGTACTAGTTAAGAATTATTTTTCATTAGGAGATACTGTGCATTCAGTGAACAAGATTTTTTTTCCTTTCTATTTCATTCTATTTTTACATATTCTGATTTTTTTTACAGTAATTAATTTATGCTTATGATATTTATATGTTTGAAATTCTATTGTTTATGTTTCTGCAAAGTTATTTAACATGTACACATATAATAAGTAAATATATTCATTATGCATAAAATAATTATTGTACTCAGTTTCAAGAATTTATGTTTTGATATTCTATATAAGTCTATAACTTAAAGGTACTATATATAGACTTACATATTTATCTCTCTCTATATATGTATATATATATGAAGTTTCCCACTTATCGGTAAGTGTAATTTCTTTTATTTTTTTTAATCTATTAACAAATTTTTAAATTTTTCCCTGAGAAATAACAATTGTATAATTTAAATGTGTTCTTTTTCTTACGAAATGTCATTGTATATATATTATTATGTTCTTCTTCATTTTTATTTTAATATTGATTAAAGAACTAACAATTTATTATTTTCTCAATAATTCATTTATTAGAAGTTCTTGAGTTATGTGATAATGAATGATGAATAATCAAATTTATGTCAAATATTATTAATATTTTGTATAATTATTTTTTCTATAATTTTTAGTGTATGAATATTAAAATATTAATAAAGGATTATTTGCAAGTTAATAAGAAAAAGACAGCTCGTAAGGGAAGCATCGACACGTTGGTAATTAAACACTGGCGATTGTACTTTTACGTTGATATTCGTGTCCAAAAGGTAATACGATGTATCAATGTGAAACATTAATTTACCCAAAACCACAAAAAGGACCTATACTTATTACATATAGGGTAACTCCATGTACACCTATATATATATATATAATAATAATAAATAGTATACATTTATAAATAATTGCATATATATGTAGAGACACACTTTTTAAGGTGTATAAAAATATAACTTTTAAGAGTTCAGTTCTCAGGTGAAATTTATTAGTATTTGCTCTATCATTATTAATAGGTCTATGTTTGAGAACTATCACCAAGTTGATTGGGCTATTTTAGAAGGGTAGAGGTTTGACACAAAAGTTATTTTAGATAATATTTCTAATTGATGAATATAAGAAATATGTCTTTATTAATCGTACAGATATTTATAGTTTTACTCAATTTTGCTATTAGACTGATTTGTATAATTCGTTTTATAGGTATAAAATTTACAATTTGTATAATTTAATTTTTGATTGTATAAGTCAAGAATTTTATGTATGTTTATCCTAATTATTTGTATACGATTTATAAAAAATTGATGATAAATTGTCTTGTTTGTATACTGGCAAACGAAATATACAAACAAATTTCTGAAAAAATTCTGACCGTATAAATACAGAATTTATATATATTTAACCTATTTATATATTCGCAAGTAAAACTTATTAGCAGACATAAATATGCAAACCAACATAAATATACAAACCTCAATCTTAATAGCAAATAAATATAAATATAAAACACAATTATTAAAATTATAACTCTAAAATGTTATTATATCTATTTTATTTGCTATTAGTAAGATCACGAGGGGGAGGCAGATGTGAGTTATGAGGATTCACTAGCTTTGACTAAATTGTTAAATAGTTAATAAGTATACGTTACAAATTGTGTACTTAGTAGGCGTTTAATTATAGAACATTTTTTTTAAGAAAATAAAATTTTCTTTATTTAAGTTTTCCAAAAAAAAATATCTCTTAAAATTTGTAAAAGAATTCATGTTTGACGTGAAAAGATTATTATGTCATATCAGGAAAAAGAATAACCAGTTTAAATTATATTATTGTTGATTTATTGACTAGCGAATATTTATTTAATTATATTCTCAATATTATTTTATGTGACATTATTTTTTTAGTTGATCTCAAAAGAAAAGTTTTCTTACTTCACACAATTATATTAAACTACAAGTTTCCAAAAAATAAAAATAATTCTTAAAAATCAAAATATTTCACATAAAATGAAACATATATATTTAAAAATTTATATGTGATTTATCAATTTGAGGGGTTATATGAAAGTGACAAACGATTAGATGGGGCATAACAGTGCTTCTCTCTCTTTCCATTAAATTTGGTAGTCCACATACAGAGAGAGTAGAAAAAGTGTGTTAACCTAGAGTGGAATAATAGTGTTTTTCTTGTTAGAGACAAGAAAAGAGAGAAAATGGGAAGAGGAAGAGTAGAACTAAAGAGAATAGAGAACAAAATAAACAGGCAAGTTACTTTTGCTAAGAGAAGAAATGGACTTCTTAAGAAAGCTTATGAGTTATCTATACTTTGTGATGCTGAAGTTGCTCTCATCATCTTCTCTAGCCGCGGAAAACTCTATGAGTTTTCAAGTGCTTCCAGGTATATATATACATATGTTTTTTTCTTTTTGTGTGTGTGCGTGTTTACTTACTTCATTAATTTACTCAACCATATATATACATCTCTCACCTCAATTATATATATGTTTGAGATCTGAATGTCTACGGACTCCATTTAGGTACATATATTTGTTTAGATCATAAATCATCTATCTTCATTCCTAAGATCTACTAATATATGTATAAGAAGATCCATCTATCTATTAGGTTTTTCAACAACATATACAGTGAAATCTTATATGTGGGCCCAGGTATAGCCATATGGGAGAATAGTGTGTACGTAAACATTATCATTACCAAATTATAAGAGTATACATCCATTAGGTTTATCAACAACAATAAAATTCTCTAAATGGAGTCTAGCCGTTTGAAAAGATAGAATATACATAATAATAGATAGATATGTTGTTTTTAAAAGATCCTCGTTCTTTGTTTTTTCTTTAAGGTAGAGATTTTTAAGTGGATTCATGTTTTTTATCAAAAAAGAAAAAAACAAAAGTGTCTATTTGTTCATCTAATGGATTTTCCATGTTACCAATTCACTACACTGTTGAGATTTGATTATCAGATGTGTCAAGTTTTGTTTGGTTCCCTAGAAGGGAGAAAAGGCTGCTTATGCAGGCAGGGTATTAAAGATGATATTTATATCTGCAGTAATCAATAACAGAATATATTAACTTAATAATAAACTTGAAGGTACTTAATTATCCAGCAGATAATCTTCTGTCTCACCGTACACTTTTGTTATATCATAAGCATAAGAATTGTTTTATCAAATATTACCAAACAAAACTTACTTTCTATAACATATTTTATAAAGAAAAAAAATTAAAAACTCCATATACCTAAGAAATGTTACCCCCCTCCATAACAACAATTTAACAAAGATAAACCTACTTTTTTTGAATTTGGTAAATTAGTTTTCTATCCTTTTAAGTATCTTCCTTTCTTATTTTCTTTTTATATTGGTAAATGTTTAATATTACACATTATTTTAACATGTTATAATTTTTTGTGATGCTTAATTATTTGATACATGTAATAAACCATATATTAGAGGTATAAATCAATGACAATGCATGTAGATTAAACTCATGTATGATATATTTTGTTTATATATATAACCTATTAGATAATTTCTCCGCGCTTTGTGCAGTCATAATAATAATTGCATTGGATTTGAAAATAATTTTTTTTAATATCCATACATTAAAAAAAAAGGAAAAATAGGTTCTTAAAAAATATTAGCAATATTCAAACATTCATTTGATTATTAGTCATTATCACATAACTTAAGAACCTCTAATGAATGAATTATTCACGAAATAATAAATCATTGGTTCTAAAAAGGAATTTCCTAATAAAAAAAAAGTTTAAGTTACCATATCCAAAAAAAGAAATTATGCTTGAACATGAAAACAATTTTAATTTTTGAACTTGTATAATGAATTTCTTCAATTGATAAGTGAAAAATTTCATATTTATGTAAAAATAGATAATATGTAAGCTCATATATAGTACTTTAGGTTATAGAATTTAAGATAAATTATCAAAACATGAATTCTTGAAATTGAGTAGAGTAATTATTTTCTGCACAATGAATCGGAGACAATAACTTTGAAGAAATATAAACAATAGAGTTTAAAAGATGTAGTCAAAAACAACCATTAATATCATAAGAATAAATTAATGAGTGTAAAAATACATACCAGGATATGTAAAAACAGAATGGAATATAATGAAAAAAATCGAGTTCACTGAATACACAATATTTCTTTAAGAAAATTGTTTCCCTCCAATACCAACGATATTACATCCTATAGGATGGAAATGATTTCATTCCCCAACTTATCGATATAAAAATAGTGGTGTTAGTAAGTAACTAAATAGGAGTAAAATACATGAATATTTAATTTTGTGAAAGTAGAAGAAGAAGATCATAATTTTTGTTGTTTTAAAATGAGAGGATATATCACTATTTATAAACAACAAAGGGTAGTGTTAACAAATTTTTATTGTGTCTTGTGTAAAAGGTTACAACTATTTGAAAAAGTTACAACACTTCAAAAAGTTAACAATATTTCATAAAAAGTCGTAACTTTTCATAAAGTCTAACTCTTCATAAATGTCACAACTCTTCATTAAAATCACAATTTTTCATAAAAATCACAACTCTTGATAAAAATCATCACTATTCATTGAAGTTGCAACTTTTCATTAAAGTCACATTTTTTAATGGAAGAGGAAGACCAGTTTTTGGAATAAATTAATTTTTTTAATAAAAATTTTGTTTGTGGTGGGGCGCCAAGTAGGCAGACATAAGGTTCTTTTTATATAAATATATATGATAAATGATTCAATATTTGATATAGTATATATACATATGAGAGTATTAGATAATTGCAAAGAATAAAATAAGAAACTAATCGAGTAAGTTGGAAAAAAAATATTTTTAAAATATATGTAGAATTTCTTTATCATATATGACTGCCCAAATCTTATATTCAAACTAAAATGCATGGTGCTATAAATAGGGTTTTACACAAAAATCAAGATCTAGTCTTGCAAAACTAAATAAAAAACAGTGGTTTACGATGAGATAATGTAGCTTTTGTAAACAAGAAAACTAGAAAAATAAATGCAAAGGAATTTTAAAGGATATAATAATGAAGATCAAAGGCAGAGAAGGGAAGAGGCAGCAATATAATGAAGGTAACATCATGGTTCCATTCTAATTTATATGATATTTTTGTTTAGTAAATTTCAAAAATAATGATACATTTTCATATTTGATAAATATTTATTGATACTATCAACATTTTATTTATATTGAGTCTCCATTTATTTGACCAAAACCCCACAAAGATGTGCTCTTCGATCTATTAAAAATTTATTCAATTTAAGGATAGCTTTAAAACATGACAGTTTTCTCATATATTTCTTAAATTTTATATCCAGTCTAAATACGTATATAAATTAAAATGAAGAGAATAATATGAAGCTTTATTTGATGACATTGTTGGAATAACCAAAAAGCTATAAGTGATACAATAGTAAATTTACCATTGGTCAACTCAGAATTATTTAAAAGCTAAAAAAGTCATATAAGTTGGGGTTGCTCAATGTATAGTTTTTGGCTTGTTTTAAGCATTTAAAAACTTATTTTAAGCGCTTTTTTACATTGCTAAACACTCAAAAAATGATAAATAGTATTTAAATTTGATATGATTAGCTTAAAAGTGAACTGATATACCTTCAAAGTCAAAATCCCGAATTCGAGCTTTCAAACCACTTGATTTTGTGGATGAATTTATACTGAAGTTGAATATATCACTGTATATAGGGGTTAGTGAACTAATACCTTTGATTATTTGGTAGAAATATGTACTTAGATCATCCTAATGAGCTCCCACTTTTAAAATAGGAAAAACCTCATATGAAGTTCATCACTTTTAATTATATATCACATTTATTCAAAACGTTTACAAATGTTCATTGTGCCTAAATACCCTTGAGTGTCGAGTTTTCACACCAATAAGGCCTAATTAATAGGTATACAAAACTATGTCAATCTTCAAATCGCAAATCTAATTATATTTTTAACAAGATTAGAGGTATATATACATCTTCTCTTATGTTAACTCTTATTCATTATTGAACAAACTAAGAAAGTGTACCTAAGGTCTCAAACAACAGTGGGTACATTCTTTGTATGTCTTCCTTTGTCTCTTAATAGTCGTCTCCTCCTGTCGATGATTCCTCCAAATACATTAATCAAAGGAAAATCTTTCACCCTCAACTTGCAAACTTGTCTATCTAAAATTGTTAACAAAGTTTCTTCACTAGAGAAACTATGATTTCTTGAATGTAACAATTTGATGTGCCATGACTATCATCTTGATCAACATGCTTCTTAACCATCAAAAGATCCTAAACTAGATGCATGTCATGTTAGGAGACAAATTAAGCTTGTATATAACTACACCAACATGCTTTAGGATCTCATAAGATCCAAAATTTCTTATTCGGGAGATTTTCTATCCAACAACCATCATAATGAGCAACGTGATGTTATCACATCTCTCCGACGCTGCCAGAACAGTCCTATACCTTGTCGGAGTGAATGACATCCTTAACTAAGTAGATCCACTAAGTTATACTTAAAAGCAATAAGGAATCATCTAAAATGTGTGACCCATTACCCATATTGGCATACATGGTTTATGGGGGCTGTTAATTGTCTGAACACTACCCCCATATAAATCAGTGCTCAATATTACTCCCAATAATATATACTATTATGATCTGAGCCTACACCCTGGAAGTGGCCGTCTCTCAAGAACCATTGCTGATCTCCAAGCCAAACCCTTATTCTAGTTGACTACAAGCGGAAGGCAAACTCAAGTATACAAAGCTTAAAACATAATAAAAATAATATACTCAACTCGCCACAAAATAGGCATTTACGTCTTTAAAACATTTTTAAAAATAAATGAAACAAACTTCTCAAACTATAATGTCTATCTATGAAGCCTCTAAATGACAAAAATGAAGGCAAATGAGACATACGACATCCTAACAACTGATATAACTAAGAGTACAAGTGGAACCCTTCGGATGTAAGGAGGCTCACCGAAGCTAATGCGAACTCCATGTGGTATCAATGAATCACCTATTGATGACCGTGAATACATGTATTTGCATCATGAAACGATGCAGACCAAAGGGCTTAGTACGTGAAATGTACGAGCATGTAAAGGGAATTCAAATACATAAACATAGGCTTGAACTTTGATAAAAAGGAAACATACTTACCTCTTTTTAACTCAAGAATAAGAAACATAGTTCAACTCAATGAAAAGACACTCAAGTCAGTGAAATATGGCGCAACTCAATAAAAAGATACTCGACTATGGGTAATCAACTCTAGGTACTCTATTCAATATAAAGCAACAATACAAATGCAATATATGGAAAGCCTTTAAAACAGTAGAAAACAACTCAATGTATTGAAAATTCAATAGTAAATTAGTTTGTATGCAAGGAAACAATATAAACTTTGTTTGTATAGAAAATACAAAATAAACTTTGTGTATATAAAAATACAAAATATCTCTGTGGAAGTTTCTCTAACCGACAACCATCACTATGAGCTTTCTGATGATACAACGTTTCGCCCATGATGTCAGAACTGGCCTATAATTTTCCAGTGTATTAGACCTACTCACTAAGTGGATCCACAAGTCTAAGCTAAAAAATATTTAAGGAATCGTCTAAAAAGTATGACCCGTTCTACCCACGTTGGTTACATGGTTTATGGGGGTCGTAAGTTATCTAAACTCTCCTCCATATTGGTGCGTAATGATACTTACAAATATACTAGCTCATATGTTTAAAAATATAACTCTTTTTGTTTGAGATTATTACTCAAAATCCTTCTCTTAAAAGAGATGATACTCAAACTGCTCAAAACTCTTTTGAAAGTCTCAAATTCGTCTCATTTTAAATGTAAAAACATTTACTCTTGGGAATACATAGTTATCATATATCATTTTAAAGAAAATGAACTCAACTCTGTTTTTTCTCAACTCAAGTGCTCAGTCTTAAACCAAATTAAAAAAAAGACTTCTCAAAATAAAGTTTATGTCGAATTATGGACGTGGACAATTCAATTCAAAGTTTTCGATAACCATAACTAGAACTCAATACTCGAGACTCAACATCTTCGAACTCAAGAACTTAAATGGTAATACTTGTTTCAAGAATTCTCGACTCATAGGGTTAATGCGGAATAATGGGCATGAATTACTGAACTAAAGGACTCAATGATACTTTCAATCTCAAGATTGCTCGACTCGTAGGGTTCATGCAGAATTATGTGCATGAACTATTCAACTCAAAGACCTTCAAGGTAACATGTAGTAGCCCCATGATTTGGAATATAATCCCAATATGATTAGGAACTCAATACTCAAGACTTAGAACTTGAAGATAATACTACTTCTCTCAAAGATACCCAACTGACGGAGTTCATGCATAATTTATGGGCATGAACTGCTCGACTCAAGAGTCTAAATAACAATATGACACTCATGTATATAACTCTTCTTATTCTAATACTTGTTTTCTCAAAACTCGGTTTAACTAAATAGTTGATCTCAAAGGATTCACAATTCAACTCAAAGACTTTCTTTGACTCCACTCTTAATTCTCTCTTAAATTTGAATTTGAATTATGAATTTAAGAATTATGATTAATGATATGGGGGATCTCAATAACATTATAGAAATTTGTTAATTAGGAATAGTACTTTTAAAAGAAAACATGAAGTCAAGAACTTAAAATCAACTTATCTAAAAAATATTCAAATATAGGGAAAGTATCCTAGACTACTGTGTTACTGATATGAAAGTAGATGTAGGGTGTGAGGATGAACTAGTCCAACACTGTGATAGCCTTACATACCTGGAATAACGAGGTTCTTGGAAAATCTTCACTTGAAGAAGAACTTGATTAGAAGCCTTGGAAGCCTAGCTTGAAGGTAAACAATCAAGAAAACCATTCTTAAGATTCTTGAATTAGTTTATGGAAATCTCTATGACCAAGCATTTTGATTTTCACTAGTGATTCATAATTGTATGGAGGAATTTGAATTGAAAAAAATGAAATTCTTGGAGAAAAGCTATCTTTGAAGAAGCTTGAAAAAGATTGGAAGGTCCTCTACTTTGATTTTCCCTTAGGATTTTGTCTTAGGGTTTGAGATAGAAGAGAATGATGGACTAAAAAGATGAAAATCTGATTGTTTGGATCCTTTTATCAGCCAAGAAATTCGTTTAGGGTTTTCTTGAAGACAAACAAAATAAAAATGACCATTTTAAATATTTTTCCGTCGGCTAATTCGTAATAACATTGTATCATGTTACTGAAATAGTCATAACTTTTTACTCAAAAATTGGATTGATGCGAAATTAATGGTGTTGGAAAGTAGATTCAAGTACCTCTAATTGAATAGGTTATTCCCTACGTAAGTCTTTATATTCTAAAAGATATGGTTGTTTGCACTTGACCTAAGTAGAATGTTACATGAAAACTTAAAAGAGAAGGAAACTTCAAGAACTCATCAAGAAATTTCAATTGCTCAATATGTATGGATAAATTTGTAGAAGAAACTCATGATTGACATGTGGGTGAATAAACCCAACACTATGGAAGCTTACATACCTCAAAGAACTAGGTTCTTGGCGAAATCTTGAATTTCTTGAACGAACGCTTGAAACTTTGAACTTTTTCTCTTCTTGAACTCTCAACTAAAACCCTAGGCGTATATTAGGATTATAAAAGTGAACATGATAGGATTAGACCTTTAAAAACTTACCAAAATGAATTGAATCTGATTTTACATGAAAAAGACCAAAATACCCCTCACTATTTTTGGATAATTTTTCTTAATTGGACTGTCTGACTTCAAAAAGGTATATCTCACTCATCCGACCTCAAAATTTAGCAAATTCAGTGGCGTTAGAAAGCTAATTTAAACACCTTTCATTTTCCATCTCATGGCACACATAAATCATTCTTTAAAGAGAGTTATGATCGTTCAAATTAACTCAAATCTTAGAAGAATTTAGGAATGTCTTGAACGAATTCTCTCTAGTTCATTTTTGAACACAAGGTGCTACATCTAGTGACTTTAACACTTTGGAAAAATTTAAATTTCTTAGTAAAAACTTACTCACTGTGAAGGATGGTTCAAGTCTTACCTCAAAATTTTCCTGAGTTGCTATATATACTCATGCTCATATGTTTAAAAACATAACTCTTCCTCGATTTGAATTAATTACCAAAAAGATTCTCCTAAAAGGGATAATGCTCAAAACTCCCCCTAAACTCATTTGGAAATCCAGGTTTCCTTTGTTTTAAATATAAAAACCTTTACTCTTGGAAATATTTTGTTCTCATATATTCACTTGAAAAAAAATGAAACTCAACTCTCATCATCTTCATACTCAAGTGCTCAAGTCCTAAAACAAATTATAACTAATTGTATAAGACTTCTCAAAATAGGGTTCATTCTGAATTATGGACGTGAACGACTCAATTCAAGGATTTCAATAACCATATATATAACTCAATAATAGGAACTCAACAACTCCAGAACTCAATGATACTACTCATCTCAAGAATGCTTGACTCATAGGGTCTTTTGCAGAATTATTGGGCATGAACAACTCAACTCAAAGACCTTCATGTATAACATATGGTAGTCCCATAATAGGAATATAATCCCAAAAAAATTAGGAACTCAATACTCAAAAACTTAGAACTCGAATATATTACTCATCTCAAAGATACTCAATTTATGGAGTTCATGCGGAATTATGAGCATGAACGACTTGACTCAAGGATCTCAATTATAAAGTAGACTCATGAATACACTCTTGTCATTCTCATACTCACATACTCGAGTATTGAAATAAATTACAAGTAATTGTAGAAGACTCCTTGAACAGACTCAAAAGGACTCCTTCAAATTTTACTCTTAATATGCTACCTTAATTTTGAATTATAAATTTAAGGATCATGATTATGATATAAAGAATTTCTCAACATATATGAAATGAACGAATTTGAGCATTGAACGTCTAACCTCATTTTTTAATTATTGTGATATGTAGAGTGGTGCAAAATCACAGATACCTCTCTTGATGCATTTCTATAGTTACGTTGATGTGAGATTATATATAGTTCAGCAGCAGCATGTTGGGAAAATTACTAATAACTCTTCTTTTATATCAAATTGTTGAAGCATGATGACAACACTTGAAAAGTATCAACAATGCAGTTACGCATCTTTGGACCCGATGTTACCGGTTAGTGATACTCAGGTATTGTTTATCTACTTTATCATGTCGTAAGTATATTATTTTTAAAGCTATATATTAAGATAGTTCGATTGCATACACTTGCATTTTGATTATGTTTGGTGAATACTATTCTAATACTTTTTTTTTTCCTAAAGCCTAAAAATAAAGATAATTAAGATGGGAACGTAATTCAAGTACAACATGGTTCCATACGTGACATATTTACACATATAGTGGAACCAAAAGAGCAATTTTTCGTAACATTTTCTAAATATCACGTGTGCCCGTGATTCTTTTTTATGGACATGAAAATTCTTTTTTAATATGAGCAGCAGTAAGGTTCGATCTTTCTATCTGCTTTGATATCATATTGAATCGTCTCATTCAAAAATTTAAGCAAGAGCATATTTTTATTAATTAATCGTACTTCTCGACGTTTCTCTTTCAACAGATGAACTACAATGAGTATGTGAGGCTAAAAGCTAGAGTTGAGCTCCTTCAACGTTCTCAAAGGTAAGATATTAGTGATGTAATTAAATGATTTTAGTTAGCTTTACATAAGTTTTTGATTAGTGAAAATTAATAGACATATTCTTGGAGAGGATTTGGGCACACTAAACTCGAAAGAACTTGAGCAGCTTGAGCACCAATTGGATGCATCTTTGAAGAAAGTTAGATCAAAAAAGGTATATCCAAATACTATAACTTAAATATATTGTAACGATTTAATTAATGACATGTGTCACGTTCATCTATTCTTTAGTCACAATATATAGGGGCATGTCCTTAACAACGTGCCATGCCTCGATAGTCATCTTTGTCTTTTTGTGCGTCTGAGTTTGACTTGACACAAATTTTTATAGTAATAATAACTCATGCTTTAGCATCTAAGGAAGCAGTCATATGAAAAACATAAGCATACATATATATATAAGTTAATTTAACTTGATATAAAATTTAATAAAATTGTGTATCACTATAAATTATTTTATTAAAAAATTATATAAATATATCATTTTTTTTAACTGGCCACAAAGTCATATAAATTGATAGAGAAAGAAGTTTTGGTGTAAAGTTCATTTTCCAACAATTAGTTTTATAATGTGTAAGTGCACACTTTGTCAGACTCAATCTATGCTGGATCAGCTAGCAGACCTTCAAGAAAAGGTACACTGCCTTAACATTACAAAATAAATTTATTTCATCAAAAGCATATCATAAAATTCTAACAAATAAATATATTAGGAGCAAATGCTGGAAGAAGCAAATAAACAACTAAAAAACAAGGTACATATCTATATATGTGTGTTAATTAATTAAGTTGATTTTGTATTTTTTTTAATGAATAATTGTTTGTGATCATCAGCTGGAAGAAAGTGCAGCTAGAATTCCACTTGGATTGTCATGGGGAAATAATGGAGGACAAACAATGGAATACAATCGACTCCCTCCACAAACTACTGCACAACCTTTCTTTCAACCTCTCCGTTTGAATTCTTTATCGCCTCAATTCGGGTAAGTATCTCATTTTATATGACTTAGTTTGACTTGACATAAAGTTTAATAAAGAAAGAAAGACTTTTAAAATTTATAGTCTAAAATAAGTGAATATATATATATGTGGTTGTACTAACACTACAACAAAAATAACTTTTAGCGACATTAATATTGACATTAATAATGAGTGCTAAAGACTTTATCGGTATTAGTTAAGTGTCATTAGAACCAATGTCGCTAAAGGCTTTACGGACATATACAAAGAGTGACAATTGCCGCTAATGATTATTTTTATTGTAGTGTAAATGAGTATTTTAAAGTTAAATTGTTACATAATATAGAAATATGTCAGAAACAGGACAAATATACCCCCGAACTATCGTATATGTTATGGAGATATTCTCAGTCATACTTCTGCGACATTGGTACTCATGTCGTTAAAAAACTAGAACATATATATACCCTTTATATATTAACAGAGATACATGTGTCATAATCTTATACACCGACCCGATATTTATTAAATATCGAATCGACGGATAAGATTATGTCACGTGTCCCTATTAAGTCTTCTATTAGAGTAAAAAGCATATATTCTCTAGTTTTTGAACGACAGAGGTACCAATGTCTCAAAAGTATAATGGAAAGCATTTGCATACAATTTATGATAATTTGGGGCATATTAATTTATCATTTTCCCTTCTTTTTGGCACTGATTAAAAAGAAAAAGAAAGTTATAAAAATTGGGATAGAGGGAATAATTGTTTCATAGGGAAAACTTAGAAGCTTCTCAGTATGTCATTGAGAATGTGTTTCCTAATTAGTGAACTATGGTTTGGTGAAAAATGAAGAGAAAAAATCAGTACAAATTTTCCACTGAATAGCAATGAGAAAAATATTTGTTTCTAGTAGTATGAGGAGAGGATAGTCCGCATAAATAATCCTTAAATTTGTGGATAAATAAACTATTTTCAATCGATCATCGTCTCAAAATAAAATAAAATAAAATGATTGCAAGAAAAGAATAATAGGTATGCTGGTAATATGTATAATACACTCATATTTATTTGCTGTCCATGCAGATACAATCCAAATATGGGTGCAAGTGATCATGAGGTTAATGCAGCAACAACTGCTCATAATATTAATGGATTTATTCCAGGGTGGATGCTCTAATGGATTAACATAGTAATATTTGTTCTTCTTGCATTGTATGAACTAATATAATTAATCTTGTTTTTGTGGTGGCCACTAATCTGTATTTAGCAACTTACAATTATTGTTGAAGTAGTGAGGATAATAATTCACTCAACTTGTTATAAAATAACAACTGCCGGCCCCATCTCAACTATGCACAATGACATCTTGGAATTTATGATATATATATGTGTATCTGATATTTTTTGTTTAGATTAGTGATGCTTGTTGACAATTCAGTGTATAGAATTCTAGCATATCCTAACATAATGAATGGTTACCTTTGATGTTAAACAAATTACTACAGAACAATCAGGTCTTTAAAGATATCGGTTTATGTCATTAACATAATACCAAGTGTTATGCAAATACTGAAAGAATGTATATTATAACAAGAAGTTACAACTCAACTATAAGGTACATCAGCAGCAGCAGATGTTACAATGAAACGTACATGACTTTTTGTTGGTAGATTCACTCTATTGTTGAATTCTAAGAAACGTGACTGACCCAATTTTACATCATCTTTTGGAATCGTATAACTGTCAAAAGTGAGTTATTATTTATCAGAATTATTATAGTCCGAATACTCATAAGGTAGGGTCAACGCCCCCCTCTCACCAAACTGTACTTGCAAGTTTCCCGCAAAAAACTCTACACGTCTACTCTTAGAAAGAACACTATTTTTCTATTGTTAGGTAGTTCTCCAATAATTTATCGGGCATTGTAAGAAGTATTTGAAATACAGGAAAGAAATATCATTCGGGATAAGATTTCCAAAGGGGTTGCAAATGAATCCGCCGGTTCACCAATCATTGATGTGCTCTTTATAATAAGGACAATGAAACTTGATCAATTACAAATATGGGAATCGATGCCACATCTATGATCTCAAAAGGAAAAATAAAGGCTCGTCGGGGTAAGCAGTCCCATTTTGAGTATAGTAATAATGCACTTATCTTTGTTCTCTATTACCTATTAAATCAAAGCAAAGCTTTTGATCTCTCCCTCAAACTATCGCCCAATTTGAATTTGTACATATAGGACAAATGTTTCGATTACCTTTTTTTTCTGTATTTAAATATTACTAGTATTTGAACTCGCACGTTGTGTGTATACTCCTTTCCACTGAGCATAAATGTTTTTAAAAATTGCATCAATATATAATAAATATATTCAAAAATCAATGACATCCAATATCTAAAGTGTGGATCTTGAAAATTCTTAATTAGTACTAAATTGATTTTAATTTGAGTTTATGAGTTAAAATTTTATATGAATTTATCAAATTTTAATAGTTTTTATATAGATACTATGTTTTGATAAAAAAAAACAATAAAGTTAATTAAATCCGTAGATCATTTAACCCTTGTTCTACCATCATAATCAATATTACATTCTAAACGAATTTCATTTTATATGACTCATCGCGATTATAATATATTTTAGTTAGAAAAGGAATTCAACGTTTCTTTATATTTCGTAAAATTGTATTGTTAAAATTGTACTTGAAAATTAAAAAGACGTGATAAACAAATATTACGACCTGTGAGTGATGAGTAATATAAATTCTTAATGAGAAAGGGAGGGATAAACTATGGATCAAATAACTAAAATAATCAACTAAATTAATATGGGTTGCTATCCTCCCTTTTGGATAAAAGCTCCATTAGAAAAATTAAATTCAAAGAAAGAAAGTGACAATATCAAATCACTCAACATGCCAAAGCCCATAAATACATTTTTACATGGCCTAAGTCATTACAAAGCACTTAAAAATTGTCCGCATATTTCTTTAGAATTACTTAGGGCAGTAGTACCTATTGAACACTTAATCTTAAAAAAATTTATATATATTAACACAAAATGAAATTTATGGAAAGACATAAGTAGAGTGTGTCCAAACACAAATAATAGCAGATAGACCAATAAACTGATTAACTGTGGTCGGGCAAATTAGATAAAAAAAATTAAAGAAAAAAAATGAAATATTTATCAACCCTCCATCCCTGTTCTTCTTCGTCTCAAAAATTGTTGTCATTAAAGCCTTTTTGCCCATTGTAAATTTTCTTTTGGATCATTACACCATAATATATAAAGAAAAATAACGACTTGAATTTCTTTAATCACTGGCTAACATTGAATTATCTTAAAAAAATAACAACATTTTGATTAAAGATAATCAATAATATTATTTTTATAAAAAAAATGAAGCTTGCTACAAACATTTTGAGTTTTAGATTATTAACTTTTATAAATTAAGGTAAAAAAAACAAAAAGAAAATAAAAAAGAATTGAGAGTACTTAGATGATGAACTGTAGGAAGAAGTGTAAGAAGAAGACAAGTTTTTTATTTTTTTATTTAATTTTAAAAATAAGTAATAATGAAAACAAAAAGAAAAAATTTTTTAAATTTTAATAGTATACCCGGCTTTTTCCTTTTATCAAGGAGAGTGGAACACACTATTGTGCCATGTCATCATTTTGTGGCCTAATAGGCATGCTTTAGATAAATTAAAAGTGTTCAATAGGTACAAGCCTTAGTTGAAGTGCTTAAGTGAATACGGGACAACTTTAGGTGGCCCTGTAATGACATCTAAGCTTTTTACATTTCATCTATTGGGTTATGATGATTGTTATCAAAAATTAATTAGCTTTACACAAACATACTCCCATAACTGCAATATGAAAATTCAATAAATTTGACCTACTATTGACAAAATATAATAATAATAATAATAATAGTAATAATAATAATAGACAAAGAATTGTGCTAACAAAAAATTATGTTAGAAGGAAATATAATTTACCCCATTCGTATTGACACAACTCAAAGTATAGCTCTATGCGATCGACACTGAAGTATCTCATCAATTGATTTTCCATGTAACAAAAAAAATCATCTCATAAGTTATTGACATAAAATTACAAATTTTATTTTACATCAAAGATCAAAATCTTAAACATAAATTAAACATGATAAACTATATTACAAGTAAGAAGTAAGAAACAAAATAAAAAATAACTTAAAGAAGAACATGCACAACACAACAGAAAGAATAATGTTTAAGTCTCTCATCCAAACTATTAATAAAATAGGAATGTAAAAAACAAAGAAGAAATAAATATATGAAATGAAGACAAGGATCCACAGTGATGAAGAATGACAAGAGCCAACAGTTTCTTGTAGAAGATTATAATGAACAAGTATTTTTCAATTTTTATATTTATATTTTTATGAAGAATAAGATTCTTAAGTCAAGCATGATTGATTATTATGAATATTTTGTATTAAAATATTTATTTAATATAGGGGTTAAATTGTAATCCACATTTTTGTACGTGAGGCTTATCACTTATAATAATATTAGTTGTCTGATAAACGTTTGCCATTGCACATGGTCCCTTACTATCATTACAATTTTTATGTATTTAGAAGTGAGTTATAGTATAAATAGTGATGAAATTAACAGTATTAATTTACTATGATTTTTATTCATTAAAATAACGCATTAAAATATTCAATGGGGCATTGCTATCAAAACCAGAACTATGTGAATCATGGACTATAAAATATGTCTATGAATTCATGATAAAAAATAATAATAAATGTATCAAAGCCTTTAATGAAATAAACAAAGGCGCGAGGACAAAACTTATCACAAATATAAATTTAAATTACAACATTTTGCATTTTCTATAAAGAAATAACATCGAAAGCTTTAACGACAATACGATAAATTGTCTGAGAGGATTGCCAATACTTGTGAAAGTCCATGTAGGGGCGGATCTACATGGACTGGTGGTGCCACGACACCCTGTGATCTCGGAAAAAACGTTCTTTATATATGTAAATATATACAATAATTCAATATATATCCCTTTTGCCACCTAGTGATTGAAATTTGGAATAGCTCATTTGGCAAAGGAGTTGCTCAGTCACAGCCAACCCAGGTTTAAACCTCACTGTCAACACTTCTTTTTGCTTGCTCCTTTTCTTCTTTTCTTTTTTGTCTTTTATTCGAATTGTTATAAAGGGTCTTAATTTTTTCCTCCATAATTCTTATTTATTTAGTAATTTTTATTTAGTTCAAATGTATCTTTTTCATGTTGTTTAAGTTTTTTTTTAATTTTCTCTTGACCACGAATTATTAATTCTGATATGCGTGTTGCATTGTTCATTTTATCAACTAATGAGTTATGAATTATGAACATCAAATTAAATGTTATTAAAATATATTTAAATAATAGTTTTTAAAAAATATAAGTTTAAAATGATTGAATATGTTCGTTAGATCTTTTTTAAAAAAAATTAAAGGTTCTTTCCATCTTCACTGACGTTCTTGCTGAGTAAGATGACTAGACAGAAGCTACAATTTTTATTCTTTCCGTACAATATATCTCCAATAACACATAAAGTCAATGTAATGCATTATGTTAATGCTATTAGATGATATATACAAGCTCAAATTTTAATGCGAAAAAACTTTTTCCCTCAAAGTTTCAGACATCTAATTCCAAAAAGGAAATAAAAATTGAATTGTTTAATCATCTCTAATATCAAAATATCTAAAATAAAATATTACTAACATGCGTATTTGAGACAATGTATTTATAAATTAAAATAAAACTTAGCAATCCGAATTGTAAACCCAAAATTAAAGCACTCGACCTTTTATCTTACTAATGTATTGTGGCACCACTACCTCAAAAATCCTAATCTGGCCCATGAGTCCATGGGTTATATATGAGTTAATTTTATTGTATTACATAAAAGATAGAACTCTTGGTGTGTTAGTTTTGATGATATGACTTGTTCAGAATAATTCAGCTTAAAACAAATCCTCACTCTATTCAAATAGAAAAACAATTAATATCTTTTAATTTAAATTAATTGTTAAATAAGAAATAAATTAACAAAATAACAAAAAACACGAACCAATAATAACATTATAAACAGCTTGTGATGAGTCATATATAATTGAAGGAAAAAAATATAAAATTCAACTGAAGAGAAAATAATATCTACGACATAATAGATTAAAAAGTTCTCTAAACTAAGATCTTAATCTTCAATAACCAAAAATTAAATAGGAGAGGAAAGACTATGTAAGAGAAATGATGATTGATACAATTTTTAAAAGCCTAACAGTGAAAATAAGATACTTGCATCATATTTATTTTTGAAATTTCACTTTTCAACAAATGAAAAAACAAGTAAGAAAAAAAAGTAAAAAGGGGAAAAGAAACAATAAGACTACATAAATAGAGAAAGGAACAAAACCACTGGCTACCTGACTAAAGCTGCGTTTCGTTATAAAAATCACTTGGATAAATACAATATACTTGAATTCCAAGAAAACTTCAAAATTGTATCACATGAAATCTAAAGAAGAGTGCATATTATACAATAACGAGGAGGGAGGGGCGGGGGGGGTTAGACGGAAAAAACAACAAAGAAATAGTGATTAAAAATTTGAAAACCTTTACAGTTCCAAAAAAAGAAAAATGATGAAGGGCAGGGGATGCTGGAGGGACTATGAGATTTCTAGGAACACAAAATTAGGTTCTCACCGTTGTATGTTGTCTATAAATCGCTACAGACACCACATTTCATATGTCTTATGATTATCTACTAGGTCGTCGGTTTCTTAACTAAAATGGTGTTCCTATATCTTCCATGCCTTTTGAAATTGTATAGAAGATGAAATGATTTACGTAAGATGAAAATAGTTTCTTTGATTTACCGAAGAGCAAGTATTAATTAACTTGGAAAAAAGATTTATTACTTTTCAATTGCCTTTTGGTTTACCCTATCATGGTTATTTTAAATGTAAGTTTACTGGTGTGTCTTTTTCAATATCCTAAATTTTTGTAATTGAAGTGTAAATTTATTTTTCAGGTCATTAAAAATAAAAATATTATGCTTTTTATTTTCATATAATGTTATATCTATTCAAAATACTAGTTCAGTGAGGCAAATTCGTAATTAACTTTGAAGCTAAGGGAGTCCCACTTGTAATATAATATTGATATGCGATTACAGAAATAATCATAGGTTAGAACACGATACAATTAATGAAAAAATAGAGCTTTTCAGTGTTATGTAATTAAGGAAATTATTTTCCTCAAAATTTCGAAGTTATCGAATATATTATTTCCTCAAGCATTCACAATGTCACTATTTGAGATTTTTTAAATACAAAAATTGAATCACAAGTTTATCTTTTGTAAAAAACAAACAAACATGCATATCTACTAACAATTCTATTTGATATGTAAAACATTTTTATAATTCATATCATTAGTTTTTAAAACATATATATCTCACATAAGATTATTCTCATAAACATAAAATTTATTATTACTTCAAATCGATTCCTACTTTACCATTTACAACATTATTTTTTATCAACTTTATTTACCAACAAAATTGATTATTACATCATTCAAATGTGCTAATTACCCTCTCCTATTAATCTCTTCCGAACATCAATCGGAGATCAAAAGTAGGATTAAGTATTGAAATTTAACCCTTAAGTTTAACCCTGGGTTCATTAGAACAAAAATACATGGATTAACACGCACCCAAAACAAGGACATACACATATCACTACATTAATTCAACACCCAACCCCATTTGAGTACCCTTAGATCTTGGGCTATTCGCCACCCAGTACAAAAGGAAAGAGATTATATCTTCTTTGAAAGCAGCCATGGGTAATTTGAAATAAAGCATTTACAAATAAACTCACTTTGAATTCAACTTCAACTTATCAAATTCAAACTTCAAGTTGTAAACCCCCAAAAGCTAGAAAAGTGTTCTTCAAAGTGAAAATGATCTGAAAATCTCAAATATGCTCTCCAAAAAGAATTGTAACATCTCACAAGTTAAAATAACAAGGAAGAAGTTAAGAATTGAAAATATTCATTTTTTGTAAAGAATGTAAAAATCTGGAAATTTGATAAGTATGTTAAGTTTAGTTTTTTGTCAACTTCAAACGATCGTAACTCCTATTTCAGGATTAGTTAAGTGTGTTTCCGATCCCATTTTAGAAAGATTATTGGAATATTATTCCAAACTCTACAAGTGGCTGCGCCCCGACCCGATTCAAAGTTGTTATGATTGCAGATATGACCTTTCGATGAAGTGGATTTGCAAATTAAAGAAAGTCTAAAAACCAATTTTAGAAGGGATTTAAGTCTTTACCTACCCAATTATTTAATAATTCTTCAGGAGTTTATTGGTTCTAATATGAATTAGTCACCAGGTAAATAAGTTGACAGTTCAGCTAGCTTGGAGAGAAGAGAAAAAAGATGGGAGGGCCGAAAAGATGAGAAACGAGACAGACAACCCATATCAATCACAACCGAATAATTGTGTATACTGTGGATTTTGTCAAGGATTGATCATACCCCCCTAAGAGGTATGTGAGAATCAACCTCGAGTGGGTTATTTTACCCATGCGCCAATCATGATTCAGTTCGCCCAAAGTATAATGATTGAAAGTAAATCTTAAGATTCTGACCCGGGGCCCCCGGGACACCAGCGAGAGGCGACACAATTGAGGGGGGGGGCATGGGGGGAAGCGACTGGAGGAAGCGGCACCCCTCTCCGTCCTCTCCATGTTAAGAGTCCCCCACTCCCACCCACTCCCATCCCCCCCCCACATCCCTCTCTACCCCACTCCCCTCCCCACATCAACCTCCCCCCCCACACTCGCAACTCCCCCTTCCCCACCTACCCCTCCCTCCCCTCGGCCCCGGATCATGATTTAGGTGTGATTTCAAGTTGAATCCTGTATATATTGATGGTTTAGTTTATTTTAAGTGTTTTGGGAAAGAATAAATTGAAATAGGGGGTTTAGAGATGAAAAATGAAGGAGAAAAGTCGGAGTTCATCTGGGCAGGGGCTTGGGGTGTTGCTTCTCTGTGAGCCCCAAGAAAGCCCCTCTGAATTTTGACCTCTGGGGTGCAGCCCCAGCTAGTCCGCACAAGCAGGTCCTGAACTTCAAGGGCTGACGCCGCGCGTGTCACGTCTAGGGAGAACCCCCTAGAAGTAACACGGCGGCCTTGAACTCTTGGAGGTCTTGTACAAGCCCTTAGACATCTTTCATTGCATTTTCATAGGAAATTTAGCGGAAAATTTAAAACTTTTCATAGCACATCATATGCTAGAACATCTTAGACTCAACAACAGTAGAGTAGAATAGGCGCACGACCCTTAACAACATAAAATATAAGTCTAACTACTAAATAATTTTGAATAATAACTTGACATAGGAAAATACTTAAATCATAAGGATCCCTTTCCTTGAACTTGGGAGATCTATCCAAGCCCTTCACTTAGGAGACATCCTCTTGTCATCACCACCTACACTTCGTGTAAAAATATAAAGAAAAAAAGTATTAGTACAATACAATAAGCATGACAACCATGCAAAAACATGCATTTAAGGAGGACATGTAGTTAGAAACTACGCATTATACCTTTTCATAAAACTTCGTGAACACTATACCATAGGCACAATATAACTCTCATACATCATATAGGCATGGAAAATAATCATAAAAACACATAAATCCACTTATCATACTTTAAGGCACATACAATACATACAACACATTACCTCTCTTTTACCTTAACTTCTTTTCTTAAGGAACCCTCAAGTGGTACTTAGTACAATGTATCACTTTAAAGTCACCCAAGATGGTCTTTCATAATATGCTTCATCAACACAACCACATATATTCATAAAGTCATAAGCACATCATAAGACATACGCTTCACATAATAACCATCACCTAGACAACCCCCAAGTCCCACTAGTGCAATGTGTCAGTAGCATCCCATAAAGCTACTTATACCAAGTGTTCCTAAGAAGTTATCCTAGACTTAGGCATATCATACTCAATGAGTCATAACACCTTCATTTATCACTAGACATAAGGCCACATACTTCATAACATTAGATAAGGACTCATTCTCATAACATTAGATAAGGACCTCCTTCCTTCTCAAACCTTAGTCATACTATTTGTTCATTATCCATGGGTAAACCCCCTCATAACCGTCAAAAGCTTACTTGGTAAAGTACACAGGATTCCAATCCCAAAAATATACCAAGTAAACTCCTTAGAAGTCATTAGTGTAATCACATGCATCATATAATTAGGTCTGACAGTAGCAAGCACTTTAACTTGCATTCATACAAATCATACAAACATATAAGTCATCATTTCATAAAGGTTCAATCCTATTATTTCTTGAAGTACACTAGTGCAATGCATGGGTAGGGTCCATAATCCTACCTATACTAAGTAAACTTCTCAAGGAGTTATGGTTAGAGTTTATATTCTTATCTTAATTCATTTCTTAACTTTCGAGAGACATAGCAATAACCGACATATACCGTGTGAGCTACATGAAATCTGGTGTTCTACTCCCACACCGAAAAGAGAGGGTACTACTTGACAAGGTAGGACCTTCATACATAATAGCTACTGTAGTGGATCCACTAAGATAAGAGCTACGGGGGCACGTAGTTATGAAATATGGAGATTGCTACTAAACCTGATAGCTAGACGGGAGTTTCATCTCATGAGACACAGCTCTGTTGCGGAAACTAAGACGTGCTAAACGTACATCCTGAGGTTCTCTTGTGGGAAGCCGACATGACTAAACGTGAAGCCCTCCTCTCATTTTCATGTTCAACTCGATTGCTAAGCTTAAACTCCCTATTTAAAACATTTTAAGCCCTGACAATAACATTTGAGTTTCAATAAGTAGGCTTTATGGAGCTTGGTCGTCATACATCATAGAGCTCAAGGTTTCTAGATGAGAATGTACTTTTATCATAGAACCTATATTCAGACAACCTGTATGGTGCATACCTATGTCGAGACCTAATCACAGAAAAACTTCGACTAACCATGCTCATAAGGCATTTATCAATACTACTGCATAGTCATAGGCAATGATGATAGGAGAAACTATCTTGTACTTGAGTCCATGATCTATCCTACTAATTAGATATGATGAAAGTGTGTGTATATAAATGTCAACATGATCACATAATGGCAATAATATGGTATTGAGGAAGCCACCCTCTAAAGATCACAACACATGTACAACGACCTTTTATCCAAGTCATACACAAATAGAGTATTAAGGACCATTGGTTACACACACTCATTATACCATAGGAGGCAAGAACATATTCAACATTAGAATAGAAGACTCCTCGCATACAATGTTCACACATTCATATAAAGATTTCATAGGTAGGGATCATGCTACAAGAGTATTCATCATCATTAGCCATATAGACCATACCATACCCTTATTTTTCAACATGCACATTCCACTTCACATCATCAATACACTTAGAACATGATACTAGAATCAAAGGCTATGCACATCAACTTCATAACATGAAAATCATCATATCAATTCATATTGTATTTAATTCCTTCAAGGTCATGATCACAACATATAAATATATAAACACCTCCACCATAACCATACCAAGCAACACAATTCATTATTCATTCTATGCTAAATAAAGGAAAATAGGTCGACTAACCAACTCTCCAAGTTATGATAATCATTGATCAATTCTCCACCATTCATATTCAACTGACATAGATAAGACTAGCATTAAACAATATACTACAATATATTAACAATTGAATCATCATCTAATCAAGATCACAAGACCCACATTATATCATAAATTGAGAGGTTAAGGAAATCATGGGTTATTCATGGAATTGGATTGAAATCATGTTAAATCCATTGACTAATCATATATACATCATTAGAATGCTTTTGAAATCACTTTAACAATGAACTCATGGCTAGATTGAAAGATAGGATTTTTGACCTTAGAATCATGTTTGAAAACCTTTGAAGAACTCCTTAGATGAAATGTTAACTAAGGATAAACGGTTGCCATACCTTAATACATGAGAAGCCCACAAAATTTTGAGAAGAAAGCACTTGGAATCCATATCCTAAGATTGTTCTTGACCTTGGTCTCCAATGGAGGTTTTGGGAGAGTTTGTTTTGAGAGGGAAAGGTTAGATTTGAAGAATGAGTTCTAAATTAGGTTTTAGGCTTATATACTAACTTAAATTACCTAAAAGCACCTAAAAACCGCCCATATTTTAATTAGGACATGGGGTGAATTGAGAAATTCACCCCTAGCATGGATGCGTGCAGGTAGAAAATTGCAGGTCCAATCGACGTGCATGACGACGGACCATCGATGGAAGGGTGGTGTCGTGCTGCACAACCGTAGTTTGTGACAGAGGCTCCCTTTTTGGTCGTGACATAACATGCCTAAGTCTGGAGCAACGACCCCGGTCGACGGGGCGTAAGTCAGAAGACGGGACGTTTATTCGTGGACGTCATTTAGACACTGCCTAGGCAGTCTCTCGCCAGCCTTTGGGTCCTCCTCAAGGACTCTTTTGGTGGTCCTTAGGGTCCATTCCCGGACGTTTAGAATCTAAATACGTCCATATAGATGTTAGGATTTTCCCCTATCAATTTGAACTCCAAACAACACGTAAAACATGCAAAGGAACACTAGAACACACTACTACGCTTAAAGGCTAACTTTCGAACGTCTTGGTCGTTCTTTGATGTTTGACTGGGAAACTTTTCAAATGATTATCACAAGTTGTGACACACTTAATAAATATGTTATTAACTCTTTAAGTCACATGTGAGGCTCTAGATACCTTAGTTCATTTTAAGGGTTTTGACAGCGCGCCTCTTAGAGCACCAGAGATGCCAGTTCTTTCCATCTCCCTCCTCCCATCTTTCTGTACTAGTTCCTTAGCATACCGATATTTTATAGCTAAATCCAACACTCTAAGGTACGTCTAAAAATCATGAAATCATCTATAAATATGAGATCATGAACCTTGAATCCATAATTCAATTCAAGGAAAGTTAAGAGTCAAGTTAGAAGTTAAGAATCAAGTCAAGAGAAGTTCATAAAGTTTTCAAAAGTCTTTCACAAACGTTTTAACTTTGTTTTTAGACTTATGTTTTTAGTTAAGGAAAGATAAAGAGTTCATTTCTTCAAAGTTATAAGGGAACTAAGTATTCCCAAGAATTAAAATGTTTTCAACATTTAAGCAAGAAAAAACACCAATTTCCAAGAGAGCTTTAAAACTAAGTTTTGAGTAATGATCTCAACCCAAAGAGAGTTTTGTTTCTAAGTAAATTTTTGGAGAAGTATTGAGCACCGATATGGGGACGCGAGTTCAGTAACTCTAGTCTTCATAAATCATGTAGTCATCATGGGCAGTAACGGATTATATTTTTTATATGAATTCTAAGTGTTTTTTTAGCATAGACTAGTGGATCCACTTAGTTGACGTCCTATATGACGGTAAAGTATAGTATAGTTCTGGCAGCGTGGAAATGACATTGTATCACCACTTAGGATCATAATGGTGGTTGTCGGTTAGAGAATCTCACACAGAAACTATAATACTTTATTATATGAGTAAAGTTGAGTTGTTATTGCACTTCTTTAGAAAATTGAGTTGTTATTTATTGTTTTAAATGTTTTGTATAAATTGCACTATTGTTGTGTTATATAGTGAATTTGAGTTGAGTTATTCATGAGCTGAGTGAAGTTAAGGTAAGTGTTTCTTTAAGATTTCTTTCGAGCTTATGGTATGTTTAACATTCCACTCACATATTTGTACATTCAATGTACTCATGGCAGTTGAACTGTATCGTCTTATGATGCAGACAAAAGTAACCAGGATCAACAGCAAGTGCCTCGTTGATCAAGTTGAGCAGTCAAAGTCAGTTGATGAGCCTCCTTACTTTTGGAGGATCCTTTCATATTTGCTTAGGTTTTCAGCTGTTATGATGATCGTAGGTATTGTCCCAACATCCCTCTTTGTTTTAGAGGTTTCATATATGAGTAGCTATAGTTCTTTAGTCTTTTCATTTTCAGTTATATACGTTAAGAGTTGAGTTACCATTCTGGCTATGTTTTATATTTGTTTAAGATATTGCATGAGTTATCCTTTTGAGACTATCTCTTATGTATAAGCCTTTCACTGAATAAATAAGTTAGGACAAGGGTTATCTTGGGGCAAAAAATGGTTCTCGAATGTTAGTCCTACCCAGGGTGTAGGCTCGGGATGTGACAAACTTGGTATCAGAGAATATAGTTCAAGAGTAATATGGAGTCTATGAAGTTGTATTTGTAGGCTTCTAGTTATCAGTGTGAAGTGCACCACATCTATAATTAGGAGGTTGCAACACTTAGGGAAATATTCTCACTTCTTTCATACTCACTTTGTTTGTTAGATTTGACCTCTATAAAGTTTCTTTCTAACTCGTGCTAGCGCATAACTGATTGTAAGTTGGGATGTTTTTTAGAGTGGTTTCATGGGGTGTTTCTTTCCCCATAAACTAAGAAATGGTTGCCAACATAAGGAGCAGGATGAGTTTATTCGTTGTTGGGTTGCTTCGTATGTCAAAAAGAAAAGTAAAGCAGTCATGATAATATGTGACATGGGCATAACAAGTCTGATAATTCATGTGCAACAAGTTGAGGAGGACAGGCTGAGGGATATGGAAGAGTTTAAGAACAAGGGAGTTAAGATATCAAGGAATGAATCCGAGCATCGAAAGAGTAAAATAAACCGGTCTTCTTTCCAACAAAAGCAGAAGGGACCGGCTCCATCATATTCCAGGGCACCTGCATCGAGAAATAAATGTGAGTACAATAGTCAGATTTCTTAGAACTTCAGGGCTTGACCTGCCCAATCTCAGGATAGTGTGGCACAAGTAGGTAACTAGGATCATGCATGTGCTAAGTGTTATAAAACGCACCCATTTAAGAGTCGTGATGACTCTACAAGTTATTACAAGTGTGGACAAGAGAGTTACTTCACGAAAGAGTGACCTAAGAACTGCCAAGGTAATGAGAATCAGTGCAATAGAGACCAATCTTCATCAGTTGATCCACCATATAAGGTTGCACCTAGAGGAGCTACTTTTGGTACTGGCAGAGGAGCAAATAGTCTTTATGCGATCACTAATCGCCAAGAGAAAGAGAATTCTCTAGATGTTTTCACTAGTATGATAAAAGTATTTACTCTTGATGTTTATGCTTTGCTAGACCTATGAGAAAGTTTATCTTTTGTGACTTCTCATGTTGCAAATAGTTTTGATGTTCTTCCTGAGAAACACTGTGAACCCTTTTGTGTTTTTACATCTGTTGGGGAGTCCATTCTAGCTGAGTGAGTATATTGTGATTGTGTCATTTCCATCAATCACAAGGACTCCATGATTTATTTAGTCGATTAGACATGGTAGATTTTGATGTCATTTTTGGTATGGACTGACTTCATTCCTGTTATGCCTCCATTAATTGTAGAATTCAAGTAATTAAGTTCTGAATTCCTAATGGACTAGTCTTAGAGTAGAGAAGTAGTTCAACACTGCTTAAGGGTTGTTTTATTTCGTATCTTAAGGCAAAAAAGTTAGTTTTCATGGGGTGTGTCTATAACCTAGTCCACTCTAAGGTTGAGATATATCACCTAGTCCGAGTTAATGACTCTAAAGTTGAGATACCTCCTATTCAGTTAGTTTCAGTAGTAAAACAGTATCCAAAATTCTTTCCAGATGATCTTCCTAGAGTCCCTGCTGAGATAAATAGACTTTGATATAGAGATTCTTCCTAATACTCATCCCATATTTATTTCTCCATATAGAATAGCACCTGCAGAGATGAAAAAGCTAAAAGAGCAGTTGAAGATCTCCTTAATAAAGGTTTCATTTGACCAACTATCTTACCTTGGGACACTTTTGTCTTATTTTTGAGAAAGAAAGGTGGTTCCCTTAGAATGTGTATAGACTACCGCTAGTTGAACAAGGTTACCATCAAGAATAAGTATCCTCTTCTGAGAATCGATGATCTTTTCGATCAGCCTCTAGGTTTTACCTGTTTCTCTGAGATAAATCTCAAACCAGGCTGCCATTAGTTGAGGGTAAGAGAATGTGACATTCCAAAGACATCGTTCAAGACACGTTATGGTCATTATGAGTTCCTAGTTATGTCCTTTGGTTTGACTAACGCGTCTGCAACATTCATGGACCTTATGTATAGAGATTCAAACCTTATTTGCATATTTTTGTTATCGTCTTCATTGGTGATATACTAATATATTCGAGAAATCAAGAATATCATGCTAGTAATCTTTGAATATCTTAAAACTCTAAAAGAAAGAGAGTTGGATGTCAAGTTCTCTAAGTGTGAGTTCTAGATTGAGTATGTGGAATTGTTAGGCCACATTGTTTCTGGAAAGGGAATTAAAGTTGACACCGAGAAAATAGAGGTAGTGTAGAATTGGCCTAGACTCATATCTCCAACAGATATTAGGAGTTTCTTAGGTTTAGCTGGCTATTATAGAAAATTCGTAGAGGGTTTATCATTTATTTCATCCCTTTGACCAAGTTAACTCAGAAAACAGTGAAGTTTAAGTGGTCTGAAGCTTGTGAGAAAAGCTTTCAGGAATTGAAGAAGAGGTTGACTACTGCTCCATTGTTGATCTTACTAGAAGGTACGTAAGGTTGTATCGTATATTATGATGTGCCTAGAGTTGGTTTGGATTGTGTGTTAATACAGAATGGCAAAGTTATAACTTATGCCTCCAGACACTTGAAAGTTCATGAGAAGAATTACTTAACCCATGACTTCGAGTTGGCTGCTATATTACAAGAGTCTTCAGTATATGTTCACTCAGAAAGAACTTAATATCAGACAAATGAGGTGCTTAGAATTACTCAAGAATTATGACATTTATTTCAATTTATATATCGGTACGTGACATCCGATCCAGTTAGTGGGTAGGATTGTAACACCTGATCTAAAATGTATGTCGATACGACATCCGATCCTAGTTAGTGTGTCAAAATGTGACACCCGTTGTAACGACCGGACTCCGTCGTTATAGAAAAGTCAACAAGAAAATTTTTTAGGTCGGAAAACTTTTTTATTGTAACTTGAAAGTTTCCATCATAGTCCAGATTTTGACAAAATCAAAGTTATTGAAGTCTAGAAAAACTTGGTAGCAATTGGGTGATCCAATTATGATTTTGATTACATGAGTAGTTAGATAAGTCGTTAAGGAACCTGTACAACTTTACAGAATTGAATTCATGTGAGTAGAACTCCGGGATCGACCTTATCATGAACAATGTTTTTTGAGAGGTTGTTGGTTAAATGTGTGTTGTGAAATGGGGTCTTTGAATTATTAAAATAGTTAATTGCTTCATGCAAGTTGCTATGGCGGTGGTTTTGGTCGCTCTGGCGGTGCCATTGTAGCGGAGTGATGGCCGTTGTAGCGGGTTAAACGCGACTTAAAGTCATAAATAAATCTCAAAATGTTTTTATTTTGCACTTTTCGTTTTTTAGAGCTAAGGAATGAACCCCAGACGATTCTTGATATTTTCCACCATTTTTTAGGCTAACGGAAAGATTTTAACTTCCCAAATCTGTTTCTTGATTCGTGAAACGTAATCTAATGGGTAATTATCGATGGGGGGGGGGATTTTGATAAAAGATTTATAGTGGATACAATCCTAATTTGGATCAATGGTTGATCTAGGTTTCATAAGTGTTAGTAGTAATTTGGGGTAATTTATAATGGTTATTGATTCCGGTTGAGTTAGATTGTTTGAGACCCACGAACATCGGAACGAAATTCGTAAAAGGGGAGCGAAGTGCAAGATTCTTAGTAATTAAACTTGTGTGAGGTAGGTGATGGTTGTGATTCTATGTTGTGTTGATATATGTTTGTTTCGTGCCTCATTATGATACATGTATGTATGTTGAAGGTTTGCGATTATGTCCCAGTTGTGTAAATGTATTTTGCCAAGAATTCATTCTTATGGTATAATTTGAGCATATTACTGTTATTGTGATTATGGTGTGTGAAGGATCGGTGGCCTGTGTCGACATAATATAAGAGCTGGTTGCCACGTTCATTGCAAATATGCGATCGGGTACCATTTCTAGTATGCTCACAGTTTGGGTTTGATTCCTCTTAGATGGCCACCGGCTGACATCATTGTGTGAGAAATGTTGCAGTGTACCTTGTTTGTAAATGTTGATAATCGTTATATGTTTTGATATAGGCATGTATTCTTATTGTTATTGACTATCTATGGTACACTTATTGGGGATAGCCTGTGGGTCCCCCCTACCAGTATACTGTAGTTATGTACTAATACTGCATTTGCTCTTATTTTGTTAAGGACAGGACATCTTTAGGCGGCTATTGACAGACCTCACTTAGAAGATCAGTGATCGTCGTTCGAATTCAAGGGTGAGTCAATTCTTCCAAGTTTCCATGAGTTCTCCTTTCATCTATGTCTATATTTCGTACTTAGACTCCTCTAGTTAGTTAATTAGTTCATTCGTTGGGGTTGTAGCCCTTCTTGTTTACACTTTGGTTCATTGTTAGATGTTTTGGTACATTGACTTTCAGGTTTTATGTTATTTTCTTTCATATTTTTACATGTTAGATATTTCGGAAGTTTATGGGAACTTTATTTTTAGCTATTTAACTTGCTTTCGTAACTTATACGCTTGAGTTTTTTGTATTAGTGTTTTTTTGTTTTGAGTTTTTTAAGTTGTATAGTGGTTTTCTCCACAACCGAAGGGGTAGTGTGGGCGCCAATCCTGATAGTCGGTCATCTGACACCTGCCCATCCCAAAGGACCACAATTCACATTCCACAATGTTACATTTTCATAATCATACAATCAATAGGTGATTCATGGCATGTAGTTATTCGTTCATACTCATTTACATTTAGTGTGATCAAAATGCAACATTCGCATGCATACATCAATACAATGAGGCTATTACTAACATATATCATAAAACATAAAATAACAACCATCACCTACCTCAAAACTAAGTTTGAACCCCCCCCCCTAAGACACTCGAATCTTCCCTTTCTATTTTCTTTCCGCTTCTTCGTGGTCTAAAAATGAGAACTAATACAAGGATCCATAAACAAGTCCTAATTACCCGAATTATAACCAACATTATCAACCCTAGAACTCATGATCCCAATACCCAACTTGGGGAATTTTCCACCACTAACTTCAGGGCCAACCCCCCCCCCCCAAATGATAATTATCCAAGAAACTAAGTTCTACGATCGATAAATGAATTCGGGGAGTGTATTCTTTACCTTTAGCACCAAAAGTCATGGAAAACCTTCAAGAGAACGCCTGGGCTCGTTCTTTATCTCTCAAAGTCAAAACTTGCAGAATAAAAATGTTTTTGGGTTTTAATACCGATTTAATTCATAATTGTGTTGCTATGGCGGCCCAATCACTCTATACCGGCACTAATCTCGACATAGTGGTTTACACGGAAATATAGATATAATTTAAGAGTTCCAAACCCCCAATTTTACAACACACTTCATTCCACGACACTAAAAAATTATCAGTTCATGCTAAGATCAATTTCGAGAGTTCTACTCGCCTAAGTTCAATTTTGTAAAGTCACACGGTCCCTTAAAGTCTTACATATCTGCTCATGTGATCAAATTTATAATTAGATCTCCAATTTGTTACCAGATTTCCCTAGACCTCAAATGACTCAAATTTCGTCCAAATCTGGACTATACTAGAAAATTCCAGTTACTACCACAAAATTTTCTTGCCCCAATTCTTTCCTCATTTAAATAAGAAAGGACAACAAAGAACCATAATAATAGTATGAAAAAGATAAAAAGATAAGAAATCTGTAGATTGATCTTATTATATTCATCTTTCATCATTGACTAATTAACTAGTCTTTGCATCTTTATCCCAAACAGTGATGTATTCATCACATCTTTCACATAATCTACAAATTTTAATAGCTTAGAAATAGATATTATGCAACATATAAAACTTTATTATAAAGAAAAATGAGATTTTTTCCAAACA
Source organism: Solanum habrochaites (assembly GCA_027704765.1). Lineage (NCBI taxonomy): Eukaryota > Viridiplantae > Streptophyta > Magnoliopsida > Solanales > Solanaceae > Solanum > Solanum habrochaites. Next base: position 57,724,602 of record JAKWJA010002500.1, read on the forward strand.
AATATAATGCATCATCATACTTCTCACACATAATTATAGTTATTTTTTGGCATGCCATTATGATGCCATAAAATTTGAGAGGGGAACAAAAATGAGAAACATAAATACAATTAAATATGATGATACATAGATGAAGAAGAATTCAAAATAAAATAAGAAACTTTGAAATCAAATATTGTGCCGTGTCATACTTAATAGTTTGCAAAATCAACTTTTTTCCTTAATTCTATATGAGAAATCGAAAAGATAAGAGTTATAAAAATTTAATTTTTTGAAATGAAGGGCTTTGAAACCATGATTTGCTCATTATCATCTTTCTTAATGTCTTTCTTATTTAATTGAATTTATAATTGATTCAACTTTTAAGTTAATATCTTTCCACTTTAGTATTTTGTATAATATATATGAGATTATTTAATATTAAATTAATTAGAAATTTTGTTATTCTGAATCGATTGTTTATTTTTTCGTCAATGATCATATCATCACTTTCGAATTCATTGACTATTTCATCACTATTTTGGTGTTCACGTACAAAAAAATTATCTAATGAAACGCAAACAACTATTATAGATGGTATTTTTGTAAAAGACAAAAATTTGGTGTAGAATTTGAATTTCTAAAAAATCCCAAATAATGATATTTGATTCAAATACTAATTTTTTCTAGTATTTAGGAATTTAGGTTATTTATCAAAATATTTATAAATAATGACGAATTATTTAGACAAATACTATTTCCCAAAATTTTCTCCAAATTTTACTTGAGTAATCTATAGCGAAACAGGTCCTGAGTTTTAGCTTCTCTGGATCACTTAGTTGATACATAAAATGTGACGCCGTCATAGTTGACTGTCTCGTTATCACCTCATAGAGAAAATAATGTGTTGTATTGGTTTTGATATTACTATTCTAATCTGCTACAAAATTCTAACTTATGTATAACTAACACACAGCATTATCAATACAAGAGTTTATAATACATGTAAAGCTAAATAATGTAAAAGGTATTATTGTAAACAAATAAATCTTAAAAATAATTTAGTGCAACACATGTTATTTAAATATACCAGGTCCAGCATAATTAACCATAAATTAATTAATTAATTACTAATTTAAAGAAAGTAAATATTCTCAGATTTGTCAACTCAATACAACTATTTATGGAATCTCTAGATGTGATTTGTGTGTACGGAATTTGGAGGATTCTTTCAATGTTCTCATAGTTGGTTGTATTTTTCTATTGCCTGAACGGGGTCCTCTCGCGATCGCGAGGAGTAACTCGCTTTCACGAGGATTGCTTATGTGAGATATTGTTTGCTTTCGTGAAGAGTCAACTTCCCTTGACCTTCGCCATCGCGAATGAACTGTCTGCAATCGAAGAAGTAAAGGCTTGTTCGCTTTTGCAATGTCCGAGATTTTAGCGGCTCACTTGTACGATACCTTGGAAGATTTTTTTGCCTGCTATTTCGGCTATTAAGCCATTTTTTCAATTTTGAGCTTTGGGGACCCTTCGTAGTGATTTTGAGAGGATTGTTTTGTGCTAAAATATTTGGGTAAGTGTTCTTGATCCTAACCCATCATTTTCTATTAATTAATTATGAGATTTAACAAAAAAATATGAGGTTATGATTGGTAAATAATGAGTTTATTTTAAGAATTCAAGTTCTTAGCAAAAATGGAGTTTGTGAATCGATTTCAAAGTCCTATTTCCAAATGATTTTCCCTAATGATTTTCTAAAAAGTCTCAAGTAATGTTTTCAAGTATTAAATTTGAATTCAAATCTTAATTTTAAAATTGAGTTTTGTGTTGATTGATCCACCATTCAAGGGAATGGTTGAGGGTGTTGCTATTTTCGGAAAGAGATTTTAAATACTTACTTATTTATAGATTATGGGGTTTCGAAAGTAATTCAGAAGGAAAAAACTCAACTATTGGAGTAATTATTGATTGGTTTAAGGCAAGTGACTTCCTAAGCCTTGTAGTCTAGTTAGAATTTGTATGTTTCCTTTGTTGAATGTGTGGGGAGTAATGGGAATGAGGGGAAGGGTTTGAATTGTCCACTTGTTATATCTAAATGAAAAAGGGATTGAAAAGAAAAAGGTTATGTGTTGATCATGATGACGTCAATTGCTTTAATGTAACCCTTATTGATTGATTGATTAAACATTTGAAAGCATGAATGTAGACTTGAATCTAGCAAATTGTTGTATCTTCTATGTGGTGTAATATTTCTTGTGCACTTTGATCATTGCATGTGAAGTGTTATTATGCATAGGTCATTGTCGGCAAGTGTTATTATATCGAGATCTTTGTCGGTGAAAGTTATCATGTTGGGGTCTTTGCCGACAAGTGTTATCATGTCGAGGTCTATGCCGGCGAGTGTTAAAAGTCGATGGGAAATGGTTCCGGCTAGTGATGATCATTATGACTTGATACCCTTGATGCTTATGTGTGACTTACTTGTGAATTGTAAATGATAAACTTTTTATGTATAACTGAGCTACTTGTCATTGAGATTGACTTATTTGATTCGTCGATTATTGAATTGTGAAGATTGAACTGAGAATATTGGGCATGTGAGTCGTGTATTATAGAATTGCTAAGTTGGGCTGATTCTATTTGCAATGTGTCTGAGTTTGAGGGGTTTGGTGGGTGCAAGGAGTATCGTTTTAGTTAGTTCTTGTTTGTAAGTTGCTGTGGGTACCCGCGTGTTGTAGTCACCTTTGATTCTACACTTGTGTAGGTTCCAAGCCCGGATTTGTTTGTTCTTTTTCTACATTTATTGACCTCGAGGCTCGTCAATGACTTGAAGAGGTAGTTGTTTGTCATTCGGCGGGTCTTTTCTTTCCTTTTTTTACACTTTGTTCTGTTTGAGAAACAAAGATTGAGACTTGTATTTATTTCTTAATTCCTAACTTGTGTATATAATGACTTGTACACATGAGAACCAAATTTTAGGGGTGATAATAGAAGATTATGTTTTTCTATTTTATCTTGTTTAGATTTTGAGTGTATTTTGCTTTTCTTTCGTTTCGTTTGGGTGAGGCTAACTTGTGTCGTTTGAAAGAGATAAGTGTCATCACATTCATTTTTGAATCGTGACATCGCGAGAATCTAAAACCTAATAAAATGATTTTCTTTTTAATGACTCAAAGATTTGTTAGTGGCTGTGAGGCTCACACAACCTAGGATCCTTTTTAGATTCCTTCACCACTTTTAAGGTTGGCAACAAAATCCTTCAAAATTGATTGCATGGGGACATACTCCATGTCATGTGACTCACACATGTTTGCATAATTATTTTGTTACCCTAATAAAAATGTCATAATTCTTTATAAAGTGTTCAAATAATAAACAATTTGAACTATTAAAATCAGATTTAAAGAGATTTCATCAAATTAGTAATTATTCGTTTCGTAACATAGTTCTTTATATCTTAGAAATGGGTGTTCATTTATAGGTAGATCTTGTGTAAGATTTTTTTAAACTTTAGTCGATAACGCAATTTTTCAATTCAACTTGGCCTAGGGCTCTATGTAGATCCTAAATATTTTTTTATATATCTAGTTAACTTCTTATGATATCCACATAACATATTTCTTATAACTAGTGCTTGATATATAGTACTTGAATTAATGTACACATAATTCAGCTTTTCATGCTAACACATGTATTTCTCTCTCTTTTGAAAGAAAACTATTCTTATCCTTACTTTTTGCGTTTCTTCTGCTTAGGTTTTTCCCACCCATCTGAAGAACAATTACATGTGGCTCTGCACTCAAGTTGAATTTGTGTCTATACATAAACATGGTCATCTAAGAGTTGTTGATTTATTAAAATTTATCTTTTAATTTCTTTTTTCATCCATACTTTATGGACGATATCCAATCATATAGTCACTGAATACTTTGTATTTCTTAGAATACTCAAATGTTTTACTATATGGTAGAAGAAACTTAGGTAAACCAATTTATGTTCAATAGTCTGTAAAATATATATATATATTATATATATATATATACATCTATATAAACGTATGATATATATATTATATATATATATATATATATGATATATCTTTCTGTATTATGATCAACTGAGGTTCTTTTTCTAGTGGGAAGTATCTAATTCCATAATTTTAGGAGAAATTTCAAGTTTACATCACCATAGGAAATCTTTATTTTACCCCTAAAAACTTTGAGAAATGCCAAAATCAACAGATTATTGTTGAAACAAATGAAAGATGGTAGCATAGTCATGATCGACCATCCACAAACAGACTGCACATGGTTAGTACAAAAATCTATTCTTCTTGATTGATGCAATCAATAGATAGGATAATGCAGTAACCTCGAAAGAAATGTTGGATTTTAACTAATGTGACTTTTTCAGTTTCAGTTATGCTTATTGCTTTTTTTGGCTATGATATGTTTCTCATATAAAAATATATGAGTAATTAGGTTCTGCACCTATTATTATCTTCGATAATCAATATTTTAGATTATCATTGTGCTACTCATAAGTAAGTAATTAGATGTTCTACATATCTAGATCTGCTCTCGATAAATTAAATGACCCCAGTTCTACATATATGCTCTGACCTCTATATCATCACCATAAGGAGTTATATTATGATAGCAAGAGGCACAATATAACGTTTCAAGTGCCTACATGCTCAGGGCCCTTTAAGGTATGAAGCTTCTTTCCTTGCTTGAAATGTGAAGTAAAATATGTTTGACACCATCAACTACATTGGTGTTACATTATTTTTTTTTCTTTTTTTGTCTCACACTCATCAAGTTTCTTTAGTAGGACGATAAAATTCCTTGTGTTCATTTAGCAACTCATAAAATTTTTCATCTATCTATCTATGTGACGCCATTACAAGCAATAATTTTCTTTTAAATTTATGTATTTTCAAAGATAGTTTTCCTCTGCGAGTTTTATCAAAAGTTGTGGCTTAAATAAAGAGTTGTGACTTTTATGAAAAATTGTTGACTTTTATGAAAAGTTGCGACTTTAATGAAGAGATGTGACTTTATGAAAGATCCTGAACTTTTCGAAGGGTTGCAACTTTTCCAAATAAAGGGATTTCCTCACATTTGAAAACAACAAAAATTATGATATTCTTCTTCTATTTTCGTAAAATTAAATATTTGTGTACTTTCCTCCTGTTAAGTGACTTATTGACACCATTCTTTGTCAATAAGTTGGTGAGTAAAATCGTTTCATCCTGAGAAAATGTAATTCTTTAATTAAACCTCTAGTATTTGAGGAGAATAGTATTCTTAAGGGGACATTGTGCATTCAATGGACTCGCTTCATTCCTACCAAAAATGGTGGATGTACAAACCCACAACGGATCGTGTCCTTCAATTAGTACGTTGCTTTTTACCTTTCATATTCATTTCTATTATTACATTATTTCTGTATATTTTTTTACACTCATTAATTAAGCTTATGATATTAATTGTTGTTTGTATAATTAGGTTTAAACGTCTGTTTTTTAGTTTCTGCAAAGTATTTCTCCGTTTATATGAACATGTACTGATAAAGTACGTATATTTATTATGCGAAAATAATTTATTGACTCAGTTCAAGAAGTTTAGGTTTGATATTTATTTAAAATTATAACTTAATAAAGTAACTATGGTTGGAGGACTAAAAAATTCGCTTTTAAAAATACTTTGAAAGTGCTGACACTTATTTTTAAAATACGTAGTTATGTGTTTGGATAGAGCTGTGGCAGACTTAAAGCTGGTCAAAACTAACTTAAAAGCTGATTTTGAGCTATTAGTGTTTGGGTTAATACTGAAAATAACTTATTTTAAAGTTAAAAAAAACTATTTTTAAGCCAAAAATTAAAAGTTGGGATAGAGGTTTTTTTAGAGGGATTTTCTTTTTTAGCTTTTTAAAGCGTTTTAAGTGACCACATTTTTATGTGTTGCCCCTTTAATAATTTTTTATTACAAATCCCAAATTACAACAAACCCTACGCATTCTTTTCTTCCATTTTGCCTTTTCACGTTTGGCATAGAACTTCAGCACTTTTATCAAAAACACATAAAATGTTATTTTTAAAAATAAGTTTCAGACTTTCAAAAGTACTTTTTAAAGGCTTCTTTTTTAATAAGCCCAGCCAAACGGGCCCTAAAAGTTGATGAAGTTAAAAAATTAAGTTGTTGGAGCTGATGGCAAACTGCATATAAACAAAATGTTTTTAACAAAAAAAAAACAAAAAAAACAAAGAAAAGGTCTAAAAATCCCTTACAAAGTTGTAGTTAACATGAGAAAAGTTAATTAATTTAAGGTTTTTTATACGTTAAAAAAAAAACCAAAAATTGATTTATATTGTGTAATTCCATAAGTGATGAGAGGTTTCTATCAAGGCAACATATTGTATTTGTATTCATTAAAATTGTTTTTAGAAAGAATGAAGGATTAATAATAAATAAGAATAATAAGTTAGTATATAAGGGGTAGAGCTATAATAACAAATGAAGAAAAAGAATAATAATAAAATACAATATTATATGAATAAATTAAAATATTAACAATAATATTAGAATGCTAAATAAAAAAATATGAGAAATGGAATTAATAAATAATAGTAATAATAATAATATATAATATATAGTTATATAATAATAATACGATAGAATAATTAAAGAGTAATAATAAAATAAATAAAATAAATAATAATAATGATAGTAATATATGATAATAAATAATTAAAAAAAGATGTAATAAAATACAAAGAATAATAATAATTAAATAATTAATATAAAATAATAATAATAATAATAATAATAGAATGAAGAATAGAACAAGATGAAAATAATAATAAATAATAATGAAATAATACTAATAATTATTATATAATAATACCGAATAATAATAATAAACAAGTATAAAATATAATAGTAATAATGAATAATAAAATAATAGATAAAAACAGAATAAAAAAAAATGAAATAATCAATAATATAATAATAAATCATATCATATATAATATATAATAATAACAATAGGTAAAAGTAATAATAAAGAATAATAAAATTAAATAATAATAATAATAATAATATAATAATTAAAAATATTAATAATTATAAATTAATGTTTTAGCTTGCCTTTAAATAAGTCATTTTTGTTATAAATTTCATTGAATGCGTGGGAATAATAGTACATTAAAGTAAGTACATGAACAACTATCCATATTCAGTAGGTTTCTGAATCTTTTTGGATAAGAATGTATCTATGTTCTTATGATACTTTAAATGGTGACTTTGGAGTGATTATCAACCTCTAATAGGTTTGTTCATTCAATAAATTGTATGATATACATGTAAGCCCTTACATAAACTGGAATAGAAGAAACTTCTCTTCTTTATCTTACTTCTGCTTGGTCTCTTCGCTTTATGATTATATTTTATGAGATTATTTATAACACGTTATCAGCACGAGTATGCTCTAAAGGTTATTAGCACTTCGCCAAAAATGTTAAGTTGAAACAATTTGGGAGCAGGAAAAACCAATTATATTATTTTTTCTTGTTACATATTATATTTTCAAAAGTTCCTCTTCTACTAAATAATTTTTTTTTAAAACATTTTTTTTGTTTTTTTTTTTTTTAGTATATATGTTAATAAAAAGTAGACTATTGGTTGTTTTACTTTAACAATTTTATTCTATTGGTTATGATTATACTAAACAGTTCTTCGTTCAGAAAAAGCGAATTGAAGGATAAAGAAGTAAATTTTAATGTGATTTTCTAAAGCTGTTAATATGAGGAACTTATTAATATTTATAATTGACTAGAGGTGAGAAAAACTTTTCACCTTATTTTGACTAAATTTGGCTTCTATTAATTCTTGAGTTTCATTTTAAAGGTCATGGATTGAGTTCTATTTGGTATTGACGTATATGACATGATTGAATGATAAACGGATGGATTTTTTTTTTTTTTTTTTTTTTTTTTTTTGTTTTTTTTTTTTTTTTTTTCCCCCCAAAAAGTCCCTTTGCACCAAAGGGTAAGAAACATTTGTTAAAGTCCATATGAAACATAATAAAAATATTTGAGGATAAGTTATAGGACGGATTAATCAAGTGATATCGCATCGAAGGGGGTTAAGACACAATTGAGGTTTGATGCACCATGATGATATGGCTTGGGTGCAAGTCTCATACAATTTGGTCTAACACGCCTCCTTATATGGGTAAGACATTGAGTTTGAGGTTAATCACCCATAGTTGATGATAAAATGATGGGGACCAAATGAAAATAATATATCTTTGATAAAATGAAATTCTCTCATAAATTGTCCATTAGCTAAACGATGTGGTAAGCAATATTATGATAAGTTGAAATCGCCTCAATTGCTCCATCTATCGATAGGAATGTGGTAGCAGTAAATAAATAAGTCTGAACACCGATGACAAGTGGAACTGAATGTATGTGAAAAAAAGATTGTGAAGGACAGATTATATAGTCACATTGTTGGTAATTATAAAAGAAAGAACACTATGGGTTCTTCAAATAGTCCTCAAAGGTTGAGGCAAATTGTTATTCTCATAAACGTTATATGAAATGTCATTGGACTTGTGGAATGTTTGTCAACCCAATAATTTGACAAGTTTTATAAATCATCCACCCAAATAGACAAGAAAAAGTGGATAGTTAACTTGATCTTTCAACGTGATTGTTGAGGGTGTCTGAAAATATGATTGACTTTTAAAATCAGTAAAAAATGTACTTATATACATATAAATGATTAGTAAAGTTCTTGAAGGAGGAATGTGATTCTGATGAGTATTGTGAATGCTCTATCATGCTATAAGAGAATTGGTCAAGATGTTATAAAAACCATTATGGGTTGAATATATGCCACACTCACCCATGGGAGGTTTGAAAAAAAAAAATGATAGATGCAAACACTCACCTCTACGGGAGGTTTGAGGGAGAAGAAACAAATTGTATTTAGCGGAAAATGGTTAATGTATGTACGTTATACGTCACTATGGTATGTTTATGGAATACGAAGGCAAAAAGAAAAGAAAACAGTTCTTGCCTATAAGGGTGTTGGCATATTGTGGGGCAATACAAAAAATTTGTCATGGTTATGTTACCTATGGTACAACCAAAAAGTAAACAAGAAACATGTCTTGCTGCGTAATGATTTTGACCATCCAACAATAGTAAGGATAATTTCCTCCTGGAAGGAGATGCTTCACCATGAGATGTGTCATGCCCCCCAATATGTGATAGTAAATAAAATAAATGGGCAAGCTTTCTAGAGAGTTGTGAAATGCCAGAGAAAATAATATTGGGGTACGGTGTTTAGTAAGCCAAAAGAAAAATGTATAAGTTTCGGATGAAATTCAAAAGAAATATTGAGACTATAAATATGAAAAGATTTGTCTCTTGAATATTCACTACAACCGAAAGAGGGTTATAAGTATTATTTAACAGATTATCCCACTTTCCTCTTGTGAGGATAGACCCCCAAGAAAAAAAAACAAAAAAAAAAGGGGGGCCAAAATGAACATTGCTGAGAAGTCACGTTGCAAAAGTAAATTATTTAGTGTTACTAAAATAAAATCAGTGGCATGGCACAGTGACTATTCATGGGTTTGGAGGTGATGCAAATATAATGAGGAATTTATGTGCTTATATGAAAGAAGAAATAAAAGATTTCTGCAAAGACTTCTCTGGTGTTGCTTGTTTTTCATGTATAGTTAAGGTGGGATGGGGATTGTAATTCCCTTAAAAATTTGGAAACATAGAAAAAGGGAATATGGGATCTATTACATGTAAGGATTATTTGCAATTAATATTGATCGAGCTGCATCTATGCGATGGGCACATGTATTTGTTTGTTCAACTTACAAATGGTGTTGAAGGTTGTTACGTAAATTGTTTGAAATAAGAGCACAGTTTCAAACTATTTACATTATCTTGATAATGCTGGGGTGATTTAGCAGAAATGTATGCCTTAACTATGAGCTAAATCATTGGTAGAAACAAACCTCAAGTGAGTGAGATTTGGTATGAGTAAGTAACATTGATCAAAACAGTAGCATCAAGCCAAAAGTGTTCCCCATTTAAAATTGGTTCCGGTCAGGAAAACCAAATAATTTTCATTCTAAAAGGTCTTAAATGTGCGGTTATGATATAATTGCTCCACCATGCACAAAGATGGATCCAATTAAGTGGGGAGACTGTAGATTGCAACATTGGGGGGAGAGATGATGGATAACTGAAAATTAGTTCATGGTTAATTATGAATTATCTAGATCCCTTAAATAAAATAGTAAAACTTAAAAGTTCAAAGGATAACAATTCGTATTGCATATGTTGTAAATCAATTGCCAGATGAAGTACGGAGCCCTATGAAATTAATTCAGCTGCAAAGCTCCAATGTGAAGTCTGAAGGACAGAGTCTATGATACGCAGGGAAGCGTATAGGACCAAATCGTTCCAAATATTAAAATTCCTGAATAAGGAAGGAGCAAATGATCAATATGGTCATGATAATGAGGCAAGTGCGATAAAGAGCACATGACACAACACTCATAAAAACCTTAGAAAAAGGTTCAGGCACCTGAAAAATGAAAGAAAAAATGAAAGGAGATTCGCAGTGAGTCTTTTTGGAATCGATTTATCAAATAAACAGTCGATGGTATCTTGATCGGAGGTAGCGCTCAGTGATTTATAAATTGTGACGAAGGATCTTGAATCACATCTGTCATAGGTAGGAGATAAATGATTGACCAAGTAAAAAATGCTTCTTGGTGATGTAAACTCCATATTCTTTGGTTGTAAGAGGGCACTAGTGCATTTGTGGCTAACAATAGTGACCAGATATTTATTTTGCAGTAAATTTACTTGGTGGAAAGATTCCAATTTCTCCCGATTAAAGGCATGAAAATGGTGTGAGCCACATGCTTGAATATCCTCAAAAGGATCATTAGTTATGGGTTATTCTATTCGAAGAAATCCAAAATACAAATGATTGTTACCAGATCAGGATTATTTCTGATTGCATTAAAGGCTTTATCTCAAGCACATTATTGTGTTTGCCATGGGAGGCCACAATAATATCCTGACGAGCAATGAAGCAAATATTGCTATGCAGAGAAATAAAAGTCTCCACGAAGCAAGTCTGAAAGTGGAGTCTAGTTGAGATAAATATGACACACCATATTCAGAAATGTGTGGTTTCTTTGAAAAAGGAATCTATTTAATCAACAATGTACGAAGATTGGAGGACATCATCAAAGAAATTAAGTGATGTTTTAATTCAAGGAGTATAATAAGCGTTGAACTCTTTTCCCTTGACGAGTGTTTAATCAAGAAATTAAGGATGTTTTAATCAAAAGGATATGGTACTCTTTTTCCTTCACTTATAATTTTTTCCACAGTGTTTTTTTCCTAAGGTTTTAATCGATGCACAATATCTATGGACAACCATAGGGGAGTGTATTTAAATTCATTGAATGAGGGATAGTCCATTAAGTAAGGGGTCACGACCCAAAAAACGAAGCCCGAGTGGCACCCACACTGATCCCTACTATGTGAGCGAAAACCAACCAATCCAATCCCAACATTTCAACCATAATTAAACAGAATATAAGTGCGGAAGACGTCAAAAGCTCATTAACGAAATCAATTAAATAACTTCTATAAATTTATCAATACTATCCCCAGAACCGGAAGTCATCATCACCAAGAACATCTATCATCAAATTCTAAATCTAAGCGTATTCTAGAAAACTAAAAATTTAAAGTAAAAGAAATGGTCAATGTCCGACTTGTCAGACATCAAGACGCGAGGAAAAGAATCAAGTCCGATGTAGGAACCAATAGCTCACCCTGAAATCTGATTATGCTGAAGTCTGGCTTTAGAGTTGCGGTTGAGGTCTAAGTGGACGGTACGTTTACTGCACTCCCCAATAAGAACAAGAAAGAAACATACAAGTAGGGGGTCAGTTACAAAAACACAAGTACGAGTAGATATCATCGGCCAACAAAAATAGAAGAGCATAGATATATATAATAAATAAAATCGGACTACTCATTACTCAACAGATAAACAACAACAGCAGTACCATAAATTTGGCCCCCACCCAAGCACAACTATGAGAAACTCATGCCTCACACCATATCATTCCGGAAAAGGTTCTTTAAATATGACTATATTAATCATGCTTACAAGATACATCTTGTTACCTATCCTGGTGTCGGAAACGTGACACTCCGATCCTCTACATCCTGGTGTGTCGGAAGTGACACTACGATCCTATACTATCCTGGTGTCGGAACGTGAAACCCGATCCATTACTAATATCCTGGTGTCGGAACGTGACACCCGAGATCCATTACTAATTTATTCTTTGGGTGCGGAACGTGGGGACACCCGATCCCCTACTACTATCCGGTGTCGGAACGTGGACACCCGATCCACTGAACGAATTCTTTTAGTCATCAAGCTGCTTTTATAACAAGGCATCATCATTTAAACAGAGAGGGTTAGGTAAGATTCATTAGCACTATCTTCCAACCCCTTACAATTACATTAATCACATTCATGCAAGATACTAATTAAAGCATATAGGAAGACTTTTACATACTACCCAATACATATCCTTGCTATTAAAGACTTTTTACTAGGAAATAGGATAAACCCTAAACCTACCTTCCACCGAAGAATTCCGTGATTAAGGCCAAGCTACTCCCCAAGGTCTTTGGTGTCCTCTTGTTTCTCTCTCTTCTTCTCGCTCGTTCGTCCCTTCTCTGTCTGCTATTGTTCTATTCAAACCCTTTTTCTTTTTTACCCTAATGTCTTGTTAGTAAAAAAGATGATAAAATAACCCACTTTGTATTTCAAGGTTATCTCCTTTAACCCCCACGTAAGTGAATATTAACATTAATCCCCGAACTTTATAAATTAGAAGCATGAAAAAAATCAATCCAAACGCCCATTAAAAAACTTTTAACAGAATTCCGACCCAAGCCAGGGTTACGCAGCATGTGACGGTCCGTCACGACTTGTTTCAGGTCCGACTGCATGCCAGTCTACAAAGGTCAGAAGAGTAATTCTTGTGGAAAGGTTTGGACGGTGCGTCGTGCCAATGACGGGCCGTTTCTGCCATTCCGTGCCGTGACATCAGAGAGTCGATCTCAGACTCAAATTTTAAGGATCTAAGTGTTTTGAACGAGACACCCTCGACGGTTCGCCGCGCCCCATGACGGTCCGTCGTGGGCTGGAATCCAGTCGACCAGACAGTTATGAAAGAAATAAACTCTACTGCTCAAAACGGACTAACAGGGCGTACAATAGAGATACCAATTACCCATCGTTCGTCTCGGATGATCACAAGAAGAAAAAACAAGGGCGAAAAAGGATACTGAATCTGTAAACAGGTGCGGGTATTTTTGCTAACCAGACAGGCCTCCTTCTCCAAGTGACTCTTCAACTGGTCGATTCTTCCCATTGAACACCTTTGATGGAGCAATATCTCCCTGATCTCAACTGCGACTTTTCTCTAGCCAGAATGGCAATAGGCTCCTCCTCAAGGACAAAATCCATCAAGAAGAACTGAATCCCAAGAATGAATGTAGTTTCAAATCCCCATGGTATCCTTTGTCATTCATTAGACAATGAAATTTTAACGGTGCCCACCCTGACAGGCCTTTGGAGGTAAGTGCTAATTCATAAAGCTTACATCTCCTACTTGCGTTAAGTGACTTCAAATGGTCCAATATACCTTGGGCGAGCTTACTCTTACCAAAAAAACCGCATGCAGCCCCTTCCATGGGTGAAAACCTTCAGGCAAGACTTGTTCACCCATGAACTCCAGTCACAACCTTTCGATCTGCATATTTCCTTTTTGCTACTTTGCGCCTATAAAAAGCTTTCTTGAATGAAATTTCACTTTCGCCTAATGAGTCCCTCAGAAGGATCCGTACCCCAGGCCTCATCCCAAGCATCAAAACCAACCAATGGGAGACACTACATTCTCTCCCCATACAATGCTTCGGAATGGGCCCTATTCAATACTTGAGTTGGATAGCTATTATTGTATGATGAACTCTGCTAAGGGTAGAAGGTTATCCAATGACCCCCCAAATTCTATCACACATGCACGAAGCATTATCCTCCAAAACCTGATCGTTCAGATCAGAACTGGGGGGACCATCGTCCGAGGGTGAAATGCGGGGTACTAAGATCCAACCTAGTACCTAATTGGCATGCAAGGTTCCAAAACCTTAGAAGTAAAGATGCGTACTACCTCTATCTAATAAGGAAAGTGGAACCCCCAGCCAACGAAAAACAATTTCTGAGATTTAAAGTTTGGGCTAATTCTCTTGCATAAAGTCCATTGACCGGAATGAAATCGAGCAGGACTTATGTTAATGCTGTCAAACAATTACCCAGAATGGAGTCATACGTACCCATTGTCTTTGGAAGGACCAAACACGATAGTCCACTTGCAGTTCCTCTCCACTTACATTCAAGGAATGAGAATTATCTGCTGAAGGTCCCTCCCAGCCTCTTGGGTTATACTTACCTATGACAATTCGGGCATGAGCAAACAAATAACAATGTTCACGCTTAATTCCTAACCACAAAAAATTTGATTAGATCACGCATACATCTTGTTTGCACCAGGATGATTAGAATACCGGAACTATGAGGCCTACTGTAAGAATAACAGGGTGAATTCACATCATCGAAACAACGGGGTACACATACCATTACCGTAATTTCAAAAAACCACTCTCCTCAATCGATTTTGATTATTTAGCCTCTCCTCGCAAAAACCTATCTCGATCCGATCAGTTCTCATCAGTAAACTCTTCTTAATGTATCTATTGTGAGAAAAGAAGATTCCTGCCTCCCACAAGGCAAAAATCTTCCCTTCTCATTACTCTAAGCCTCAATTTAAAGTTCATTAGTGAAAGTGAACCTCTCAAGCCAAATGGGGTTCTAGAAACCTGCAAAGGGCTGACTTTCCCATGGCTCCCTGCATTTCTACTTAAAAGCATTTTGCTACAGAATTAGCTTTTTTCCGGATGATACAAGATAGGGATATCATAGTACTTCAGGTAGTTCCATCATCTCCTCTATGTCTCCAAATTCAAACTTTCTGAAGGTAAAGGACATACTGTAAAACACGATTATCCGTATAGACTTCCAATTTAACCCCATATGAAGATAATGTCGCCATTGCCTTTAATGCAAACACTACTGCAGGCCAACTCCAAATAGTTGGGTGGGAGTAATTACGTTCATGCACCTTTAATTGCCTTGAGGCCCAATATAAGCGATTACATTCTTCATCTTGGCATAGAACTGCACCCAAACCATTGAATAGTGATGCATCACAATAAACAAATGAAATTTCTTACCTTCCACTAGCAGGGTGGTAAAGAATTTGGTGCAGTCGTCAAACAGGGTCTGAAGTTGCTGAATAACTTTTTTCACATTCGGTTCCGACCATACAAATGGAAACACTCTGCTATAAATTTGTCAGTCGGGAAGGCAACGGAAAGAAAATCCCTGACAAACGACGGTAGTAGCTAGATAAACCAACGAAGCTCCTTACTCTGTAAATTAGTAGGTCTTACCCAATCTTCCACTGCTTAATCTGGAAAGTGATCTACCATCAATCCATTCCTTAGAAAACCACATGCCCCAAGAAGGGAACTGAATTAGCCATAAAACTCACACTCGGGAATTTTGGCATAAAGCTTTTCTTCCCTCAACATTTCCAATACCATCTCAAGTGCTCCTCATGGTCGTTCTTGCTTTTTGAGTTATACCAGTATATCATCAATGGAATACAAATGACAATAGAGATCAAAGGTATATGGCTAAAAATTCCCATTCATCAAGCTATTGAAAGCAGCAGGGTCATTCGTAAGCCCAAAAAGACATTAATAAGAACTCGTTAATGCCCATACCTGGTCCGGAAAAAGCAGTATTGGGCATGTCCGGTGCCCGTATTGTCAATTGAGATAAAACCAGACCTCAAACCCAATTTTGAGAAGGTACAGCACTTGTAACTGATCGAAACAAATCATCGATGCGAGTAAGCGGGGGGGGAAGAGGATATTGTTCCTTAAACAGTTACCTTATGCAGTTGTCTGTAGTCAATACACATCCGAAAACTTCTACCTTCTCTTCACAAACAAAAAAACAGGGAGGCACCCCAAGGGGCGCACTTGGTCTATAAAGCCTTTTCTCCTAACAAAAAAACTCTTGAAAGTTGGGCTTTACTCTCTTAACTCAGCGGGAGCCATCACTATAAGGGGGTATGGAACGATGGGGGCGAGTAACCTGGCTCCAGGAGTCAATGCAAAAAGTCAATATCTCTAGCTGGTGGCTACCAGGAAGGTCTGCGAGGAAACACATCCAGAAAACTCACGGACTATCGAAAACGACTCAATTGACGGTTACTTGGTGTTAGGAATGTCACATGAGGTGGCCAAGAAAGCAAACACCCGTTATAAACCATTCTTTTTGAGCACGAAAGAAGGATTATGATTACGAAATGGAGTGGAAGTGGTAGTCCACCCTCCCACACAACTAACGGATCATCCCAGCTTGGCAAATACAGTTTAGCTATTACAATCTAAGATTGAAAATTCGAAGAAAGCCAAGTCATTACTAAGGGAATTACATCGAAAATCAACCCTAACTGTCTAAGATAAAACAAGTCTACATGAGTATCGCTACCCACCAAAGTACCCAGATAAGACCATATACCTTTTCAACTTATCACAGACCACCACAGGAGTAGAAACACGAAAAGGCATGTGAAAAGCAGATTCACAAATGTAAATAAGACCATGTAGCAAATGAGGAGATTTACACATGAAAAGTGGATCCAAGATCAAATTAATACAAAAGGGACATGCAAATCACAAAACAAAAAGATTACCTGTGATAACAGCATCAGATGTCTCCCGCTTCCGGAACCCAGGGAGGAAAAGCGTTAACAAGGGCCCGATCACCGGTCTACCCGTTGCCCCATACCATGTTCGTGATGCAGTCGTTCTGGCTTGCCCGCCACCCGGTTAGGTTTGGTGACACCATTACTTGTACCAACCACGTCCTCCAGAATGCGGCACCTTTCCATGGGACCACCTCCTTTTACCTCGGACTATGGGTGTCTATAACTCTTGTTTTGGGACAATTATCTCTTAATATGTCCCAATTTCCCAGCATCAATAAACAACTCTCTGGGTGACAAGATAGGTCTTCTTGTGAGACCGACGGAGATTTGGAGGATAACCTCCAAACTCAGAGCAAAATGTTGACCGGTCTGCGGTGGACCCCCGTGAAAACTTGCCCTCTGCGTAAAGGAAACCACTAAACTCACCTCCCTTACGAAACTTTCTTAGTGGCTGATGTGCCATGGTGGGGGAAGTCGATATGGCTTCACTCCCCTGCCACCTCTATCAAAAAAGATCTACCACTTTCCTTGAAAGGAATTTCGCTGCAGGAGATACCGTAAGGCTGGAATCTACAAATCTGGACCTCAAATTCCCATCACAAAAAGGTGAGACCGCTCGTGTGGACTGAAGCAAAGTGTCGGTTGGCATACCTAAGATAATGCAACGAAAAACTTAGCCTCATAGCAGTGATTCGACATTCCTGCCATGCTCTAGGCTTAAGACTCATCTCTTCTTCTATCCATCAAAAAGTCCCGGGGTTATATACTTCTCCATAAACAAGTAGAGAATGATTCCCAAGTCATAGGTGGGCGTTGCTGGTTGGACACTCAAACACGATCGCCACCACATTTTTGGCTGCCCTAAAATTGAGTAGGTCACAAAATCGATCGCCAAATTGTTATTATTACTTGCCCATCTTATTAGTAGGTTGCATGGACCAATCGACCATGGAAAATCATAGGATCCTCAGGATTCAGCCACCCTTGAAAGACTGGAGGTTTCAATTTCAAAGAAACTTACTGAAAGTTCGTGCTACAATGGTCATATAGGCCCTGTAGTCAAATCGAGGAAACGTACCTATGTCAATCGAGGGCATCCCATGAGGGGGTGAGCCAAACAGTTATGCTGTTACTCCGGAAACCTGAGGGTGTGGTGCAGAAAAACTAGAGGGTGTCTGGGCCCCTGGATCAAATAACCCGCGATATTAAGCACGGAACCGGGATTAATTCTCTTAGAGGTTGTGGTGGTAAAATTTCCTCATTCTCACTTGGCTCATCTCCCCTTCCTCACCCTCTCTTACTACTTCTCAGCGGTGGAGAGTCACCGCCATAGTAATAGATGGGGGGCCAGGTGTTTTTCCCTCTTCCTCTAGAGGGGACGTCCTCAAGGCGACTCTTACCACGAGCCTCTTGCCACTGCTCCTTTGGCTACACCCCCGTGGCTGGGCTCAGCCGCATCGTGTCGCGTGGTTGGGTTGTGTGGAGCAGTAGTTGTTGCTTCTATTTCTAACATCTGCGAAATATAAGTGAATAGCTGGTCAGGATACCAATTTATAATCAACTAGGGATACCAATTGGATCCAAGTTAATAGCACGAAGAGGGAAAGAAGAATGAAAATTTTTCCTAAATGTCTATAGCCTCCAAAGAAAAGTAAAGGCGTCCCCTAACGTTCTCAAGACTCTTTTTACTAGACTCGTTCTTGGTGATGAGACCCAATGACCTAATGCTTTGATACCAAGTTTGTTCACGGGGATCCCAAAATGGCCGCGAGTGGCACCCCACACTTACCCCCCTACTAGTAGCGAAACCAAACCAATCCAATCTGCGCCAAACATCAACCATTAATTAAAAAGAATATAATGCGGAAGACTTAAAAACTCCATTAACGAAAACATTAAATAACTTCTAAAATTAATCAATAGTATTCCCAAAAACAGTGGAATCATCATCACAAGAACATATCCTCAAATACTAAATCTAAGAGTATCGAAGAAAAACAAAATAAGGAAGAGAGATTGGTGCATGTCCGAAACTTCACGGACATTTCAAGACGCGAAGGGGGAAAAGAATCCATCCGAGTAGGAACAATAGCTCACCCTGAAAATCTGATTATGCTTGAAGTCTGTGCTAGAGTTGCGGGGTTGAGTCGAAGTCGATGGTACGTGTGCTGCACTCACCAAATAACAAGAAGGAAAACATGAAAATTAGGGTCAGTACAAAAACACAAGTACTGGAGTAGGATCATGGCCAAACTCAAAATAGAGAAAGCAATATAATCAGATAGAATAAAATTAAAAAATCGACTACCATTACTCAACGATAACAACAACAAGTAACCATAACTATTGGCACCACCCAAGCACAACTATGAGAAACTCAGCTCACACAATACTCATTTGAGAACATAGGTTCTGTAAATCTGAGATATTACATGCTTCAGATTCATTCTTTTTACTATCCTGGTGTCGGAAAGTGACACTCCGATCCTCTACTATCTTGTGTCGGAACGTGACACTCCGATCCCTCTACTACCTGGTGTTGGAACGTGAAACCCGATTCAACTATACTATCCTGGTGTCGGAACGTGACACCGATCCATTACTACTATTCCTGGGTCCGGAAACGTGACACACGATTCATATACTATCCTGGTGTAGGGACGTGGACACCGATACCACTACTACTATTCCTGGTTTGTCGGAACGTGAAACCCGATCACTCAACCTCATTTATTTTAGTTTATCAAGCCGTCTTTATACCAAGGATTCAATCTATTAACATAGAGGGTTTAGGTTAATATTAATGCTCATCTTTCCCAAACACATTACAATACATACACCACTCATGCAAGCATTTACAATAAGCAATATACGACTTACCAATACTACCCAATACATATCATTTTGCTATTACAGCGTTTACTATGAAATAGCATAAAACATAACTACCTCCACGAAGGATGTGATAAAAGCAGCTGCTCCCCAAGGTCTGTTTTTCCTATTCGTTCTCTTCTATTCTTCCGCTTAGTTCGTCCCTCTCTTCTTTCTAATTTTTCTTATTCACAACCCCTTTCTCTTTTACCCTAATTGTCAGTATAATAAGTCTTTAAAAGATGTAAAAAAATAACCCACTTTTTATTTCAAGATCTAATGTAAACCCACGTAAGTGAAGTATTAACATTAATCCCTAAAACTTATAATTATAAGCATTTGGATAGTCCAAAACACCCCTTAAAAACTTTTAAAGAATCAGACCCAGCCAGGGTACGCACGCTGGACGGTCCGTCACGAATTGTGACGGTCCGTACTGCATGCCTGTCACAAGTTCAGAGAGAGTTAATTTTGTGGAAAGGTTTGTGATGGTCCGTCGTGCCAACGGACGGGTCCGTCCTGCTATTCCGGCGTGACGTTCAGCGAGTCTATCTCAGTTACTCAAAATTTCGGAATGAAGGTTTTGGAACGAGACACCCTCGGACGGTCCGCGATTATCTCAGTTACTCCAAATTCAGGATCTAGTGTGTAGTGGGATCCGTCGATCCTAGACAGTTATTGGACCAGAAATAACTCGACTGCTCAAAAATGACTAAAAGGTCGTTACATAAGGTAAATGAACAACTATCCATGTCAACTAGGGTTCATGAAAATTTTTTGGTATTAAGAATGTATCTATTTATTATTGATACTTAATCTGGTGAGATTTTGTGAGTGATTTCTCAACCTATAAAATTAGGATGGTTCATTCACTATTGTATGATTAACCATATGAGACTTAGGCTTACACTTCTAAATAAGGAAGAAAAATTCTCTTCTTCATCTACTTCTCTTGTCTTTCTTCTCTATGATTATATCTATGAGCTTGATTTGATAACAATTTTTTGACTTCTTAAAATAAATTAATTGTATTTTCAAACCCTTTAATAAGTCACAAAAAACTGATTTTAGGGTCAGTTGACCCAGTATTTAAGCTCATCCAAACAGGCCTATAATAAGCTTGCATATGTCTATTTTTTACATAGATATGAAATCTCCACTTATCAATCGAAGAAAAGAAAATTCATTATGAAAACTTCAAAAGTTATAATCCTTCATGTTCAAGAGTAATTTTGGTCTGAATATATTAACCAATTTTTTGGACTTTTCTTCCTTAAGACCTATCACATTGTATTATCTATGCAATTAAAGATTTCTTTACATTGACGAAATGCTTTTGATAGTTATGTTATTTCTTATTCCTTTAGGGTGGGTTGGTATGGAAGGAAAATGTTTCTACAGAAAATGTTTCCTAGAAAATGTTTCCTGGGGGGGAAACAAGTAGGATTTTGAATTCTTTTTTCATGTTGTTGGTGGAGTAGAAAAATATTTTTCTGAAAGGATTTAGGGTTGGATATGAATGAAAAAAAGAATGTTTTGAGAGACATTCTTTAATGTTTACTAGAGTAGGAAATAATTATGAAATGAACAAATTTTTTAAAACCATTTTTTATTTAGGGTGGTGGTGGCGGGTGGGGGTGGGGGAGGGTAGGGTAGTAGGTGGAAAAAATAAAAATTGAACTTTAATAGTATTTTTAAAAAAAAAAAATAAATTTTTTGGGGATGGGGGGGGGGGGGGGGATGGGGGGGGAGGAGTTTAATTTAAGAAAAATAAAAAATTTAAGTTGAAAATTTATTTGATTTTTTTAAAAAAATTGTTGTTTTTTCCCCAAAAAAAAATATAATTTAAAATTGGAGGAGTGATGGAGGGGTTTGGAAAAATGTTTTACATTTAATTTTGAAAAAAAAAAAAGTCATTTTCCTTCATTTTGAGAACAATGAGTTGATTCGAAAAACATTTTTCAAAAATTTTATTCCAACCAAACATGAGAAAATTGGAAAATATTTTACTTCATACCAAACGCGCTCTTAATGTTGATTAAAGAACCAATAATTTATTTTTTCATTATTTATTCATTTATTAAAGGTTCTTGAGTTATGTGATAATGATAAATAATGAATATTGAAATATTGCTAATATTTTTGTAAGAATCTATTTTCCCATTATTTTTAATGTATGAACATTAGTTAAGCATTAATTTCAAATTTCAATTAAAAATTATGGATTATGGCAAAATTAACCTAGTATTGTTATATAATTATATAGAGTATTTATTATATTATTACTATCCTACATTAGAAACGGGAATAACTCAACAATTATTGCTTCAAGGGTTATTTGGTTCTTTACCAATGCTGGATCTCAAGGTTATTTTGGTCTTTACAAGTATATATGGTAGGTCCTTTCTTTGTTAAATCTATTTTGCCTGCTTCGTTCTCAAGCTAACGTTTCTTCTTCTTACTTTTCATTTTCAGCTAAACGTGTCTCGCCTGACTTCATCTAATGCTTCATTTAAATTGATTCACTATTGCCACAGGAAGTTCACTCTATTCAGCCTGCTCCAAGAATGGGTTACAGGTTCTTAATTAAGCTTCTTTTTCCTCAGTCTTCATTTCAATCAATGTCAAAGTTCACAAATTTGATCTGGGTGTGGAAATTTTCACTTCTTTTTCTTTCGATGTTATTGATGTTGGATTATTCTTGGTTGGGCTCATTTCAGTTGATTTAGGTGGGTGGAATATACCCCAAATTTGATTTGGGATGTGGAGTGCTTGTTCCAGTTACAAAAAAATCCAATAATGATTATCTCCATTTGGGTATTAGGAATTGGTTAAATGTTACCACAAGGGTGTACTTGCACTACTGGCCATTTTGACTTTTGAAAATCTTCTTCCGAAGGTTATGGAAGGGTTATCCTTGCTGAGTGTTGATAATAGGAGGGGTATGTTCTATGGGTGGGGGACATATCGATTTTGATTAAACTCTGATGCCGGATTTTGATTAAATCTGATTCGAAGAGGCTAAGTATTGGGTCACAATGGGTGGGTTTGAATTTTCTGGAATGTCGAGTGGAATTATTTCTGCTGAAGGAACTAGGATAGAAGGTTTGGCATTAACAAAAACAACTTTCCCTGATATCTACATTTTGGTATGGATTGGTAAATGTTACCAAACCAAGGTGACTTGCATTTGCTGGCCATGTTGACTTTGAAATCTTCTTCCGAAAGGTTATGGAGGGTTATGTCCTGCCGAGTGTTAAGAATAGGAGGGGTTATGTCTATGGGTGGGACACATATCAGATTTTGATAACTTGATTCAATTTTGATTTAAATATGATTCGAGAGCGCTAAGTATTGGGTCACAATGGGGGGGGGGTGAAGTGTATGGAATTCTGAGTGGAATTATTTTACTGAAAGGAACTATTGAGAGAAGGTGTTTTGAAATTGAGGGAGTTATGTGGGTTGGTTTTTTAGGAGGTTTGATATATAATATTTCCACAGAACTCATTCCTGTGATTATTCTTCTTCCTTTAGTCAGATTTCCTGTAGGCTGCATAAACTGAGGGACCATTTCATCATGCTCATTTGATGAATAAGACATTACAGGGGGAAAATTACTTGATTCTTAGGAGATTATCATGCTAGGACTAACTACTGTGGTGTTATTGGGCCTTTGGTGTATAATCCTTCCAAATTTATTTTGTTGGTTTTATGATAGGTTTGATTTTTCTTCTTCGGACTATTGTAAGTGTAGCTCTTGAAGATCCTCCGAAAACAAAACGGCTTAGATAAGATTATGTTGGTGAGGGGGAATTTTCATTTTATAATTGATTTCATCCTGGAGTATTAGGGACCTGTTTGTCTTTCACGTAAATCTTCGTGCTGCAGTAATTTTTTACGTTAATTTAACCGCCAATCTGCAACTGGTAAAACGGTTCTTGTTATTGAATCATTGTTGCAGATACCCTTAAAGCCCAAAGGCACTTTCCTGATTTTCGATAAAGATATGAGCTCTTTTCGTATTATGGTTGAGTTATTAATTTTGACTGATGTGGGTTTAATTTCATAATGTTTTGTTTTTGGTAGTTGGTGAGTGTAAAGTTGGTTTGTTGGTTAATATTGGGGTTTACTTTGTGATTTCTGAGGTTAAAGAATTCAAACCTTGGTGCGTTTTTGTTTCTGTTTTAGGTTATTTTCGTGATGTTTTCTGCTTAGTTGGGAGCTGAGTATGAATTTTTTCCGATCAATATTTTGCATCAATAGTAATTAAAAAAATTATCACGCCATAATACCAAACAATTGAACGTGGAAATCCAAAACAAACAATAATTTGAGAAGTCAATACAAGGACCAAAATACGGCCCGCAGGAAAAAGAGCATCTCACAAGAAATAATTCGAGGCACCATAAAACTAACACCAAGATTGATAAGCAGAACTATATGACAGATTATGCTATACAACGGTCCTTGGAGGTAGTTTAGAGGACGGTTACTACATTCGAGTATTTTTCTGTTTATAGGAAGCGATTTGAAAGAGTTGTACAGATTGGTTTGATTAAACTTAGAGTTTCCTGACATATGTCCAATTACAAAAATAAACAAATGAGCCTGTATAAAGCTGCAACATTTTGGCTATTGCGAAATGCATTGGATAATATAATAGTTTTAGGGTTTCAAAACACCCAATTATTTTCAAGCGGTTCTTGATTCTTTAATTGTAAGTCCACAGGAATAAACCCAGAGTTATACACATTATCTTTTCCGAACCTCACGGGTGGTGATTACACAGGGGTGATTATGTCGGTGTTGTCCTTATGACGTTGGCACGAGGGACCTTGAAAGTTTTCATTCGAAAATTTCAATTAACCCCTATAAGCATGGGAGATTCCATGATTTCAGTAATTCCTTCAGCAGACAGGACTAGCCAAAAATTAATTGATATTCCCATACGCAAAATAGTTTGAATTGGGACCTGAGAATTGCAGAATGGACTAAGCAGAGCCCCCCAGATCTATAAACAACATCATCGCGATATAAGTTATAGAACATTAGGGAAATCAAGCAAGAACTATAAAAACTACCCTTTGCCTTCCTCCCATAAGCAGTTTGCTCTGCTTCCAGATACCTGATTATTAGATTCAAATTATGCAGATCAGTACTGCAAAAAAGAAGATAATGAAAACTTTGAAAGAAAATCGAATACAATTATCTGTCGAAAAATAGCAACCGGTTCGTAGGCATTGCTGACCTTATATCTTAGCCAATTATGTGAAGAATTACAATCCCTTAGTTTTATTTGGGTGGGTCTAAAATTCTTCGAAAAGAATTACCAATTTTTGGATTCTTTAGTGGGTGTAAAAAAAACTACTGTGTCAGTATGGGCTTTAGTCTTTTTGGTTTGAACGAATATGGTGCGGGGTTGACCTAATTGTAGATGGTATTCAATTTGTGCATTGCTAATTATTTTTCTATATGTATGTCAATAAGAACTACAGGGACTTGTCCACTTCAAATAAATACGCCCTTCACCAGAATTATAGTATTGATATTTACTCTGTAATTGTACATAAAGATAAAGGATAAGAAAAAAAATCTTTGAGTTTTAATTTGTCAAAAAGTTAGGCGATTTAATAAACCATAAATCTAACTTAGCTATCCTCGTTCAACCCTATATTCATATAATCCAGGGTACCCACAAAATACAAATTCCAGCAGCCAATCATATGGGATAGAGCCACAAAATTGTCTTCGTAAAAAAAAAATGATGAGTGTATTTAATAGGAACAAAAAACACATCTGCAGGTTTTCATTGTACCCAATAAACTTTGAAGTTTTCATTTGAATATTAATTTCTATCTTACAAAAGTCGATTGTATATACAGACCAATCCGTTCTTCATTTAGCGAATACATGGTTTGAGAACGGATTTCGGACTATAAACTATTGAGTAGTTTCTTGTCAAATCCGTACCTATCCCATGTGACTCCGGGCCCTGCCGGCCAGCAGAGTGTTGTGCATATAAGTTAGGCTAAGGGATCCAAATGAGTCATAAAGGATACCCTACAGCAAAACCCCATGACACTCAATTAAATATTTTCATACCATAAATTGGCCCTTATATGTGCAACTTCCACCCCGTCCAATAAAGAACAATTAACTTATGACAACCTTTCATTTCTCTCCGTTACACGTTTGCAATGGTATTTTTTCCCACCTGACGAGCGTAGTGCTTGTGCTGGTTTCCTTTTATAGTACCTTCTCTTAACTTGTTACAGGTAATCTTGTGAAAAGGGGAAATATTGTTGTACTGGTCCACACTAGGAGCTTGCCGGATGATAAGTAACGGATTTAATTTATTATCCACTGCAGTGTATTGTTGAACCATGTTGATTAATCGGAATAGGCTTATGACTGTATAGAAGATATTATTGTCTGTCAACGAAAATAGAAATATACTCGATTGGTATCCCAATAATGACTTACTATTGTAATTAATGAAGGGCCCATATTCATATTTTCAAGAAAGTGGCATCTTATGGTGTTGGTAGCATTACTCGAGATTCTGTAAAGTCAAGCCGACTAGGACAATCTGATAAAGCCTATTCAATAGACATGTGGAACTCAATATAAGTGCCAAGTAAGAAAACCAATGGAAGGCCAAGAGGATTTTGTTTTCTAAATAGTCCTCTTATGTCAGCAAAAAATAAGTGGTCCCATGAAAAATGGACTTCATATATGGTATTATAGGAGCTGAAGGATGAGTAGGTTGCGGACACGTTGAACCAGCTGAGGTAGGACTGTAACGAAAACCTCACAATATAGAAACATCACGATGACCCGTGTGGCCACTTAGACACCTGTTAACGGGCTTTTAAAATGTATGTTTCATGGATAGTATAATTCATACGAGGATATAATACATTATACAATTCACTCAAACTTGGCCTCAATAGCAAGTACACCCTCCAAACTTTAGAAATTGCAAACTAGGACATTCTTTAACGGAAAACAACGCTCCAACTCATCCCACTCTCACGCTTGATATGACACACAAACATACGAGGGTCTTTGTAAGTTTGAGTGTTAAAAAGCTACATAACAACGTGAGTGAGTTATCTAAGTTTGTAGGTTTGTTTATATGTTATATGCCTTAATATGATTGACTGCAATACTTGATTGAGATTGAGGGTTCACCTTGGTTATAGTATTAAGGATAGAATTAATATTAACGAAGATAAGTAGGATTGTAAAATGAGAAATTATTTATTTCATCTTAGGGAGGAGGTTACAAGTGGATCCACCACTTTCGCTATCTAATTATTTTTCGTAATTGTCATATACGTATGTGTGTTGTTTTAGGAGTGACATGTTCTTGTCTATGTGAAATGTTACTTCTGTCACTTTTATGTCCTAACCTGAAAGTTCCATTGGGATTATATAATTATGGACTACTAAATTAACATATAAAAAAAATAAAACAACGACATATTGGAAAATATATAAAATTCTTTTTAAATAAAATCCTTCATTAGGTGTAGATGATGGTTTTAGTAAGAATGACAACTTTACTTGAGGAAGTAGTATTAGGGACATTTGAATTTTCAATTATTTGGTCTCCTTCCAGATATTGTAGAAAGTGAAGGAATTATTCGCATTTGTTAAGGATTATAGGTATAGTTATAGATTATAGATAATAGTTTTTTTTGTTTTTTTTTTTTTTAATAGAATAGGATGGAATATGGAGATAGAATTGCATTAAAATAATATTGCGGAGAGGATTCTTGGCATTATAACTGGAATGACGACA
Source organism: Solanum habrochaites (assembly GCA_027704765.1). Lineage (NCBI taxonomy): Eukaryota > Viridiplantae > Streptophyta > Magnoliopsida > Solanales > Solanaceae > Solanum > Solanum habrochaites. Next base: position 57,752,245 of record JAKWJA010002500.1, read on the forward strand.
GTAGGAACATGAGGAATTGTAGCAGCAAGGAAAAAAACGTCTTTTGAGGAAACTCGGCATGGTAGCAGTTACTTTCATATCAGATAAAACCTTACTCATACGTACACAACAAAAGAGCGACAAAAAGTAGGAATTTCCCATGGCCATGGCTTACGAACCCACTCGTCCATGCCTTGATTGGGGTTAATAGTGTGTTACCCACACACATCATCCAACCCAACACATGTTCCTACCTTGTCATTCGTTTTATGAAAAAAAGTGCCTGCCCACTTGTCGGTTTAGCTTGGGGGACACGTATGGCCAATTATTTCACATTATTATATACGATTTGAATTCATGTTCAAGTATGTGACGAATTTATTATTATACGATTTGAAGTGATCGATTATTAAGAGCAATTGAAATATGAAATACACAAAAAAATTAGGGTCTTAAATTATAGGCAGTTATGGCCATTGTGTTTAGGACTTAACAATTTTGCCAATGTATTATTTTCTGGAAAACATGAATTACATTTTCTAAAATGGCAGTTAGTTACCTTTTACTAAGCTTGCTTCGAATAGAGTCATATTGAATTCGATTACCACCATTTTCTAAGTGTAAACAACAGGCTTAAGCTCCTACTTTTTATAAGAAACAAATCATATGAAAGGTTTTTCTTACATTTTCGTTTCTCTCTACTTTTAAAAGAAGCTTTTAGCATCATCATGAGAGAAATTCTATCAACTCTCTACCAAAAAGCACTATACTGATTATGAGTGCCTTACAAACTACAATATTGCTAACAATGCCTATTTATGACTTACCGAGTTGATTAATAATTATTTCCATCGAAATTTAAGTTTAATAAGTCTGTTGTGGGTTTTGTTGTCTAAAGCTTTCATATTTAGTTCATATGGCAACTCATATCATGCGTTGGGACAAAACTATTAGAGATTTTTGATATTGGAAGATACAACTTGTTGGAAAATATTTTAAATTTCTTTTACAATGTAATGGTGGCGTGCCAGTGTGAAGATAGGAATTGCAATTACTACCTACGCAGGTCTCAAGCCTACAGGATGGTTCTTTTCCACCCGTATTACGGTTCTCTTAGCCTTCTGTATTAATTTGCTGCATTTTTACTAAACTTATGCCAAAGAAATAATTGGTTTTGTTTATAATTATTTTGAATTGTTTTATGCATGAATTTGATTGTTTATAATTATTTTTGAACTATTTTTGCTAATGAGTAACAGAATAACGGAAAGTAAACATATAATTTATGAATCTTCATATTCAGGTAGATACAGTTCTACAAATGTCAGACAAAAGTACTAAGAAATCATCTGAATTCTGAAAACGGGTCATGCTGATAAAAAAAAGATATGATGGCGGGAAGTATATAAAATGGCAACAAACTCCAATAAGAAAAAATGCCTATTGAGCTGGCAGAGGGCAAACTCAGCCATCCGAGAATAATGCCTCATCGATGCTAGTCCCGCACCACCACATTGTCGACCACATGAGGCACCACTCTTAATAGAGGTAAAATAGCTGGTAGGCTATTAATCTAAATCATCTTTATCTACTAAATTGTTTACGAATTAACACATTATTGCAGGATGTAGTTCAAAACAGAAGTTATTATATGGAAATCATCCACCCGGATAACAAAATTATTGCTACACCTAAAAAAAGACATTGTTTCCCCAGTGTAAAATTCTGCACTGCAAAAGATTTGAGTATGAGCGCCAGCATTTGTTGTGGCAATGGTGTTGTGCGGCTATTTTCGCATCAAACACCGACCACTTAAGAATCTATATTTAGGAAATAGGAATGAATCTGAACAGTTTCGAACTTAATAAAAACTTTACAATAAACATTTTTGCATTACCTCTCTTAGGATGTTAATATGACAAAGGAACTAGAAAAAAAATATTAAAAGGTATATCACATGTCGAGTTCAAGGAAAAATGTATCAGACTTTATAGATGATTAGTACCAGTACGAGAAAGGAAGAACAGAATTTACAAATTATGTCTTGATATGTGAAAACATGAATTGGAGGAATCGATAGAATGTTCAGAAAAAATGAATGGAAGGGTACTGTTACAAAAACTGATGGAAATATTTTAAACTGCAAATCCCAATCAATATTCCTAAAGTCACTAATAAATATTCCACAATATCTAATTACATGCTCTAAATCCGATGGCTGTTGAGTAATAAATGAGTGACAAACTTACCAACTGCAGTCAAAGTGCTGGGAATATGTGTAGAGCAAGATACTCAAAATACACTCACCCTTCATATCGTGTATATAAAATTAAGCAATAGGAGGTCAAGTGGTAAATTATTATTACATTGTTATGATCCATTTGCAGTATCCACTGTTTATTCCATATGTCCAAAAGGATGGCATTGTGGTATTCAGAAAGGTGAAACCTTTAATGGGCTTTTCATGTCTAGGACAAAAATATTGTGAAAATGAACAATACCAAGCATAACAAATGACTACAATGATGGATTTCTTGATATAGAAGCTGAAGTTATGCAAAAAGAAAAAACTAAAAGAAATAGTGTCTCCGTGTCGTGAATATATTGGGTGATCAACGTCAAACATGGGGGCAAGATGATGAAAATATAACTCGACCATCAGGAAGAGTTTCATACCATACCATGTTGACCAAGGGATAAAAGTGCATCCAAAGGATTAGGATTTGCTTCTTTCAATCAGGATTATATAGAACAGAGTATTGTGGAGGATGGTATGATTTCTACGACGAGGTGAAAGAGGCTGCTTCACACGTAGGTTAAACCAAATTTCTCTCACTTAGGCTTTACAGGAGCGGGCCACGAGATAGCCGTAGATACATGGATGCAAAATGCATTGTTCAGCTTTTGGATAGAGCCTGGATAATTTTTAACCATTACATGTAATTCCTATGGACAGAGATCAAGAAAAATCTGTTAGCAAGTGAATGAAAGCACAAAATGGGACCGATTAATTTTGCGAGTATTTTGTGCAAAAAGTTAAGAGGAACAAAAAAAGGATTTGTTAAAGAAACAAATATACGGTGGTAAAAGTCTGGGCATATAGGTACACAGTAGAATTTCAGGAAAACAGAGAGACTTACTTCATGCTGTTTTCTAATTAGACTTGATGGAAGAGATTCATAAATTACTACACCTGAAGTCTATGACGAAGTTGTTTGCAGAACTACCAACTCCTACTGTTACTCCTAAACCATATGTGACTCGTTATACCAACACATGATCATGGACCTGCGATGATGAACTAAATCCACACAAGTCCTTGTATGAAAAACGGATATTGGAAGTTTAAGTGATCCAAAAGAGGCTGCTCCATAAACGAGGACCAAAGGAAAAAAAGTGCATTACCCATTTATAGAAGAGCAAACAGGAAAAACTATGTGTGATTAGAAAAAATCTTCTTAATAATTCATTGGGTTGTCCCTTCTATAAGTCCTTTTCTATTAACAAATATATTTGTCATATAAACGTTGAGATTGAAGAGTTGTTCAGAAGTAAAGTAGTTGAATACATTTATAATGTACATATGCAAAGGACATGGATAAAATAGCATTAAGAATTCATACTAATGATACAAATGGTAGAAGTTGTGAGATAAAAGAATATCAATCAGCTAGATGGGTTTCGCGCTTTGAAGCAGCATGGCGTATATTTACTTTTAATCTCAATGAAATGTCTCCTTAATGATACCATCTCAAACTACATCTTGGATGGACAAACAACTTGTTGCGGTCAAAAATTATTGATAATATTGTAAAAACTATAAATTAATCCAATGATCAAAAAACAATGTAACTGAAATTTTTTTTAATGAACACAGTGAATGGGCTACACTAAAAAGTTTTAGTACTTATTATATCGAGAATTTCCTTAAATTGTATGGTCAAAAAAAACAAGATAAAATGGGAAATTCGTAAGCGTGGAAATGCTATTAGACGTGTTGTTTCCATGTCATCCTCTGAAGGAGAAAGAATACTACCTTAGATTACTTTTAATGAACATCAGAGGAACCAAAATCATATCAAGACTGCTAACGGTTAATGGAAAATTAATGTAACAACATTAGAGAAGCAGCTTTGAAAAAAGAGGATTATGCTTCAGATAATAATTATAGAAGTATGTCTTTTGTGATTTTTGTTTTTTTTTTGGCTGTAAAATTATCCAAATGGCCAGCAGTCTTAGTGAGAAATTGTTTGCTGCGTACTGATATATTGTAGCCCAGTAATTCAAAAGGAATTATGGGAAAAATTGAAATATCCTATCAAAAGGATTTTATGAGAATTCCAAACATTAATTACAACGGAAAAATTCGTTATTATAGGTGTTAACGCATATTTAATGATATTCTCATTCAGTTTGTCGTGATATTAATGAATTTAAATTAAGTCTGGAATATTTAAAACGTCTGCACTATCAAAAGAAGCTACAGATGTTTACTAGGAAAGAAATCTGACTGGTGAGTGAAGATGATTGCTTTACAAATAATAAATTAACACGGCACAACAAAAAAGCTGACCATATAATCTAAAAAGAATATTTCAAATAAATCAGGTTGCATTCTTAAGATGCCTTGTGAGGAAATGGGTTAAAAGCTTTTTTGATATCGTGATTTATTAGCAAAACGGTTTAGATATAGAGGATTGATAGCTTTGGAAACTGGTCAAAGTTTCAGGTGTTGCAGCTCGCTGCATTCCAGGTGGGTTGCACTGCTCATTCCCGTTACAATTTTCCAATAAATATCCAAGGAAAGTCAGTTGTAACATCAGTAAAACATGTTCTCTGGCATATTTAATTCATGATGCAGAAAATTATTAGTATGGGATGAGATTTCATTCAATGGCAAAAAAAGAAGTAGTCTGAAAGCCTTTAGACTTACTTGAATGAAAGATTAAATGAAACAAGAATTACTAGTTGGCGAAAAGTATGTTTTTTAGGGGATTTCTTCAGGCCAAAACTCTCCTGTTGTTCAGAGTGGAAAAAGAGAACTTACTTCATAATCAAAAGGTCTGTATGGCTCTCAAATTTGTGAATCAACTTGAAAAATACATTTCCTAGAACACATGTGTGCAAAAAAAACACGATCCCAACCTTTTGTGAATACTTAATGAGAAATTGTAATGGAATCGGAAAAAAAAATTGATAAAGGCAAAATTAAATTCCCATTTCTTAACATACCATCGAGATAAAAAAATCATTAATCTTTAGGTAAAAGGTACTTGATCTGAATTTGCACACCTATTACTCAAATTCTGTTCTTTCATTCGATTCTCGTTGCTATTCTAGACAACAAAAATTGACTTTTGTGACGAAATAAAAGGATAGTTAACATCAATTTCCAAACTACGGAAAAAAACAATCCTAGCTACCAATGAGACCACCATAGATCCAAAGGATCAAGTTGAATACGAAAAGACTTATGCTTACTTTGGAATCGCGTTGTTTTCTCCTTACAAATAAGTTAAAAAAAATGTCCAATTAGTTACAAGAAATGAAGGTTTATGCATGACACACGCTTAATATTAAAAATGATTTCAAATCCACCACGTTATCAGCGGCCACAATATATAAATGGTGTTTTAAAAATACCACATGTATTCATCCTAGGATACCATACTAACATCAGAAGATTGGATAAAAGTTGTACTATACTATGTAAAGGATTACAATGTTCCAATACGATTGGATTTGTGCCAATGACAATTAATTAAAGCACAAGGCCAAACTTTCGATTTTGTGGCATTTATTTACTGTGAACCTGTCTTTTCTCATGGTCAATGTAGTTGCTTTACAAGAAGCCAAGAGTCTAATTGGGATTAAAGATATTGATAAGGGCACCAAATAGCTGATAAGCAACGATGACACATCTGAATATAACAGGTTTATGACGGAAATTATAGGAAAAAGTTTGTCCGTGAAACTATCTTTTACACTTTTATAGGAGGACAACCTATTAGATCTATGTATTGATCTCCATATATTTTCATTGCGTTACCATTTATTCTCTATTAATGATGTTTTGCTGCAAAATTAATCTCAATTACAGCCATGACAGAGAAAAGATTAAATTCAACGAAAATCGACGAGAATACAGAGAATGATTGGTAAAATAAAGGGTAGATAAAGGTATCCCCGAACCACCAGGGAGGGAGAAAACCAAGAAAAATATCAAAATGTGACTGTATTACAGGAGGAAGAGGTGTATTTGTCACTAAACTAAAAATGACTCATCTACTAGCATAAATTAGTGTTTTCGGCCAGCAAAATAAATATATTGCCATACCATTCTTAATTTGCTTTTAATGGTTGGTAAATCTGTCTTCAACTCTACTCTAAATCAATGCTCTATACTTAGTTGAAATATTTGTTCCTTGTGAGTTTGGCTTTGTGCAAGGCACTTGATTGTCCACTATAAATCACATTTTTAGTTTCTTTGTTGTAGAAAGGTACAAGGGGTTAAATATTAATGGTTATGTTGTAGAACTTAGGTAAAGTGAATTCTGAAGCTTTATTTTAACTAAATTGCCTATTAATGATTGATTTTCGTTGAACTTATGTTCTGGGCGTGTCAGTTTTTAATATGAAGCACTTCTTCTCACTCCAAATTCTTTGGTAGATATATTTGTGTTATAGAGAAGCTGTTACATTGGCTTCGATGTATTGATTTTCTTCGCAAATATAGAAAAAAAATTTGAAATGCAAACCTGAGCGGTACCAGTGCATTAAGAAATTGAATTGTTTTTAAGCAAAATCACATGCAAAGTTTTAGATCCCGAACAGGTGCTGAAGATTATAGAATAAATTGAAATAGTTATTAGACAGATAATGAGGGGAGGATAAAAAGTGTCTTCCTCAACTGCTTTCAGAGACTTTGATAAAGAATGTCTACTCTGACCAATTTTGGTAAACGACAGGAAAATTGATAAATAGGGGAACTGATATTTGCGAATTAATTTTTGTGCTAAAAAGGTGCCTTAATGTTGTGCTGTTGTATGTACTTAAAATAATTATCTACAAAAATCAGTACTGAAATATTTTAGTAGGCCTCATTCTGTTGATAAACCATCATGTCAATGGCAAAAGGCTCCCTCATACTCATATCCTTTAAATTTTTATATCCCCATTAAAAAAAAATTTAACTTTTACCAACAATTCAAACCACTTTTGAATTTGATTACCAATATATGTAATTTCAATTACTAATATTATTCAATTCTTAAAATTTCTCATAGGAACTCAAATAGCAAGTATCATGCACGGTACAGATATCGCCACATTATTGCAAATGGGTTTGTTATTGGGTTTCCTTCTTACAAAACGAATTTCTATCGGGGGCATATTGTCGCCGAGTCGATCAAGAGTATGGATTCTCCCATCCATTTCAGTGGACAATGATAAGGGCACAGTTGTTGAACCAAGAGATTAAAGTCATACCCCCTGAACCACCTAATTGCTGCCACCAACGCTGCTTAAAAAAAGACTACTTCGTTTTGACGTGTCGAGTTATCAAGCATAGGCTTTGATGAATTCGGTTACTCTCAAAATATATTGACAGGGTACTTATTCCAGACATATTAACTCATGATTATTATACTATTACCACACGTACTAATCACAACGTCTTCCAGATTCTCGGCAAGACTCTTGCCTCGTGATAAATGGTAGTCCTCCTCATATGCCTCAAACGGGAGCAGAATTCAAGAATTCATCATCATTCGACTATGAGTAAGTACAATGTGACTTTCATTTATAAAATCCTTCTGTTTTCTATGTGCGTGTGTTTCAAATGACTGGATTTATTAATGGGAATTTAGTATTGGTCATCTTCCTTTTCGTCAAAAAGTGAAGGTGCCAAATTTGATCTAGGTGTTTGATTGACCCTCGTTCTGGAACTAGTAATTTTTTTTAAAAAAAATTCCCTTTTCTGTGATTGCAAGCATCTCATATTTCAATGTTACCTTATCATGGTATCAGCTATGGCTTAGATCTAAGGATCTAACATTTCACTCAATTTCGCTAAGTTCTGCTGCATCTACTTCTTCATTCGTAATATTGCCAAAAGCGAAAAGAAAAAATAAATCAGGAGAAAAAGACTCATTTGATTTCCGCACTTTTGATATTTCCAATTAAATCCGCATCGATTGTTCTAATTCCTTTGCAAATCACGAACTGGATGCTATGGATTGGAAGTGGAGATGGGGTTTATCTTCTGATTTAGTTTTCAATGGAATAGCTTGAAATATCGATGTACTAATTGTATGTAGCTTAAACTTGCAGCCCATCTATTGTAATTGATTGTTTGATTATCCTTGATTGACTGGATAAATTGATCTAGTTTGTCAATTAATATAACAATCTGATATACGACATAATAATGCTTAACTGTAGAGCTCATTCCTTATTAAGGAAGGCATTATGCACATTTTTTGGTATTCCAGAGTGACAAATATCATATGCCAAGACCCATAGACAACACTAACTAGCTACTTTAATGGAGTTTCTAAGTACTTGTTTTCAAGATTTTTCAAAGGCCTCTGACATCCAACATCAAACCACTTGTGTCTACACTCCTCAACAAAATGGAGTGGTTGAAATGAGGCATAGAACCATACTTGATATGGTCAGATCCCTCCGATTCCAATAAAAAAATGCCCTTGAAGTTTTGGGGAGAATGTTCTGTCTGTAGTCTATCTCTTAAACAGAATTCCTTCTAGAGTTATTGGCTATAAGACACCTTATGAATTGTTATATTTGAAACCTCATACTATGAATCATCTTAGGATATTTGGCTGCTTGTGCTATGCCACAAGTCCTAATAAAACTAACAAGTTTGCATCTCGAGCCATTCCAGCTGTTTTTATGGGTTACTCACAATCACAGAAGGTCTACAAATTATATGCACTCACCAACCAGTCTTTCTTTATGAGAAGACATGTTGTATTCAAGGAAGATCTCTTTCCTTTCACACATGTGAAGGGTGTTATATCTCCTATATTTCCAATACTTGACTTGTTGTCTCATGAATCTCATTTGGGATGTGACAGTGATCCTGAAGGGTCTTCTATCCCTTGTCATAACAACCAGGTTGCTCTCTAAAAAGAATGTAACACCTAACTATTTGAACAATCTAAGTATGCTTACTATGTCTTTGTTTAGCCAGAAGCTGCTTGGTCTTCTTATGACCAAAGAAAATACCCGTCAAACAAGGGATCATCAAATTCAGGTAAACAAATTTGTTCTAACATGTGTCAATATCTAGCAGTCTGTATGTAAAGCACTTGAGATGGATGAATTACTGAGCAACATTTTTTATCTAATAGGAGTTCAATATACTAGCTATTTGTCGCCCCTCCATTTTCACCTTGTCACAGGTACCCGTCCACCAGATGGTCCATTCCACCACCACCCCGCTTAACCTCTCCTTTACATATTTGAACATTTTTAGATGTTTACTTGATACACGATTAACCAAGACCAGTTGTAAGCCTAGCGTTTATGTGCTGTTTAGCAAAAAGATGTTGCCTTTTTGAGCCATGGTAATTGCGGACCAGAATAAAAAATACAAGATACATAATTATTAAAGTGTTCAGTAATTCTTATAATAAACACTGTGTATCTTCTCTTCCTCTTTTTAATGAAATAGGAGGAAACCAACAAACTCACTCTCTGGAGAGAATTCATCGACCTATAGGGAAATAAACTTCTCAAACCTCTGAAAGAATTTCCAGTAATTATTGCCAGAAAAGTGCCAAATCAAAATCATCTTCAGTTAAAATCAATGGATACAATAGTCCCTAAACACATATTACTCGAATTAACACCACTATTAAACAATATGCAGACCTTCAATAACTTTGGTACAAACCAATCCAGATTGATCCTCCATACCCACACGTTATCGCATTAAGACAAGGGTATTCAGAATACACCTCCTCATAAACAAGAAATGGTATTCACTCGTTAACATTTTTTACATACATGTCAGATGAATGAAAACCGTTTCTCAACACATACACACCAAACAAAAAGCACCACAGCTACAGGCTCTCTGTGTTTGTGTCTGTTGAAGAACACATAGTGCCTATTATCAACATCACACCATATTGGTAAAATGCATCAATCTACCTCGTAATCTCTTATGAAATGCAAATGTTAATAATTTGACCATTTCAGTATGTATAGCGTCAGGGCAATCTTCCTCGCACGTGCAAGCCTCAATTGTTCGATATCCATGAAACTCAAAAAAAATTTGTGTCGTTAGTCTGCTCCTGACTACAAGCAAGTATTTATCAAGGATTTGACACAAGAACATTCTTATTGTACAACTTGCCGTCGCCAACAACATCTCACCACCAAGGTTTAAAATCATGTCAGGAAATCATAACCTGCATACCAGAACGTCCTTGCATTTGAATTTGGGGGTACGTTTAAAATTTTCACATGTTATAGGATGAGTTTCTCTCGTGTTTGGTTGCAGATCATAGAATCACAATATAACGTTTTTCCCCCCAGAAATGTGTGTTTTTACTATCTACTTATATGATTTATGATAAGTAAAATGCCTGGCATTAATTAGTGCTGTTCAAACTTAGACGAATTGGATACATTATCGTTATTATTACGCTTGGATGCTTCCCGGTTACCAATTGCTTTTGTACGAGAAAAAATATATAATACCACAGTTCCAAGCCATGCACAATATAACCAAATGAAAATATCAAATACCTACAGAAAATTCGACAACGCCCTTTTTACCTATGTTTCTTCCCTTCCTCCGCCCACGCGTCATTGCGATTTCCTTTTTTCTCTCCTTTATTCTTTTATTCCTTGATTAGTAGTGATCCAGTCACTGTGCGGTTCTGCGCCCTTTTGATTGATAGGAATTTGGGGATATTTGAGGAGTTTAAGGTACAAAGTTGCTGTTTGTCTAGTGAAATAAATCACGAGAAAAAGGAACTGGAATATGTCATAGACAAAGTAGAACATTAATAGCAGGGTATAAGTGAACTTAGGATCGTAGACTCTTTTGTACATATACCTTCTCATAGTATTTATATCTAATTTCAATGAATTGAAATTTGTGACCAGGTATGTTCCCTGTCTACATGGGAAGTTCAATATATTTTTCAAAAAATTGCTTACTTTGCAATGTGAATTAGACATGTCTTCTTTATTTTGATTCGTGGAAGTCGCAATCATAATTATCGTGATTATCACAATCTAATCATTTTTTAGCAAGTGTCTCACGTGTTTTTTAGTGTCTCACTTCAAACACTCACCACACCCAAACTAATGCCGGAGTTTTTTTTTTTTCATGTTTTGAGTACAATATTATATATTCAGTGCTGGCAATCTTACGTCTCATAGTTTAGTTTCTTAAGGCTTGAAAGATACTTGATTTATTTTTCAACTGTCTAACTTTATTGATGTAAATAATTTTACAGGTTATAGATTCAAATTATCTATCTTATTTAAGATGGTTTTAATTGGGCCAAAGATTGGCTTTGATAAATTGTGATGTTGGAAAGATAAATTTAGATAGGTGTTGAGTTTTGTTGCTTTTCATTTTATTTTAAATTCTGATGTTCATTCAAGTAGTCACGAGCCTCACTCTAAGAGTAAGACATCTCTCCTACGCAGAACGTCCTTGCTTGCTTTAAAGTTTTATAATATCCGCTACACCTTTGTTTGTGTAGAATTATTTGATTGGCCATAACATATGAGCATGTGAATGATTAATAAACTAATAACATTTTAGTCAATTTAAAAATTATTATTGACATAACATATTGACTTTTGGCCCAGATCCAGTTTGAAGTAACCATCAGGTGATACTGGTTCAACAACAAGCCATGATTTCAGATCTAATTGGAGAAGAACTATTGCTCTAACTGTATCAGAAATTCATGACATAACGTTGCATCAAGAAAACACTCTACAAACCGCTTGTTTATTCCTAAAAATCTAATCTTACATAAAAATCTAATTTACATGATTTCTTCCATCTTTCAAAACAATTGTTTTGTCACTCGTATCCGTGCCACACAAACTGCTAGTAAGACATTCAACCGTCCAATAAAGAGTTGTTTGCCAAAACAAGGATGCATCTTAAGATAAACTTTTTAGCATGGTCAATCCTGAGACAACTATTGCTATGAAATCGCCACTTGCCCATCAACGCAACCAACAACTCCAGAAAGCATAACGCAAGTTTAAGCAAAATCTGATAAAGCAGACTAAAAGGTATTCTCTCTAGCACGACTCTCAATTGCTATGCGAAATAAATGTGTTTGTCCATTGAATTTTAAAACTGATGCTTGCATTTGTTTATTGGATTTGATTTATGATGTTATATGTCCAGATTCTGGTTAGATCTTAGAGGAAAATATGTTGTGATTAATATGCTATATTAAGATTTTGTTCTTCTGGAAATAGATGAAATGTGCTTGTTTGGTGAAGGTACATGTTGTTAAAGATAAAAACTACAAAGTATGTAAATGCCACACTACAACTTGTATTGCTAAGGTATCGATCAATATTTTACATTTGATAGATTAATTTTTAGAAACTAGGATGTGATGTAGCATTAAGGAAATGTGTGTCAGTTTGACTGCTGATTGCTGATAGTTTGGTTGATTAGAACATGTGATTCAAATTCAGACGTTTAGTTAAGGTAAATGCGAATTGATGAGGGGTTTGACATATTTTTAAATTGGTTCTAATATCAAGCTTCATTGATTCTGTTTTCTGGATAGATTTATAACTCTCCTTTGTTATAGGTATATTTGTTTTGCAATATGGTTTGCAACCCTATTTGTCCTTGATGGCGTACACTTTTGATGCTGATGCAATGGACTTTCTACATAAGTTATAAGAAATGACAGGGGTACTGCTAATCTTGCACTCACGATAAAGTTCTTAAACACATCCAGTACTATACTCAATATTAACCCTCCCTCCCCATTAACTAATACTAATGCAGTTCCATTAATTTCACAGGTGCGTTCCTAATGACGCTGACTAATAGTCCAAATACAGCATTACATGTAAATATTGTAGATATCCAACCTAAATAACAATCATGAAATTGAACAAAACACTGCCAATCATATTTTCAATATGATATATATTATATATATAATAATATATCTATATATAATCCGACTCATACATTTTATATGTTTATATTTAACTAACGAAAAAATCTTTCAGCTTTTGGCCCGGGCAAGAACGCCATCCTACCTAGTCTATCATATTTAGAAAGGACGTTGAAAAGTAACGAACATGCATCAAGAAAAACTGTACAAAAGGCAACATAAGTGTACTTAGACTTAGACTGCACTAAATTTCTGCTCTTTCCTTTAATAACACGTGTGATTACAATCTTCTTAGTACAACACCACGTGTACCACTCAGCAGAACAAATACCACCCACTTCACCAACACCTAACTTTCCAAAGTGCAAACTTGATCTCACAGGCGTCTGATAGGTCTCTGGATTTTTCTCCTCGTCAGATTGATGTTAATCATAGTAAATTTCATATGCTTTAGCAAAATAAATTGGTTATCATAAGCTCTAACAATATTTCCACATTGATATTCCTCTACCTAACGGTAAGTTTCTAGTTTAAGTTTATGATTGAATGGGTTGAAAAACATCAACACATTATTATTTTACTTATATCGAGCCTCAACAAATTGTATGCGAACCAGTCTCATGGCATGTATAATACACTTTTTTTTTATTTAAAGTCTAGGAGGCCACAGTTTATTTGTGTCAACCTGCGTGATTTAGTGGTGAAATGCATTTTCATAGTAGAAATCTATGACAATACATCGGCCTATTTATTAACTTCCTATTTATGTGATTGAAAGGGTGTTGTTCTTCCAGGAAAGCTACGGTTTTCAATTAGCCTCAATTGGATCTCAAAGGTATGGTGTTTGTATTCCTTTTTTAACAAAAACAAATTTGTTTGTGCAAAAAGTAAATTTACAACTCATTCCTTTTGGTGCCATGATAAATTGTTGTCTGGCTTCATTTCTGTGTGCCTTTTTGGTTGCTTCGAGTCCTTACAAACTTTCTGTATCCATAAATCAGGGCGAAAAAATTTACAAAGAATAGCTTCTGAGCTATTAGTTCTTGTACCAATATGTATTCTTTTTTTTAAAAAAATGGCATGACATGTTACAAGTAAATGCCCCAAATCATGAAGCAACTATATATGTTTTCGTTAGGTTAGACTGCCTAACATCACATCGACTCTTGTGTGACACAGGTGTTCCGTAGACCATTGCTTTTAAATGCCCCCAATTAACCATTAAGAGGCAAAAGAAAACAGTGAACATAGAGGATTGTGAAATTATCCATCACATAAAGCCGAACCCTAACCTCTAATTTAAAATGTAACGGTTCTGAATTTTCATAGTGTTGGTTCATATGGCTTTGAAATATGATACTATATGATTGTGACGAACTCCTCTATATGGATAGTCCTTGTTCTTACACGATAAAGAGCATTATTTCATGAATTCTACTTCACTTTACACCTCAACATCAATTTTTTTAATCGGACTTTCGTTGCCCTAAATTAGTTGATTATGTCTTCATAAGGCCATATCATATGTTCTTCACCTTATATAAAAAAAGAAGATGATTAACACAATGCTTTACATTGTGCTCTTGATGTAAGGAACTTTTTTACTGATCATTATATAAGTGTTAGTATTATATCTTGTTTATTGTACCAAATATTCCTTGATTTGAGATTTATATCCTTTAGACATTAATACCTATCATCATGTTTGGATTGTGTTTTAGTTGACAGTTTTGTGAATTGAATTTTTATATGTTTTTGTTCCCTTAAGTTGTCACCCTCAACAAGGTCGTTGACATTTTGATCAATCAATTATATTAGTATGTTATTTGTTTGAAACTTGCTATAAAGAATCAGATCGTACATGGTATAAGATTATACTGGATTTACAGTTATGTGTTTCTGTCTTCACTAATTTCTATTGAATGTGAATATTTTCTTTGGTGTAATACAATCTATATACTTAAGTCCTAAGAGAGTTCTTGGTCTTTGCCATTACTGGATCAAGTTTTATAGCTCAAGACACACTTGTAGAGGAATGTTGTTCATGTGACATTACCATTGCGGAGAACTCTTATAACTGTCCCTGTTTTGAATTTGTTTGGCTTACATTGCTGGCATGGTGTAATATTGGACTTTTCATTGTTAAGTTAGTTGGAAAAAGTTCTTTGTGTTAGGCGAACTGATTCATAATTTTGTAGTGTACTAGATAAAAAATCAGATGAAGCTAATAGAAACTCAGTACATAAAGTCATAAGCTTTTAATAGCATAATTTTTTTTAACCAAACCAAGGCGATCATATATCACTTCTCAATACCAACAGAATCAAATTGTGGTCCCTTTAGCCTTTATTGTTTTGAAGTAAAAAGCTCACATTTATGGATAAGCGGTTGAGTCCTTTCCCGGCTTTGACAAACTCACATTACTTGAACTTGTCAAGTACCTGTTCAATCACATCAGTAACGTCAAAAACTTCAATGGTCTTTCTTCTCGAAGTTACTTTTTAGCATATGTTTAGTAGGCATTGTATGTCATAAATATCTCTTTGATAATGAACATTTCATAACACATAAAAAAAATGATCTTGCGATTGGATGTCTGAAATGTAAAAACATATCAATTTTTTACTTCATTCTGTCAAATAGGTTTTGTCAAGTTTCGATGTCAATTATTTGGAACGCTTGGTGTTTAGTCCACAAAGTGACTTAACAAGTTAATATTTTCTTTTCTTTACTTTACCAGAAATGCGAGCATGTCAGTACAAACAGACTAACATTAGCCTATTTTAAAAAAATGATCAATATTATGTAAAGTATATGAACTTAACCTTTTTTCGTCGCAGGTATCGCTGAACGAATGTCATGTTCTACCCAAGATGTTAAATTGATCGGTTTGTAATTGTTGCTATGAAATAGGAGCGAGCCAACCCTAAATCACCATAAAAATAATTTGTGTGTTGTGACTGTGAAAATAATGACACTAAAATACGTATGTTGGGCCCTGTGCTTTAGCACGGGCCTGGGCAATCTAGTATCCCCTCCGTTATTTAGAAGTTGGAGTTGGAAATGGACAACACCGCATCACAGGGTTGTACTAAATGTTAAAAAATTGGAACCATTAACTAACTTGATCCCCATTTTACCTTTGTAGTGCTTTACATAATGGACTACAAGGCAATCGAAAGGTACTCAAATAATCCTCTTCACAATAATTTAATGGTACTGTTACTAACGTGTTCAATTGAAGAGGTGTAAATCCAGCTGTCCTGTAAACTTATATTAGTTTTTCCATATTATGTTTGGTTCTTCTTGTTCTTATCACTCCCTCTTTTCACGCCTTGATTGTTTTTCTCTTCTTCCAACATGGTATTTCTGATTTTCTCCTTCTTCTAGGTTGTTGCTTAGGATGAAGCCTCTGCATGCAGGTAACTTTTTTGCACTTTATATTTCGCCTTGAATTTTTTTTTAGATTTTAACCTAAATTTGAAATTTGGACTTTGAAAAATTGTAATACAATCGTAAAAGCTTGAAACTCAAAATGAATATTGACTAATTGATATAGAAACCGACATACTCTGTTATTATATCTTGTCAGATTATTTCTTTTTTTTTTTTCCGTTTTAGCTTCCCTCTTTGGTTCTCTATTTGAATTCAATACAGCAATCAACTATCTCTATGTTGTTTTATAATCCACTGTTCTTTCTTACATTATATATTTGTTTCTCTTTGATGCGCTTTGTTTGTTACGTCTGTGTTGTATTTTTCAATTGAGCTGAGTTTTTTTTCCTTCTTTCGTTATTTTTTTGTTCCCAGTCCTTATTAATGCGGAGTATTTTTTTTACTAATGTAGATATAATGATGGATTTATGTTTTTATTTACTGGGATAAAAAAGATAGCCAACCTCTCCTTGGATAAAGATGGCACAACTTCGTTTAATTTGAATTTTATTAAAGGCTATTGTGGAACTTTCTAATCATTTGGCTCTTCTGGTAACTAATTTTTGTCAAAATGATGCTCCTAGAAATGTCATTTTCTTTACCCAAATATCATATTACTTTATTTGTTGGTATGTTGCTCAAGGAAAGGATAAATTTTTTTAAAATCCTTTTCGTGTTTCCGGAGATATTTTGATCAGAAATCAACTATCCGCCCAAATACATAGAAGCCTCCTTCATCGAAATAAGATGGCATGAGAAGAGTTTGCCTCACAAATTCGAATGTCTCAAATAGGTTTCATGGGCGATCCAATAGACGTAAAGCAGGCAGGAGAGAATTCCATGAAAACCCAACAGCATGCATTTGTGCACATTCTGAAATGGATACTTGTGCTACTGCTATTAGTGCTAGGAGATATATAGGTGAAGTAATTGATGGTCAGGTAGGTGAAGCAGAGCAAGAATGATACGATGCAAAACATACGGAGAATGAACTTGAAATTCAATGTAGAGGGCTTCAGAAACCAGATTCTGGTTAGAATATTAGAAGATGATTTTCTTAGATTAAAGAGAAGTTGCAGCATATGGAGCATATCCTCATTATGAGTACTAGCTTCAATTCATTGATAACAAGATAACGGTAAGCCGAAGACCGACCATTTATTTCTCTCAAAGCCGGTGAAAGAGGATTAGAAATTTCTTCCTATTCAGGTTCAAATTTGTTCATACCTTTTGATATTTGTTTATTCTTCTCTTCTGAGGAAGAATCTTGATGTTTCAACTACTGATAGCAAAACTAACATACCCAAATCTTCCAAAAACAACAAATTCACACACCCTTTATTGAAAGAAGTTTTTTTCTTGTGTTTGTTTGTCAGATTTGTTAATGTTTTTTTGGTCCAAACATATTTCAATCCAGATGAACACTGGCAAGCCCTTGAAGTTGCTCATCGAATCTCATTTGGGTTTGTATTTTTTTAACAATTCTTGGATTTTTTTGTTAGTTTTTTTATTACTGATTTGGGGTTTTCTTTTTGTTGGCAGATGTGGACATTTGACGTGGGAATGGGAAAAGGGGTAAAGGAGTTTATCTCATCCATGATCTTTGCTGGATTGTATAAAGTTCTTGCCTCTTTTCATCTTTACAAACCTTGTTTTCATGGTGATGTTTGTTTTGTTTTTTGATTTTTTTCAGCTTTGTTTGGTTTGATAAATGTGAACTGAAATTTGAAAGATTGATACTTTGATGGTGTAATTGATACATTAGGTCAGAATTTTATATCCTGGTTGCCTACCTAATGTAATCAAATATGGTAAGAGTAGGCAGCTTCAAAGCAAGGTAAGATTATACATTTAATGGCTTATGTGAGCAAATTTTTTTGACATGTTCGAAACTATCTTATTCTGCTTCTTTTTGTAATTTAATTTGTCACTTTTCTTCTCAGATGAACTTTGTTTTAACAACATGAACTCGATAATTATTTGTAGATGTCTACATCTTTATGGGTTTGGCATTTGTTGAAGAACTTTTCTTTCGCATTATGAAATTTTAGTATATATTTTGACCTTATAGTCTAAACTGAAAAGACGCTGATATTTTATATTTAGGCGAAAACATTTTTATGTTTAGGCAAACTTGATTCGAATCCTTTTTAATCATCTAGATTTTTCCGTCTTAAATGTTGTTCACCGTGAATAAAGTACTGACAATTGAATGCATTGATGAAGCACCGATATTTTTCTTAAATGTCTTCCACAATTTTTCTTGGATTCTTGTGAGTTCTGACAGATGTCTCTTAAAATACATTCATAATTTTGTTGTCAATATTATGCAGGTCTAGCTCTAAAATACTAAAAATTAGTAGTATTTTCTTATCAATATATGATACTTTTTGTAGATAAGTAATGGCTTGATGTGGTCACATGTTTGACGAATTTTCCCAGTGAAGGTATGACTTGTGTATTATGAAGAGAGATTAGTTACAAGAGTTGATTATGTTGGTGGAATGAAGTTGAACGGTGGGCTTAGATGAATAGACATTTTCCTCTATAATATCTGTTTTTCATATGGTATTTTTCCCCAATAAAATGAGTAATTATTATATGTTAAAGGTTTCTGCTTTGGAGTGATTTTATTTTCCTGTGATGTCACAACTTTAAGGTAATTATTGGGAAAGAATCTGAGTTGCCGAATTTTTTGATGCTGCCATGAAATAAGAAGTTATATGGTAATGCTAAAAATTCAGGGTAAGCTTTCACTATTGATCTTTTTGTTGGTTGAAGTTGAACTACATTTTTGAAAAAATTCAGCTACTAATATAGTTAGCTGAGGTGGTTTTCAAAAAAAAATTGTTTTAAATTACAAAGTCAGATATAACAAACAGGTTGAATCAGGAGAAAATGTTGATTTCAGGCTCTCCAATCTCCAAGTCCTCTAAGGTACCATTCTCATTTTCTTAATAAGCTTTAAACTTTTTGGCCGTTTTCTTTTGACAACTGAATTTTTTCGCTATTCTGTGTTATTTATTGATAATGGCCCTTGATGTTGGTGTTGAATTTATTTTTTAGCAGTTCTTGGATAAAAGCTGAAACATTAATATTGAAAATTCTATTACTACATTGAGTTCTACAAGTCTGTCATATGATCTTATGACTTTCTCAAAGTTTCTGCCTCGTGTGTTCATATTAGTTAAGATGCAATTGATGATGTTAGAAATTTTTTTCATCTGATCAATCAAAAAAAAAATGAAAAGAAGAAATCTATCAAATAAGTAACAATGTTGATGCTAGAAAAAAAATTTGAGAAATGAGAGTAATAAAATGTCCACTTAATGGAAGAATCCTATAAGACTAACACTTTTCTTTAATCTCGAGTTTGTTGCTCAAGAGCAGCTTACATTCGAAGTTGTCTTCTGATAACTCCTAATAGTTCCCATAATAAAGAATTAATAATGACTATTTCAAGTACTAAATTAGATAGTGCATTTGAACATATTGTCTGAAATCCCAAACAATCTGCTATGAATTCTTCATTGACTACCAATTTACGATTGTCGTTTTATTTCTTTTTCTCTCAATCTGTTTGAGGGATAAGGGGATGAAATACAGAGAAAACCATATTGAAACAAAGTTTGTTTTTTTGCAGCTGATGTTTGTTGAGTTTCCGTGCTTGACGTTATTTCGATTTGTTTTACTATTCATGAATATGAATAAGATAATTTTCTAGATTTATATTAGAAAGTATTCGACCTACTAATAATTATTTATGTTCGACAAATGTTCGATAGAACTTTGAGTGCATCACTGATGAAAATAAGTAGAATGTTTATGGTACTTATATGTAGGTATCTGCTTATGGGAAGAGGAAAATCACGACTCGCAAAAATGCAAGTGATATGATTAAGCTCAGTAGAATTGTTGTCGCAAAAGTAATACAATTTTTTGTTGTATTTGAACTCACTTTGTTGAACAAGACACAAGTACTACTTGATATTTTCTAATATACATATATCCCTTTTCGGTAGATAAGACATGCTCCATTTGCTACTTACCAGAGACACAACTATGATCACCTCCGTTCATCATCTTTCTCATTTACCTAGAAGATTAGAATCAACTTTTAAAATCTTCAGGTGTGATAATACTACTCTTCTCTACTTTCAATTTCCAATTTTTTCCTGGAACTTTTCTCATATGCCTGCAAATATGCTATCTTGATCATTTGTTTTGATTCTAAAAGCATTTTTCATTGCTTTATGATCTTCACATGGATATACCAGTGGTGATTGATAATTATGTATGAAAGAACTGAATAATATTATCTTCCTTCTTGGTTCTTCCCTTTTTCCATCTTTTTCCTTCGACTTTTTGAGTTGCTCCTCTCTTTTTGGTTCATATTATGCCACTTTGTATCTACAAACTATTTTCATCCAGGTAATTGTTTAATTTGTATTTTTTGTAAAGGAATTTGTGGTCTTAATCCAATGTCGCCGGGGTGAAATGATTGATTGGAAATTCGTCGAGGAGTTACTAAGCTTGGTTCTTGAAGATGCATGCGTTTCTCGACTTGTGCATGGTATAACCTTAAATTCTCACCTCTGTATAATTATCTCTTTTTAGCTAAATTGTTTCAGAGTGACTTGCTTTACTATTATGTACTCACTAGACTTCCACACGTAAAGGGGCTAAGCATGTTGAAAACCTTTTTGACACGGGCTCCATCCCCGCCATCGATCTATAAATTTTCATATTCCGCAATTTTGGTTTGTCAATTTGTTGTTGATATTTTATTGAAGTGTATTGTGTAGTTCATCTCATCTAACTAAGTATTATTCGCGAAAGAAAACAACATTATCTTTCCTTAATACTTTATTGTGTAACAATTATGAATTACATTGCCCTTTTGCACCAAAGATCACATTAATCATTAACTAGGGAATTGATTTCTTTATTTCCTACATCTACCTTATGTTTAAGTACAAAGTTGGGCAAAGTATAATATTAGCTTCTTTGTATCTTCATCTGATGTTGGTTGTTGTTCATAAGCTCTAGCATTTCTATGATGATGCATTTGATCTGTCTGTTCTTTATTTTGTGGTTGGATCAGCAACGTAATGAATTGAACACATCCTTAAATTTTCAATTCCCAAATTTTTAATTTCCGTTTCTCTTCTGGAAATCAATGTTTTGTCTCTAATGGTGGGACAATATATGCATTACAGCCATCCTCTTGAGTACAAATAATGCGAGTGGAATTAGTGTATTTTTTTCACTCATACCACACGGTTCTTTGTTGAAGTCTTGACATACAGATAGCTTTGTTGGTCCAATAATAATGACGCATGGTGAATGAATTTTGTACCACATCAATTTCTGTATATACAAACTCCAAGAAAAGGATATTCGTTCCCAGTGTACGGGAAATCTAACTTATGGATATTTGATGTTTTTTTTCGTTACTGTTTCTCAACCGATAATTTTTTGCATTTTCTTTCTTCATGGTTTGCCTATTCGCCGTTATTTTTTATCCGATCCTACCTGTTGCGGGAGAGTTGATTCAGGTTCCTAACATGCTTTTTTCTACATCTCTTTTCTTTTAATATTAACAGAGCTACACATTATTCTCGCCAAGTTTATTTTTCCACAAGAAATAGAAACATTAAGTTTTTAGCACACAATTTTTGTATGATACTTTTATTTTTCTGCTTATCGTGATTTGAAAATTTCCTTAGTCGGAGAAGGTTACTGATTTTTTTTCAATATGAATAAGGATTGTAAACCAGTTCTCTTTGTTGATTTTTTCCTAGGTGAGACAAATGCATTTTTTTTATTCTATAGCCGTCTACTTTAATTTTTGTACCCTTCTTAATTTCAAGTTTCTTCAGTTGATTATCTTTCACTTTTTTACTAGCTTCTTGAAGGTATCTCATAATAGCTTCTTACTATGTGGTTTGTGGAATAGCCAAGGTTGGTTATAGAATACCTATCAGTGCCTAGCAGTGCAGTGTAGCTCAACTTATTGAAATGATAAATCAAGACACATTTGAAGATACATATATTTGAAGTCTCATAGTATTTTTGATAATGTACTTGCATTTTTACTTGTAGAAGATAACTATCTTATTAAGCACAATGATATACAGAACAAATATTTTCATATGTAACAATATTTTCCTGGAGAAGTTGTAGATATTTGAAATTAGAATGCTTTAACTGTTTGAGAATCAGTCTCTTGCATTAGCACTGCACCCCACCCGAATAGGATGCATCACAATACACATGAGTTTCTTACCCTTCTTACCGGCAAGGTGAGGATGGTGCGGTATCTCAACAAAGTCTTAACTTCTGAAAGCTTTCCTCACATTCATCTGACATACAAATGGACATTCTGCTTAGTCAAGTTCGTCAATTGGGAAGCAATAGAAGAGAATCCTTTGACAAAGGCGGCGGTAGAGCTAGCTAACCCACAAAACTCCGTATTTTTTGACACAACTTAGTGGGTCCTAACCCAATCGTACTTCCCTGTCTCAATCTTAGAAGGATCTACCATCACCCCATCCTTCGAAACGCCACATCCCCAAGACTGGAAACTGGGCATCTAGCCAAAACTCACACTTAGAGAACGTGCGTAAAGGCTTTTTCTCCCATTCACATTTCCAACACAACCCTCAAATGCTCCTCATGTTTCCTTCTTAACTTTAGAATCTACAGTATAATCATCTAATACGATCACAAAGAGGTCCAAATAGGCTTAAATATCCCGTTCCTCAAGCTCGAACGCAGCAGGGGCGTTCGTAGACAAAGACATCACCATAAAAAACAAATTCGTAATGTCCATACCTGGTTCTAAAGCAGTCCTTTGGCACATCCGTTGCTCGTATTTTCAATGATTGTGTTCTACGTAACCGGATTCCCTCAAGTCAATCTTAGAGAACCGACACAAGCCTCTTGTAACTGACTACGAAACAGTCAATTCAATGCGAGGAAGAAGATACTTGTTCTTTATAGTCACCTTGTTCCACTGCCGGTAGCTATACACATCCGAAACTCCCATCTTTCTTTCTTCTTTAACAAACAAACCGAGCACCCCCAAGGAGATGCCCTTGGTCTAATGACCCTTTCTTCAACAACTCTTGAGTTGAGCTTTAACTCTCCTTAACTCAGGCGGGAGACATTCTATACGGGGGTATATAAATGGCGTGGTGCCCGGTTCAAGACTCGATACAGAAGTCAAATCCCTGTCTGTGGGCATACCCCGAAGATCTGCAGGGAAACATCAAAACTCACGGACCAACCAAACCGACTCACATCGGGTTTGGGTAGTGTTCATCCTTTAGATGGGCCAGAAAGCTAAACACCCTTTACTAACCATTTTTTCTTAGCACGAAAAGAAAATGAGATGATACGCCCGATTGGAATGTGAGTCAACCTCCCACCTAACGGATCGTCCCCAGGCTTGGCCAATGTCACAGTTTTAGCATTACAATCCAAGATCGCAAAATTTGAGAAAGCCAATTCTACCCCGAATTACATCAAAGTCACCCATTTTCTAAAATAACCAAATCTACACTCAAGTGTTTGCTCCCCACAAAGTTCACCAACAAGACCTATGTCACCTTTGCAGCCCACTACCACAACTCACCCCCCGGTGATAGAAACACGAATAGGCCTGTCAAGTAATTTCACAATGCCATTTTAGACCATTAGCAAATGATGAAGATACCTAGAAAACGTGGAGACAGTCAATCATACTCAGATGCCATTGCAATCACAACCAAAAAAAGAATTACCTGTGAATAACCAGCATCATGACGCACCGCTTCGATCTCCCAGGGAAAGCGTAAAATGGGCCCTATCGGCTGTCTGTCCATTGCCCCTACCATGTTGCGTAGTATGGCCTCCATTTTGCCCCATCACGGCCTCTGCCGTTGGTGATGACCACCATTACCTCGACCCCACGTCC
Organism: Solanum habrochaites; assembly: GCA_027704765.1. NCBI lineage: Eukaryota > Viridiplantae > Streptophyta > Magnoliopsida > Solanales > Solanaceae > Solanum > Solanum habrochaites. The sequence continues at coordinate 57,776,770 of JAKWJA010002500.1, forward strand.
CCAGAAAAGCGCCCTCTACCATGACCACCTCTCCTCTAGCTATGGGGTTCTGTAACTCGGTTTGGACAATACCTCTTGAGGTGTCCAACCTCCTCACATCCATAACACTCTCGGGTTCATGACATAGGGTCTCTCGGAGGAGTGTCCGCCGTTCTGAGGTGGACCCCCAACTACAGTCTGTAGTGAAGACTTAATTGGTCGCTTGAGTAAACCGCCGAGCTCTGTCCTCTAGAGTGAGAACCATTAACTCGCCTCCCCTTCGAACCTTTCGATGTCGATGTCGTGGTGAGTCGTTCTGGCTCACTCCTTCCACCTCTATCACAAAGTCTACCACCTCTTGGGAAGGATGTTGCCGTAGCCGCTACCTGTAGGCTGAATCCGCAACTCTCCTCAACCCCTTCAAAAACGGCGAATCCGCTCTTGTGGACTGAACCAAAGTTGGGTGGCCTTATCGGTAGTGCTCGAAATTTAGCCTCATACGCGTAACTTTCCATCCTCCCTTGCTCTAGACTCAAGAACTCGTCCTTTTTCTATCTCTCACAGTCCTTGGGATATACTCTCTTCCATAACTCACACAGGGTAAAATGATTCCCAAGTCATAGGTGGTGCCCTGTCTGGTTGACACTCAACATGTGACCGCCACACGTTTTGGCTTACCCTTGAAACCTGATAGCGTCACGAACCTCAACGCACCAAACGGTTGCTACTAATACCCATCTTGTGTAGTAGCTCATGACAATCAACACTCAGTAAGATCGTAGGCATCCTCTAGGAATATCTGCTCCGTTTTGTGGGGGTTATTAAAAACTGAGTTTCATTTACAAGAACTTACTGAAAATTTCATGCTGATCATTTGTCATAATAGGCCCAGTCGTCCAGACGTGGAAATGTTCCTTTCCCATGATGCATCCATGCGGTGCGCCAAGTGTCGCATGTTCGTACCTCTGAAACCGAGGTGATTGGTGGCAGAACACCACTGGAGGTGCCTGACCCTGTCGGATAACCCACTAAGAATAAGCAAGTCCTGGTTTGATCATCTCTGGGTATTGGGGTGGCATTTCCTCATTCTGCCCTTTTTCATTCTCCCCTTCTTCCCCCTCTCTTCTCACTCCTCGGTCGTTGGCGGAGTCACCGCTAGTATCAGATTGGCTAGGTGCTTGTCACTCTTCCTCTAAGGACGTCCTCCACGACCTCTCCCCACGGCCTCGCGCCGTTTCTCTTCCTCGAGTACATCCCAGTGGCTGGCTCAGTCGTTTCTTGTCTTTCCGTTGTTCTGCTGGTGCGGTCGTTGCCTCTAGTTCTAACCATCTGCGAAATAGAGTGAGAAGGTCATATACAATTCGTATCGCCCAGATACCAATTGGAAACTCAAGTAGTGCACGACAGAATAATGAAGAGTGAAAATTTTCCTAAATCTTATAGCATCTCAAGGAAGAGTAAAGGCGTCCCCCTCCCGTTTTCTAAGACTCTACTAGACCTGTTCCTTTGTGTGATTAGACCAGAACCTAATGCGCTGATACCAGTTTGTCACGACCCCAATCAGGACGCGACTGGCAACCCACATTTACCCTCCTATGTGAGCGAACCAACCCATCTAAACCTTAACATATCCAGATATATCAACAGAAAATAATGCGGAAGACTTAAACTCATTAATAAAAACATTCCATACTATATTATTATCCCCAAATCTGGAAGTCCTCATCACAAGAACATCTATCTCAAATTACTTAACAAGAATGTCTAAGAACAAAATAACTAAAAAGCTAGTTCCATGCCGCAGTTCAAGGCATCAAGACTTGAAGAAGAAGACCCAGTCCAATGCTAGACGCATTAGCTCCCCTGATTTTCCGATGAAGTTGAAGACTGGCTAGACTAACTGTGAGTTAAGTTTTGACGGAACGTTTGCTGGCATTACACAAATAACAAAGAGGAAAACATAAATAGGGGGTCAGTACAACCACACGTAACGAGAGATATCATCGCCAACTCAAATAGGAACAGTATATTATCAATAATAATGTAAATCAACCTACAATACTCAACAGTAGCAATACAACATGAATTCATCAATAACTACACAACCGAGTTCACACATAGGACTCAAGCATCATACATACTCTTTTGGGACATTATTTATTCGATTGAGTATATTCATTATCTTTCAGATTTTCATTATCTTTCTTCCTCTTGTGTCGGTACTGTACACTCGATCCTCTATTTCTATCCTGGTGCTGAACGTGGACTCCGATCCTCATTCTATCCTGGACCGGACGTGCACCCGATCCCATGTATCTATCCTGGTGTCCGGACGTGACACCCGATCCTCATTTCTATCCTGGTACCGAACGTGGCACCCGATCCATATTCTTCCTGGTGTCCGGAACTGACCTCGATCCCTCATATTCTATCCTTTACCGGAACGTGGCACCCGATCCCTATTCCTACTGGTGTCGGAACGTGACACTCCGATCCTCATATTCAGTCATCCTGTACCCAACGTGGCACCCCGATCCCCTAATCAACAAGCCTCCTTTACACTACGGCATCATCATTCTCATTATATAATTTTTCAGGCCTTCTTTCATACTAAGGCACTCATCATTCCTCAAGTAATAATATATCAGCGAATTAGGGGTTCTTCAAGATTTGGATTCAATAGCCCCTTCCATCATGCTTTGTGTAATTCACACAATTTTATAATCATAATCAATGCAAGCATACAACTTAACACATAGCAGGGTTTACATACTATCAACACATAATATTCACTCTTCAGAGTTCACTACGAATATCGTAACATAAACCATAACCTACCTCCACCGAAGAATTGAATCAACAAGCTATCTTCTTCGTTTTCTCTCTCTCTACTCGTTCGACTTTCTCTCCCCTTTTTCTTTCTGTTTTTCTTTATTCAAACCCTCTTTCTTTTTTACCCTAATTAATTATATATTAAGTTTTGAAAGATGGCACTAATAATCCACTATTAACTTAAGGTTACCTCTTTCACCCCCAAGTAATTAACTTATTAACATTAACCCTCTACTTTATAATTAAAGCGCGAATAGTCAAAAACATCCCTTACAACGTGTACGGAAATCCGACCCTAACTGGGAATTGCGTAGCCCGTGACGGGCCGTCCGCGCTTTGCGACGGTCCTCCTGCTGTCCGTCACAAGGTCCCGAGATTTGTTTTTAATGTGGATGGCCTGTGACGGGCAGTCTATCCTCGACGGTCCGTCCTGCCATTCCGTCATTACGTTCCGAGAGTCGATTTTCAGTACCAATTTCAATAAATATTTAAAGATTTTCTAAGTGTTTGACCGACACCCTCCACGACGGTCCGTCGTGCCCTTGACGGTCCGTCGTGGCCTCCGTCACCTCTGCCAGTTTTCCAGAATAAAATTTGTTGCTCAAAACGACTAAACAGGTCGTTACATTAAATTTTAGCTCTCTTTTCATGGATTTGTTCATTCAATCTGCTTGAATTTTGTTTCAATTTTGCTACATCTTAAGATTGTTGTAAAGAAATAGGAAAAAAGGTGGATAGTGACCTTGGGAAGAGTTTGAATAACTGTTGATAGCAGTTTCTTGTGCATGGAAGTAGAATTATTTTGTCATCGTAATTGCTAAGTTCGTAGTAGCTTCTTACCGAGGTATTAACTTCTCTTCTATGTAATAGTTTTGAATTTTGTATGTCTGCGTCCCCTTATTCTTATGCTAAATTTTTAAACGAAATCTAATTTATGTGATGGAGATGATATTTTTCAAATGAAGTTTATCTGCATTTCATAACAAGTATAATTTTTTTTTGGCTAACGTTATAACATGCATATATAAATATGACAGAAACTATTAAAATAATATCTTTAAACACAAAGTTTACATAATCCACATCTTTCAAGCCTTTTACAACTATTTAGTATTTACATTAAGAAAGAAATAAAAGATAAAATAGCAAGAATCATGTAGTTGATCTATGATTTGATGGGGAGGTGCCTTCTTCTCTTACTCTCCGTCGTCCCTCCTCTTTTGAGCTTTTTTTAATATTATTTCTTTATTTTGTTGAAGTATCGTGTGTTAAATTCTTTTAGTAATTTCATAGAGATTTTTTTCCAAGATTTTTTATATTGGGGTCGTTGGGTGAAATCAATGTCTCATTTTATTGATAAAGCAAATAATCAAAAAAAAAAAATCAAATGCAAATAGGAGCTCTTTGGAGTTCAAGTGGAAGAGAATGACAAAGAAACCTATCAAGATCTGCGAGTAGCTCATATTGAAAGGTAAAGAATGAAATCTTATTTTTGGTTTAAAAAATATAGGTATTGTTTGGTGGTTACAAAATTTGTCATATCAGTGTTTTAAGGTATTTTATTAATTTTGATTTTAATTGATCTATTTTTCTCTTTGTGGTCTACATTTATTTTACACCTTCTTTGGATAGAAATGTAAGAATTATTATTTCATTATTATTAATTATTTTTTACTTATAGTCCAAGTTTACTTGTAATATAAGTAATACCATAAATAGTATTTAATAAGGAATATAAATAGATTTCGTGTGTACATTGGTTACTTGATTGACTTATCAGATTAAATCATAACCTCTATAAATTGGTTCTTCCTCCACCCATTAGGGTTATTACATATTCTCTACAATAATTTCATCGCTTACGATTGTAATAATATAAAGTTAGGACAAGGAGGTAGAAATCAATTTACAATTAACGCTTCCGCTTTTCTCTATGATGATGTCTTCCTCATCAAGTATGCGCTCCTAGCGATCTTTATGTAACATTATCGTGTTTAAGATCCTGATATTATGTTATAAAGTATTTAATCTTACATGTGACATCAGAGCATGGATTGTTGGAACGATTATCTTCGTATATCTTGCATCTTTATGAATAATATTAGATAATTGAAGGCCTGTTTACGGACCCAATTAATTAATAATTTTTTTCAATTTTAAGTTAAAAATAATTATTCATATTAATATCTTATTTTATTATAGTTTTTAAAATTTTCTACTATTTAAAAAATTTCCTCTCAAATACATTCCTATTCTCTGTCAGACACATCAATATCTCCTCTTGGATACATTCCTATCCTCTCATCCCATCTTAAATAATCGATGTTCTCTCTTAGATACGTTCTCCCCCTCTCGGGTAGGTTCAATTTCTCGCTCGAGTACAACCCTCCCCTCTCCAGATTCATCCGTGACTAGTGTTGCAAGTTTCCTCATGCAATGGATCGATCGATGTATCACCAGGTCTCGAGTTATTTGAAATATTAATTCTAAGAAACTTTGTAATTAAATAAAGTAGGGACATAGTAATAACTCTTTACACTATGAATGTATGAAAATTTTTATTTTTAATTTATGTGACATATTTTTCTTTGTAGTCGGTTTCAAAAGAATGAGTATAATATATTTTAAATACATTTTGACTTAAATATCATTGCATTCTTAGTAAGATGATTGTTATGTCCTATGAACCATATTATGATTTTATTAGATCACGAGTTTTAAAAGTGTCAGTTTTCTTTTTAAAAGATCCTTCATGTTAAGTTTAAATTAAATATTAACCGAAAGGAGGGTGAGTCCAACTTTAGATGAAATTTCTATTTATAAATGTAAGTTTTTGTAACTATTTTTCCTTTTAACAAAATTTAATATGAAAATAATTCAATATTTTTTTTTTTTTGATCAATATTTTTCGATAATAATCTAAAAAATTAATTTAAATAGGTAATAAGTATTTTAATTTTGAAATCGATCAAGTGTTGATACAATTGAGAACACATTTATTTTTAGTTGTAAAGATCATCATCTAATATTAAGGTGCTCCTTACTCTTAAAGAATGACACTAATTTTCTAATAATTCAGATTGCAAGAAAGTTAGAAATCAAGACTAATTGCTGAATTTTCATATGTATATGCATTATATAATTCTATGTCAAATTATTTTGTTCCATATATTTAATAAATTTTTTCAAAATTTGTCCCTTTATTAGTTATGTTTTATTAATTAAAACTATGCACTCATTCTTTTTGCATTTTTTTATTCTTACATTATCAACTCTATTTTTTATATCTTTAGAATTGTGACTTTTTTTGTTGTTTTCTATTTAGGTCACATTTTTAAGATAAAATAGAATATTATTATTGGAGATCTAACAAGAAAAAGCATTTACTAACCTCAACCACGAAGATCCCTTTGAAACCCACGACTAGCAAAACTTGTGAAACTCCTCAGTTCGCGAAATTAGGAGAATGAGTAAATTTTTTTTGGAAAATAATGAAATGAGGGGGGGAAGAGTAAATAAAGATTTAGTGGATTTAGTTCTATGTGGGCAGTGGAACCCTATTAGGCTGCAATATGGCAATTCCAGGCATAATACACTTCCATTACTAGAGGTGGGCCTTTTGATCCATTATTTGACGGAAAAGAATTGTTTGAGCTGAAATATAGTTTTAAGATAATATATGATTCTATTTCAGATAGTTAACGGTATTTTTTTATACACCTTTTCTTTTAGTCTATGTGGCAGTGGACTCTATGGCGTGCATGTGGCATTCACCCTGACATTTAACAACTTTTCATTATATAATCACTTTTGACCAATAGTTTTTGAACAGGGCAGGAAATTTTAAACTGAAATATAATTTAGGATAAATATGAACTATTTCGGATAGTTTAAGGATATTTTTTACCATCCTTCTTTCCGTTAAAACTGAATGAATAACTTAGGTTTTAAAAAGTTGTAATATTTACAAGAAAATTACATCTGGAAGATGATAGGTTAATCTGAATATGTATAGTAGCAAAAAATATATGATATTTAAATTGTATAAATACTTTTACATTATTATAATCAAACAATATAAATAATTTTTCAATTAAATAAAATAATTATGTGGCGTCACACATAAATAACAACATTTTTGTGACTCTTGAAAAAGATTATTAATCTTCTAGAAATTATTTGGACCACTAATTATGCATATAAAGTTATAACTTTGCCCATACATAATGTTTAAAATTCAATTTTGTCTTGGTCCCGTCTAATCATGGCTCTTCTCATATAATAGAAATAGATAAACTGTATGAAAGGCCGTATGGGCCCAATATTACAATCCTTATAAGAAAAATTTGGTTAGTTTTTTTTAAAAAAAAAAAATTAATTACATAATTTTCAACAAACATGATAGGAAATAACAATATAACATAATAGGTTTTTAACAAACAAAATAATGACCTACTTGATGAAAATTATAATGAAGCATCTCATTTTTTTACAAAGTAATAAAAGGATGAAAAAGAAATTGACTTTGGTCTTAATATTTATTAAAATTAGGAGAACAATTTTATATAGTAAAGAAAAAAAAAATCTAAAGTAATTAATAAACATAATGAATAAATATTTTATCTCAAATATAGGATTTAAAAAATATCAAAAAGATATATTGCATAACGTAAGATGAGGTAGTTAGTATAATAACTTATATAACTTATTTAAAATGATTTTAACTATGATAAATAAATATATGTTTTCAATAAATTATATAATGACATATATGTTACGTGAAATTTTGAGATTATACATAAAAAGAGAAATCAAGTAAATTACATAATTTAAAAATTATCTCCACTATAAAAAAAAAAACGAACACAACGCCATGAAATTGAAAAATCTGAAGAGAACCAAAAGAAAGAACATAACACGCTTCTGAAATTGTTGAAAGTTTTTTTCTTGAAAAGTTTGCTCACTGATTGCATTTCTTTTGAATTAAGCATTTTAAGAAAAGTAATTGTGATTGATATTGAATTTAACATGTTAACTGATTCATTAGGGTGTTTGAAAAGTGTGGAGCAGTTGAATTTTTCTGAAAATTGACTATATGGACAAGTCTCTGAAGTGATGTGTCCACTAAGAAATAGTAAATTTTAATTTTGCCTTATAATTATTTTACAAAAGTATATAGGGTCATTATATAGAGAATTGATTGAAATGTAGTTCTTGAAAAAAAAATTGCATTATTGATTTTCCTAATAAGAATCTATACTAGAGTGTATATTATTTAAGACGCAAAGAAAAAATAAAGGGCTAGAAATTATTGGTTTAAGAAATAAGAGGGGAGAGAATTGAGGATTGAATGAAATGAAGAATGAGTTAATATCTATTTATTTGTGTCATAGACTTAATTCTACAAAAATCTTATAATTAATAGTTTTTACAAAAGTCATGTAACTTGCGGAGGAAATTTAACACTTGAAAAAAATAATATTTTAATAAGGTTTAAAAATACAATTTATAGTTTTTAAAATGAAATATATATCAAATAATCATATAGGCCTATATCGTTCTAACCTTTTTAATTCAAACTTACATAAGGTCACAATTAGATTAATATGTCTTGAAATCAAGTAAAAACACAAAGGTCTATGAAGTTACGGTCCCTAAGCCTGCCCTCTGTTGACCCACTAATTCAGAAACGCCGTCCTATGTCGACCCTCGACTCCGCCGCGACCGTCGCACGGCGTTATGTGCGCCTGTCACCACTCCGCGTGCAAGCACTTTTATAATTAGTAAAAAAAGTACTTTACTTTACGTACCAATATATCTCTATTCTTTTATGTGTAAAGTTATTTTAACTCTTTTAAATTATAATTTTTAAATATAAAATTAATTTTATTATTCTTCATTTTACTTCGGATATATATATTAGTTTTATCATACTATTTTCTTTTCAGGTATATTTAATTATAGTCCAAAACAAATGTGAAAATAATTACTATATTTTTTACTATGAATTTTTAATTATGTTAGGCCATTTTTAGTAGAAATATTGTTTATAATAGAAACTACTAACCTAAATAAATGGAGCAGGTAGGGTTGAATTTTATTGTACTCCATAACAACGTTTGCAAAAATTGTGCAAGCGCCTTTCTGCCAATATATCGAGCGTCGCCACTCTCCTCTACATCTCTCGCTCGCTTCCTCAAGTGTTAATAAAATTGTTTCTAAATTATATAAAGCAATAAAATTGTATAAATCATATATTTTGTTCCCCTCTCTCCCCTCTTCCTCCAGATCTCGCTCGTCCTCTCCTAAATCTCGCTCGTCCACCCTTGCCTTTCTCTCTTATACAAAAAGAAGCGAAATGTATAAATTGTGTTTCTGTTTGTAATAAAGCTTGAGAAATTGTATATCCCCATGCCAATATAATTTTTTTTCGTCTTATACACCTTATAATTAATCAATAAAATAACTCTTCTGCGCAGTTTCCTTTTGCCTTTCTCTCTTCTCGTTTTATATAATTTTCAAATTGGTACTAATTCTCTCTTTCTCGTTTATACAATCGATTCAATTGTATAATTCCCTTGTCAAGTCTCGTTTGTCTTCTCTCTTTCTCATTTATACAATGTCAAATTGTATATAATCATTCTATATACTTATAATAATTACAATTCTTTTTATACTTCGTTTTTATACAGTTCTTTGCCCAAGTGTCTTTCTCTTTCTTGTTTTATACACTTCGTTTTTATATAATTTGCTTCAACTGTATAAATTTTGTGAATTATACAGTTTCTATGTTTGATATGGAGCGCAATTATGCAAACTTTGCTATAGCGTACAAATATGAATTTTTTATTTGCTATATATGAAAGTTGCTCTTTTTAGTAAGCATTATGAATACAAAAATAGAATTAATTAAAGTAATAATTAAATAGAGTAATGAATAGATATCACAATAACTCATAAAAATGTGAAGTGATAACAAATGAGTTGATAGAAATAACATTAATCAAAAATGTTTCTAGAATTATTTAGTTTCTTGTTATTATTCTTGGTAAATTTTTGTTAGTATGAAAGTACATTCTTAGCCTTGATCATCATTCACTTCATATACAAAGTGATATTTCTATAATATTTGCTTCTCTTGATTCTTTCTTAATAGATTTTTATTAGTATAAAATTACAGTTTTATCCTTGGTCGTCCTAGGCTTCACTCTTCTATATAATAGAAATTTACATGATATTTATTATGTGAAATTATATTATGGTTCATAATTTGGAATTAAAACATAAAATAAAATTGTGCGATATTTGAGATGGATATGAACAATCATCGTTTTCTTTTGAATAATTTAATTGGACATTTTCATAGAAACATATTAATAAAGTAAAATAATGAAAAGATGGTCATACGGATGCAACATTATTTTGGAGAATTATTTTTTAACCTTTTCGGCGTCACTTATTCACTTTATTATTAAAACTAGGAAGGTTTGCCCGTTTAGACACGGGCCCAACAACTTTATGAAGTGATTTTACTTGTTGTCAAATTTGTAAACTATCTTTATGAGGCAAATAGACCTTCAAAATACTAACAAATGTCTTGTATAATTTCATTATTTTACAAAAAATATAATTGAAAATAGTCTTTTTCTTCTTAAGTCTTATATGATAGTACAAGTAGATTTCACATTTGAGCTGCACCTTTTTAGGCTCCTTATCAAACAACATTTAAAAACTTCCAAACTGCTATGTGATAAATGAAAAATTACAATCAATAAGCAATGAGTCATATACATGATAAGTTTGGTTGTTACAACTCAACAAGCTCTTTAATACCAAGGATAAAATCAAGAAGGTCGAAGAACTTGTCAATTCAAAAGTAAAAAAAAAGAACATAACAAAAGAAAGACAGAGCTCACCACAACATAGAATTAGAAAGAATAAATATAAGTTCTCCATCATTCTATCGAAGTCATTGTGGTAGAAGCAAACAAGTATATATAGACCTTGTCTAGAGGAAATATTCATCTCCAATTTGTGAAGGAGAAAATGCAAGCGAGTAATTCACCCACATCATGTTTTTAAGATAAGAGTGAATCCTATAATTAGTAGAGGCCAGCTGAATTACTACCCTTTTGTAAATCGTTCTTAGTTATGATGGAATAATGATTTCAGCAACATATAAAAGTTCACCATAATGCGCACCAAGAGTACTCAAAAGAGCAATCTCCTCCCAAGCTTGTGCAAAATGAAAAGATAAATTTTCATGGCTATCTGCAATATTTGATGTAAGACTTTATAGCTCATATCAATAGTATAACTGCAACATTTTTACCTTGTGTCATTCAAACAGTTAGCCTCTTGTATCAACGGTATAGCTGCAAGATTTTACCTTGTATCATCCAAACATTTAGTCTGAAGCAACTTGGATAACTCAAGCTAACAACAACTTGATAGAAACTATCAATACGTAATGAATATTGTAGAGCATTCCTCGACAAAAGCGACTAAAAGTAAGAAAAATGGGTCAATATCTCAGTACTGCTGAAAGTGTGAATGAATAGTTATGGTGCTCCCAAAGTTGCATTCTCTTTGCCACATACCGCTGCGCAACATTCATAAATTTTTTCAAATGAATGAGAAAACCTATTGTCTGAACGATATCTCAAGATCTATAAGTTGGCAACTTGCAGGTATTAACATAAGCTTTAATATTTCAACTACCTAAATAGTTCATTGAACAGCTGATGCTAAATACAACAAATCCTCTTTTTCATATACTCTGGAGAGACTGTTTTCATTTAGATAATAAGACTTGTTACCATTTACATTTCCACGCTAGGTCACTGTGTAAGTATATATAACAGTTATATCCACATTGAGTTTCAACTTTGCTATCTCAACTATATTCTCATTTGTTTCATTTTTGAAACTTACAATCTCAAGAATATCTTATTGACTCTGAAGCCAAGAAGAAAGACTAAGGATGATTAAAGTGGTAATAACCTCCTCTATTTCCATTCAAGTTTTTTTACTACAAATGTATATCAAGTATGACCCTTTGTTTTCTTTCTTTGCTATGAATTCACCAAATCTAACTTTTTCCCCTGTTAATTACCCTAGAGTTCTCTGCTGATGCAACAAATTCAATATACATAAATGACTTTAACACGCACCTTACCAACCAAGGATAAGAAAAAAGAATGTGCTTGTAGACAGGATAGTCATTGATTATCTGTAGGGGTTTGGCATCAAGTTTCCTAACCTACCTAAGATACAAAGATTAAGCAACTCACAACAATGAAACTCAACTTAAACTCCACAAAATCATACAACTAATAGAAATACTTGAGGAGATAACAAACCTTCAAGAATTATTCAACCAAAAGTATATGGGTTCATCAAAGTTTTAGCTCATTCAACGGCCCTTCTTAAAGTACTCCAGTTGAATTCTTTTTAGTATTGAGAATAAGATAAGAAGAAGACAAAAGATTTAAGGCAACAAAGTTACTGATCTCAATAGAAAATTAGTAATTGAAAATGACAAGCTCAACTAATAAAAAACTACCAAGTTGAATATCTAACACGAGATTTGCCTTATAAATGAAATGATCACCATTAGTTGTATGAAGGATTTACTGCAAGAAAGTACATTAACTCAACTAAATAGTTAAATCAATGTATACAGTTAAAACAAGAATAATGTAAAGCCTTACATCAATAGTATCAAGTGACTGGATCAGGGAAGATAAGCTTGTTTTCGTACTCTTTCCCTTAATTTTCCTCTTACTCATGTAATTACTCTTACCCTGAAAAGCAGGTTCACATAATTCAAATGCATCCTTCACAATCTCATTCATGATGTCTTAACGAATGAAAATAAGAAGACATTTAAAAATTAAGAATCTAAGGCATTATTTTTTAGTAGTCTACATCATAACTTTCCTATTTCTTGAAAAAAATCAAGAAATGAAAGCAGAAGAAACGACTAAAATGTTATCCCACACACCTTTCAGTCAATATAGGGCTATGCTGCTGCTCACTCAAGTCATTGGACAAATAAATTGGACAATTTAAGGGCACGATAAATGGTAATTACCTCATATAGTTTTCTTTTAGATATGTCTTATGCTTATTAATTAAACTTTTTCTCGAAATCGATTCCTATATTGTGGTGATAAGTTTTTCTTTTCCCTTTGTTTTATTTGTACGTAGTAGTAACTGAAAAGGACTCAGAAGAAAATTCCTCAAAAGTAGGAGAAACTGAACCAAGCTTTCTGGCGCAGCCATAGTAGAGTTTATCAAGTTGATCACTTGATCTATTTAGCACAAAGATACAAATTGTATTACTAATTTAGACACCCAACCTGAGTATTCCATTCCAAATAACTCTTAATTCCTGATAATTATACTTGTTTAAGAACATACAATTTAGTAATTGTACAATGAATTTAGTATTTACTACAATTTGTATCGATCATATATCATATCTAATAGTCCACCTTAAATGTATGAAATTAGTGCATATCCATATGAGTATATCGAAGCTTAGACAAACAAAACAACAGACTTATTAGGTTTAAATACTCAAATGGAAATATAAGTGTCATGCGACAAATCATAATGATATTGTTAACATATTTCAGTTTCTATGAGCTCAGTATGAGTATAGTTGCTTATAGCATAGTTGATAGAAGTTCTCTAATCAGGATGCTGGACTTGTTTTAAAAGTTGAGAGAAAATAACAGTGGCAATGTACAAATTACATTTTCTTAAATTTTTATCAAGTCACAAGCACAATTTGCCACACTGACTATAATATCAATATTTAAACTCGTTTTTCTGCTTTGCTCTTTAGATAATCAATAAAATTCATATTGTAAGTAATAATGTGAAATAATTGAAATATGTGTAAAGCTAATTCGATAAGTAGCAATATTTTTTTTATAAAAGAAAATGAGAAGTGGGGACAGGAGTGGTGGAGATGTATTGTGTAATACTATGAACCCCTAAACAAGTTTGGAAGAATTTTTTTATCATGGCCTGAGCAATTCTTACTTATCTAGGTAATAGAGTTCCTCAAAAAGTTTTTTTCTGCTGAAAATATTTGTCATCTTAATGCCAGTCATAACCAGTTACTTTCAACATTCCATTTATATGCACTAATCATACTTTTCCAGAAATCTTATTTAATGCAATTTCATCTCTAATGTTACTTACTATTTACTATACTATAATCTATAATCTATACCTACACACACACACATATATACATATACATATATGTTAAGACACTAAAATAGAATAGACACGCATGAAAAGTATGTATTAGATTGTGATAATACTATCACTACTTCTAGTACGAACAATACATCAATGATTTGCAAAATTTCAGCCCATCCAAAAATCAAGAAATGCCTAATCCACATTGCGAAATTAAGAAGTTTGATTGGAAAAATTATATTAAACATCCAATTCATTTAAGTGATATAACTATGGCTGTAAGATCATGTTTCCATTTATACCAACTACTAATAGTTTCTTACTTTGTCTAGATACATTTCTGTTAATTTTCTAGTAATTTTCCTCTTCATCAGTAGTAAAACAATAACTTTGTATCCTTAAACTCCTCAGACACATCCAAATCTTCTATCAATCAAAATAGAGCAGAACAGAGTGACTGGACAGACACTAACGAAGAAGATAAAATGAAGAATGAGAGAAAAAGAAATCATAATAACGGATAGGAAAGGACATACCTGTAGCCGAAGCCTTAATTGTAATAACTGCAAATTCTTAACTTCACCTCGCATCGTGAAATAATTGTAGAATGAATTTAGTATTTTCTGTAATTTGCATTCATCAAACAATAGCTGTTAGGAAGTCTGATAAACAAAAGTTTACCAGAAAAGAAATATGGAAAATGAGGTGAAAATATTAACGGTAGAAAGAGAGGTGAGAAAAGAAACAACATAACAACAAAGTAATCGTACAAAACAAATCAAAGTGGAAAACAACAAAATAGGAAAAAAGAAATAGAGAAGAGAAACTCCTCTTTGACAACGTGACTTGTCATTCTTTTTTTTCCTTATCAGAACCAATAATAAATATACAGAAACTCTTCAATATGTATGCCGACAATCGAATAAAGGGAAAAATAAATAAACAAAAGGGTTACATGAATAGGCTTAGGAGCAATTTGGGTTGACTTATCTTGAGTAAAACTACCTCATCCTGGGTTGAAACGGTAAATAGAATCGCATTACGGAGATTCCATATGTATTAATAAGTGGTAAAATTCTTTGAATTCAGCCATGTGAGATGAGAGATGAGCTTTAGAACCAAAATAAGTACCAAACCAAGAAACTCAAACATCACAAAAACCCGAAAATTATTCGATGGGGAAAACCCTATATTAACAGAGGAATGTTTTGAAAACAATTTTGGATAAAGAACATCAATATACTGTCACAACAAAGACAACCAAATTATTGCAGAATGTGAAAATATATGATTTTTTCATATATGAAAAGAGGCTCAAACAAACACAAAACTAATCAAAGATACAAACTTTGAAAGGGAAACAAAAAAACCATTTAGGCACAGAAATGAAATTTATAAACTACACTTATCCACTATTTCTATATTAAAATGAATCCAATTTCATTCTTGTTTTCACACAATAAACAAGCAGAGAGCTTTAAAAAAAATAAAAAAAATAGTTCTTACATTGGTAATAGAATTCAATTGACGCACAAAACCTTTATTCCTTCTAATCCATCTCTTATAAACCTCCATACCACACATACCCAAATCAAATTTCATATATTCACATACCTAAATCAAACTTAATCACCCAACCAAAAGGATAATCCAACATCAATAAGAATCTCAAATGGAAAAACAAGGGAACATTCGCACAGCCAAATCAAATTTGAACTTCAACTTTGATGAAAAGAAAGATGACTGAAAAAATCTCAATTGAAACATGCTTAATCTTACCTGGTAAATGTTGTGAACTTTGATGTGAAAATAGTGATATCAGTAGAGGGAGAATAGAAGGAAGACTAGAGGAATACATGCATACATTCATATCACCATTGAAAGACACGTTGCAATAGGAAATTGAAAGAGCAAAAATTTATTAAGCAACAAGATGACACCTAGTCACTAGAGAAAATTTAAAAGATGAAAATGCCCCTAAACAATGAAGCAAGCATGTTGAACTACCCTTTTCAACTGTAGTAGAATAATATTAATGGATGAACTTAATTTGAAGCCTTTCATCATTTGATGTTGAGTGAATTGATGCTATCAATAAATACAATGAACATTTGGTTTTATTGCATAATTTATCGGTTTTTTTTTAAATAATGTTGTTATTCTTTTAGTTCATGTGGTAATAACCAATTATGAAACAAATTAAAGTGGTAATTATACTAAACAATAAATAATATGTGTGCTTTGTATTTTTATAGTTTGTTAGTCACCAAAGTGTCAAAGTAGAGAAATTAATGTCTTTACATATAATGTTTATGATCATTTGATGTATGTATTATGTTACTATATTTTGTTAGTCACCAAAGTGGCCAAACTAAAATGTATGAAATTATTCACATGCACAAAAGTTTTATGATATTATGTATGTATTTATATTCATATAACTTGTTGGTCACCAAAGTGGTCAAACTAGTATGTTTAAGAAAAACATGTATTCATAAAAAATTTCATTTATCTATAAAGACTAATTAAATGTCAATATTGAAACTAATAGATAAATTGACTTTCAACTTGAACTAAACTTAGATTTACCTAAAAGTGCATCGACCATTCAAAGATAGTGAATATATGAGGTAAATTAATATTATAGTCAAATTATATTGTACATCCAAAGAGGTTTTCGTATATATTTGATTAACAATATTCAGTTTTCCGATTAAAATAAAATTGACATTTAATTAATGATAATCATGCGTAGTACATACCCAAAGGAGAATTATGATATATTTTTATTGTTTTACTGAATTCACATTATTTACTAATTTGTGAGCATGTATATCTATTTTCCAGTTATTCCTTTTCATTTGCATGCTTCGTCTGTTATTGTGTTCAATGGATTGAACTTCTCTTAATGGAATGAACAAGTCCAGTTCCACTTAGGTGTAATGGATCTTGACTTGGCTATGTTGAATGATAAACCCACTGCCATTACTGATAAGAGTAGTGACGATGAGAAGTCTTTTCATAAATCATGGGAACGCTCTAACAGATTGACTCTTATGTTCATGTGAATGACTGTAGCTAACAACATTAAGAGTACTATTCCACAAACAGAAAGTGTCAAGGAATACTGAAGTTTGTGGAAGAACGTTCCGTTTTGCTGATAAGTCTCTTACTGGTACGCTAATGGCTGAAATCACGACCATGAAGTTTGATGGGTCGCGTAGTATGCAAAATTATATCATCGAGATGATTAACATTGCAGCAAGACTTCGAACCTTGGGGATATGGATGACACCTTCTTGGTTCAATTCATTCTGAACTCATTGACTCTTGAGTATGAACCATTTCAAATTAACTAAAACACTATTAAGAATAAGTGGGATGTTAGTGAATTGTCCAGTATGCTTACTCAAGAGGAATTAAGACTTAAGAAACAAGGTGGTCATTTCATTAATCTCATGGGTCAAGGAGCTAGTAAATGACTTAAAGTGAATACCAACAAGTTTAAAAAAAAGAAAGCACCTGCTAAAATTCCACAAGATGCTCATAAGGAACTCAAAGCTGATGTGTGTCGTTACTGTAAAAAGGAAGGACACCATCAGAAAGATTGCCCGAAATGTAAATCATGATTTGAAAAGAAAGGCACATTTAGTGCTTTTATATGTTTCGAATTAACTTTAGTAGAAGTTCCTAATAATGCTTGGAGGCTTGATTCTGGTGCAGCTACTCATGTATCCACTGTGTTGCAGGGATTTATTACGATCCAAACCACAAATCCAAATAATTCGTGTTCATTGGAAATTGCATGAAGACTCAAATTGAAGGCATAAGGACATATCAATTGATCTTGGAGACTGGACATCACCTTGATCTATTACGAATTCTTTATGTTCCTTCAGTTTCTAGAAATTTGATTTCCTTTTCAAGACTTGATGTTTCTGGATTTGATTTAAAGTTTGGACATGGATGTTTCAATATATATAAAAATACCATTTTTTATGGTTCTGGTGTTCTTATTGATGGTTTATATAGATTGAAACTCGATAATAATTTTTTTGAATCCCTACTTACTGTTCATCAAAACATTGGAATTAAACGTAGTTCACTAAATGAAAGTTCTGCTTATTTGTGGCATAAACGTAGTTCAATATATATAAAAATATTGTTTTTTTATGGTTTTAGTGTTCTTAT
Source organism: Solanum habrochaites (assembly GCA_027704765.1). Lineage (NCBI taxonomy): Eukaryota > Viridiplantae > Streptophyta > Magnoliopsida > Solanales > Solanaceae > Solanum > Solanum habrochaites. The sequence goes on from JAKWJA010002500.1 coordinate 57,794,992, forward strand.
TGATGGTTTATTTAGATTGAAACTCGATAATAATTTTTTTGAATCCCTACTTACTGTTCATCAAATTATTGGAATTAAACGTAGTTCACTAAATGAAAGTTCTGCTTATTTGTGGTATAAACGTTTGGGTCATGTACCAAAGAACGATTAAAAGATTAGTAAAAAATAAAATTCTTTCGAATTTTGAATTTTGCTGATCTTGAATATCTTTTGGATTGCAATTAAAGGAAACAACAAAACATACCAAGAAGGTGCCACAAGGAGCACTCAGCTTCTTGAAATTATCCACACTGATATTTCGGACCTTTGATGTTCATCTTTAAGTGCAGAAAAACTTTTTATCACCTTATATCGTGATTTTTCACGTTAGAATTTATCTATTTATTGAAAAACAAATCTCAGCAGCGAACCACTCCTCTAATGTTTCAATTAATGTGTTGCAGACAATTAGATAAAAAAAAATGAATCATTATGATCATATAGAGTTGCTGATTTATTATGTTAACAAATTAGGATAAATGTCCAATCCCATTTGCGAAATCCTTGAAGACAGGACCATTGTGCCCGTAAATTATGCCAGTAACACCTCCAATGGTGTTGCATAAACCATATCGAACATTATGAATACTGGCTAGGAGTAATGATAAGAATTCGTCATTATCCAACATTGTGATCTGCGCTTAAAATCGTTGTATATATATTAAACAGAAATCCTAATAAGGCAGGTCCAAAGACCCCTTTTTAATTGTGGACGGGAAGGAAGCCTAGTTTAAGACACCTGCATGTTTGGGGTTGTCAAGCGGAAGCTAGAGTTTATAATCCACATGAAAGGAAATTAGATTCTCGACGGTAAGTGGATACTTTATTGGTTATACAGAGTAATCTAAAGGGTATAGATTTTACTGTCCAAATCATAGTTCAAAATTTTTGAAACCGATAATGCAAAATTTATTGAGAATGGTGAACTTAGTGAGAGTGTTGAATGACAAAGTATAAAAATTAATGAGGTAGGGGTAAATATTTCATTATTCATAAATGTACCTATTTTCACACCAACAACAAATGTTTTTTCGCTCCTGTTGACAACACTTTCACATGTTGAACATATTTGGGTGAAACACTTCAAGAATGTGCAACTAACCAAACTCACAAACCTCTGATGGCAAATGACCACAAACCGTGTCTTTAAGAAAATCTCAAAGAGAAAGAAATCGATCATTTAAGATGAATTATGTGGATTCGTTTGCAAGAGTCATATTTTGACTTGATGTATAAAGATCCGATTTTCATTTTCACTAGGCCATAAAAAGCATTGAGTCTGACAAATGGACTAATGCCCATGATGAAAGTTAAAATCCATGGATCAATAAGCCTGAGATCTTGTTTCAATTAACCATAAAGTTCTAAAGGATCGGGTAGTCTCTGGGTTAACCAAGACAAACACGATTTTAATGGTAATATTGAATGATACAAAGCCAGACTTGTTGCCAAGGGATACACTAAAAAAGGAGGCATTGATTATAAAGAGACATTTTCACAGGTCTCAAAGAAAGACTCATTAAGAATTGTTTTGACTTTGGTAGCTAATTATGATTTAGAGTTACATCAAATGGATGTGAAAATTGTCTTTCTTAATGGAGACCTCGAATAAGGGTGTTTATATGGACCAACCAAAGAGTTTTCCAAATTATAAAAAAAATCAAATAGTGTGTAAACAAAAGAAGTCAACATATGGACTCAAGCAAGCCTCATGAAAATGGTCTATAAAGTTTAATGATATCATAACATCTTTTGAATTTAAGAAAAGTATCGTTGATCCGTGTATATACAAAAATATCAGGGGGAGTAAGTTTACATTTTTTGTCCTATAGGTTGATGACATTTTACTTGTTGCTAATGATTTAGGCATAATTGTGTGAGACAGATGATTTTCTCTCTATGAACTTTGAAATGAAAGATATGAGTGAGACATCTTGTATGATAGGGATAAATATATTTCACGATAGTAGGAAAGAAATATTTCATGATAGATCACAAGAATTATTGGGACTGTCTTAAAATGGCTATATCAAAAAAGTTCTAGAGAGATTTAATGTGAACAATTGTTCAGCAAGAATAGTTCCTATTTTAAAATTAAAAAATGGACAAATTTAATCACATGTTATGCCCAAAGAATGATGTAGACCGAAAGAAATGATGTCAATTCCTTAGTCTTCTATTGTTGAAAGTTTGATGCATATTAAAACTTGCACAAGATCGTATATTAGCTTTGTGGTCAAAAATACTAGGAAGATATCAATGTATCCTTGAAATTGATCACTGAAAACCTGAAAAAAAGTTTATGGCACGTTATGAAGCCACAATTCATACATTATGGCTGTGAAACTTTATTTCAGGACTTGGGGTTGTCGACACCATTACCAAGCTGTTGAAAATTTATTCTGATAATGTTGCAACAGTATTCTTCTCTAAAAATGATAAGTACTCCAAATGTGTCAAACATATGGAATTAAAGTACTTTACTGTCAAGGAAGAAATTCGAAAACAAAGAGAGTTACTTAAGAATATTAGAACTGATCTCATGATTGCATATCTGTTAACAAAAGGCTTACAACCAAAGACATTTAAAGAACATGTTCAAAGAATGGGTCTTGGTTGTACTTATGATTGATACATTTATGATGTTTTACACTCTAAGCTCAAATATGTGTTTTTGATATACATTAATGAAAATCTTGTTTCTCATAATGTACACATTATTGTTTTGAGAAATTACAATATGAATCTCTATGAGACATTATTGTGGAACATAATGTTATATGTTTTTATAGCTTATGAACCTAGTATGATAAGTTGCTAATGTAGTAGTATATGGAAGGAGGTATGTAGCTTAAAATTTATGTACAACCGCCATAACTCACATTAGTAGTTCGTTATACTATGGTATGTATGATGGACATTATAGAAGAGATTAATCATATGCACAACTAATATTTATTAATATTAATGATATATGGTCATTGGGCTAAGTGGGAGAATGTAAGAATTATTATTAATTATTCCTTACTTCTAGCCCAAGTTTACTTGTAACCCAAGTAATACCATAAATAGTATTTATTAAGGAATAGATCTCGTCCGTATATTGCTTACTTGATGGACGTACCAGATTAAATCATAACCTCTATAAATTGGTCCTCCCTCCACTCATTAAGGTTATGACATATTCTCTACAATAATTCCATCGCTGACGGTTGTGATAATATAAAGTTAGGGCAGGAGGTAGAAATCAATTTACAACTAACGCTTCCGCTTTCTCTGTGATGATGTCTTCCTCATCAGGTTTGTGCTCTTAACGATCTTTATGTAAGATTATCGTGTTTAAGATCTTGATATTATGTTATTAATTATTTAATCTTACAAAAAGATCTTTTAAGATTTAATTAACTATTCCTTTTACTTGCACATTATTTAAATATTAAATATAAATGGACTATTTCAACAATAATTCAATTAAGAAGACTTTTGATTTTAAACAATGAAAATATAGGTTGCTAAGGGAGGAATTGATTTAGTGGAAATGGTCTTCCACATGTTTCAATGACGAAGAGGCCAAAAGGAAATATTACCAAGGTTGGCTTCTATTATTGGGGGGTTTGGAGGTGGTTTTACCATGTCAAGTCTTATCTTATATAACTTTACATATAGGCTTATATTAAAAGGTCGTCCACAAATATCTTTTTTTTTAAATATTTATTGAGGTCATGGCATGACCTTTACTAATCTGAATACATCAAAAATCTGGACTTATTATGAAAAGAAGATGTAAAGCTCATATTTTTATAGCATTCAATTTAGTGAAGAGTGCATAATCTTTATTCATAAAAATTGAGTCCTTCAATTATGTAATTGTCATTTTGATATATCATAAATCATAATAACAGAATTCATAATTGCATTTCAATTTAAATAATTATTGAATAATTATCTGTTTCACAGGACTTGTCACATAAGGAACTGAAACCTGGAGATTATGATTAGAAATTTTATGCACACGTTAAAATTTTTCATTACACCTCTTTCATATTGTCCATATGACTTTAAGTGTCTATCAAATGGTAAAATATTTTACTTTTTGATAGCACTATCAAATGGAGACGCTTTTGAAGAAAGCTTAATGTTATTCATAAGTCTGATATACTAGCAGACGGAGCAGGGAGATCCACCAATCAGTTTAACAGGGAGATTTATTAATATCATTTTTTTAATATTGAGTATTATTTAATTTTACTGCAAAAAATCACTACAAATATATTATTTTTGTTGTTTAATCGTCAGTCAATTATATCAATTTGAATGTACATAGTCATTATTCATAATTTATTCATTTAATGTTATTCTTTATTCTCTTTTAATGGCCTCTACCACGCACACATTCACATATCTAATATCTGCTCAAATCAATAGACACATAGATAAGCATGTTAGCTTTATGTTCATAAATTCTATAGATACTTATTCAGTCAAAAACTCTATTTATTTTTCACTTCAAAAAATTAACTAAACAAAAATATAAGATGTTGGGTCTGCTTATGTCCATCTAGTTGCCTATGTTGAATAGTTTTTTTAAAAAGATTTTTACCTACATTTAGAATCTGAGGATTAGATATGCCAACTTTAGGCATTGATGGTGTCTATTTGTTTTAACTAATAATGAAGAAAATTCTATATTTTCTTGTGTTGACTTAAGCACTTAATTAAGCATTTATCATTTCAACTATTATAACGTTAAGCACGGGCCATTGCCCCCTACCTCTCCAAATTTACATTTAAGTCATTTTTTCACATTTTTACGGAATCCATATCAATGTTCTCTTCTAATTTCTTTCTTTTTTTAAAATTATTAGAAATCAAATATGAGATGTTCTAATGCCTACTAAGGATAGTATTTCATATTTTTATCCACATGTGACTTTGTTTTTTTATTCTTTTATATGTGTTCAATAGTTATATTCTTCAAGGATAGCAAGTTCTTGCTAATTATACGTCGTTTTTTAAACTATCTAAATAAGCATGAAAAAATACATTTTTCCGACTGACTAATTGTATATTGCTTATGAATTTTTTCTTTCTGTTTCAAGATAATTGTGTATTCTTTTAACTATTTAAAATTAATAACTATAAATCCATTGTATATTATATGTGGATTATCAATTAGATTTATCTACTATTAATTGGATTCATGTATAGACGCTTCCAAGGTTATAAGAACTTTCAAGATAACTATGAATCTATTAATTATAGAGAATCACTCACCATTTGAAGACACACTTGAATAAGAAAAGTTCTCTCCTCTATCTCATACTTCTTGTCTTCTTCTTATTATTATTATAATATTCTGAACTTTCTTTCTAATACGTTATCAGCACGAAGTTGCTACTTGCAAGGTATTATGTCAATATTTTTATTTAATTCACATATTCTCTCATAATTTCATTATGTCGAATTTATCTAAACTTGAGTTTGTGGCATTAGATATTTCTGGAAAGAATTATCTTTCATGGGTACTCGATGCTGAGATTTACTTAGCTGCTAAAGGTCTTGATGCCACCACTACTCATGGAAATGAAGCATCGAGCCAAGATAAGGCGAAACCTATGATTTCGTCGTCATGTTGATAAGGGCCTGAAGATTGAATATCTGACGGTAAAAGATCCACTTGAATTGTGGACTGCTTTAAAGGGGAGATATGATCACCTAAAGGCAATAGTGTTGTCAAGAGCTCGTTATGAGATGATGCATTTACGGTTTCAAGAATTTAAGACCATAATTGAATACAATTCTGTTGTATCCAGGATAACCCCCCAATTGAAATTATGTGGGGAGACTATAAAAGATGAGGACATGTTGAAAAAGACACTTACTACTTTCCATGCCTCAAATGTGATATTGCAGCAGCAATATCGTGAAAAGGGTTTTCAGAAATACTCTGAATTGATCTCATGTCTCCTGGTGGATGAGCAACATAATGCTCTTTTAATGAAAAATCATGAAGCTCGTCCACTGGAACTGCTCCACTACCGGAAGCAAATGTGGTGGAAGCACGTGATCAATCTGAAGTAAAAAAGAGATGATCGTTGGGACTAAAATAATATACGGCGACGCGGCAAATAAAAGAGGTGATACACCAATCGTCGAGGTAGTGGTCATAATAAAAGGGAGAACAAGAGTTCTCAAAATAACCCCTCAAAAAGTAATTGTCATCGTTGTGGCATGAAAGGCCATTGGAAGAATGAATGTCGCACACATGAGCATTTTAAGCTCTACCAAAATTCCTTTTCAAAGAAAGAAAATAAAAGTTGTGCTTCCTCTTCCAATGCTCGAGTTGAGTCACAAATGACTCTTAAAGATGATGATAAGCCGGGAACATCTCAGAAATATGATAAGGATATTGAAGCAAATTTGGCTTTAAAGAATGATGTTTTTGATGGCCTTGGTGACGTTACTCATATGGAAGTTGATGACTTCTTTGGAGATCGAAACTGATGTTTGATCTTTTAGCTGGGGAATGAAGTTTGTTAATATTTTACTTATGTGTTTCTTAGTTATCATGTTCTTCATGTTGAAGTATTTAAATTTCTGTTGTTAGTTTTGTTTCGTACTTCTTTTAATGTATTTTTATTTTAATAAAAATTAATAGAAATCCCAATTGTCAGTTGGATTCAAGATGAGTAATAGAGATGTATGCCTTCTTGATAGTGCCACAACGCATACAATATTAAAAGAAAAGAAATACTTTTATAATTTGGTTATGAAAATGGCATATGTCAACACAATATTAAGTAGTACAAAATTAATTGAGGGCTCTAGAAGAGCGACTTTATTACTACCTGGAGGGACAATATTGGACATTGATAATGCATTATATTGTAGTAAGTCTCAAAGAAACTTACTAAGTTTCAAAGTTATTCGCCAAAATGACTATCATATTGAGACGGATAATGAAGGAAAGGTTGAATACCTTTACATTACTACAATTAACGTAGAAAAGAAAATTGTACATGAAAAATTACCTGCATTTTCTTCTGGGTTGTACTATAAAAGTATAAGTACAGTTGAATGACATGTCATAGTAAACATAAGGTTTACTAATTTTAATGATTTTATCATTTGGCATGACCGGTTGGGTCATCCCGGATTTAATATGATGCGCAAAATCATTGAGGATTCACATGAGCACACCTTAAAGAGCCCAAATATCCTTCAATCAAAGGAATTCTCTCGTGATGCATGTTCTCAAAGAAAGTTTATCATTAAACCATCAACAATTAAGGTTGGAATTGAATCTCCTGTGTTTCTGGAACGTATACAGAGTGATATATGTGGACCAATATAACCTGCATGTGGATGTTGACACCCAATTTTGATCTTCGAAGATATGAATTAATTGATATTAATATGACTCGTGTTCTGGTTAGAGCTTGGAGGTCCGATGGCTTTATCAAAGATGATATTATGTTATTGTTCCTTATTGAGCATGTTTTCTCTAATAATAGTTGAATCTGAACTGGTGCTTAACATTCGATGTCTTATCCTTTATTCTTTCACCTCAAGTTGAAAGAATGAATTGAGATGTCAAAATTTGGATTTTACCTGTAGTGTTGGTGATTGTTCAAAGTTTATGTGTTGCACTTTAGGATCGTCTAATTGATTTTGGGGTTCCAAGATGATCCTCAAGTTTGGTTTTTAGCGGAAGTTCGCCATTGATTTTAGGTTGGGTTTATGGTCGAGTCTTATTTCAGAAGGTTTATAGCCTTAAAAGATTGAATTTTACCCATTTTGTTTTGGCTTTAAATCCATATCTGTTTGTTTGAACATTTATGTTAAACCTTATGTTGTGCTTTTGTTGCCTTGGATTGCTTTCATCTTTGCTCGAGGTTGGAGTAATGGTAAAAATAGATAAAAATAAAATCCATCTCTTTGTTCTCCTGTCTAATTTTAGCAAAAATAGTGGCATGCTTTTGTCGATTTGTTTATTGTTATGTCCATCTGCAAACTAGTGGCATTGATGCCTTCACTTGAACATGTATTACCTTTTAAACTTAGTGGCATTCATTTAATAGTCTGATCCATTGCATTACTTTTTTTATTTTATTTTATTTCTTCTTTTACTGATGATGGTCTTCTCGATCACTATTTGTCCAAGTAAATATGCCTAGGTCTTTTCATGTAGTCACTGTTAGTTTACGTTTAATATACTGCTTCCCTTTGGGTGGGTTTTACACTAATCATCAATGGAACTATAATTTACTCTTAGTCGTGTATGTGCTATTGGTGTGGTTCGAAACTCTGCTCTTTGTCAAGGCTTTTGTATTCTTGAGTTTGTCTCTTAAAAGATTAAGTGCTTCTAATGTCAATATATGACATTTAAGTTTTAATTTATTTGTATGCTTTATCACGAATAGAATAGAAGTTAAATAACTTAGTAATTTACTTATTTTAAACAGAGAATTAAAGACATGTTTTTTTAAAAAAACATTTGTAGAGATCGTTGTTTATTTATCGTATACATGTGCCTACCTTATTCTAAGCTTGTGCTAGTATGGGGTTTGTATGTTTCTTCTTTAGAACGGGTCCAATAAGCATGCCAAAATTACTTCTTCATTTGTGTTTCTATTATCTTACTTTTATATCTTATTTTCCTTGGCTAATATAATCATTTTATGTGCATATGAAACTCCTCTTGAGTCCATTTGGATCTCGTCTCTTCTTCCCTTGCATTACAAGAGAGTCACAAATATTCATACTTCCTTCCATCGAGTCGAGCAACTACTAGAAAAGGCGAACAGATCCCAAAATTGGAGAATACATGAAAGACCTAGGCAAAGAGTGGAAGAATGGTGTATTCAATGCCCAATTTGTTTTTATTTTAAAAGATTCGTATTTTGTTGTTTTTGGGACTAAACCCCTTTATTATTTTGTTTATTATATCCCTAAACTAGGACAGATGCAAGGAAATTGGGCCTTTAGGCCCAAAACAAAATTAATGGGTCAAAAACCCAAAACATGTGGGTCAAAATTTTGGTCCATGGCGCACAGAAAATTCGGGTTTGGATCTAAATCTCTCTCCCTCTCTCTCTCTCTCTCTCCCTCTTTACGTTGCTTTTAGTTATTTGTTTGATTATCGTTAGTCTTAAGGTTAGAAAATCCGATTCCCCACAAAACGTCACTTTGGTTTTAATGACCCGATCAAATCAAGTAAGTAGCTTAAGGGTTTCATTTCTCAAACAACTCTAAAAATATTTTTATCGCACTTTCAAATTTAGCCAAATAAATTAGTTGTTGGATAATCGCGAGTTAGCGGACGTCGTGGGTGCTTTCAAAACCTTCCTAAGGCGTTAATAAGAATCTCCGAACCCTTTTAAATATTTTCAAATGATTTTATCAGTTTAAGTTTTTTGAAAATAAAGATTTTCTTAATTTTTCTCAAAAAAATTAAGTGGCAATTCTAAAAAAAGTCGATAACTTAATAAGAAAATATTTTCTTCGAAAATGAAGCCTATTATCGATAAAACAGTGGACCCTTTAAATATTATATGGTCTTGATAGATGCTTCTACAAGATGTCTAATGTGTGCTTATTATCAACTCGCAACATGAATTTTGTGAGATTGTTAGCTCAAATAAGATTGAAAGCACAATTTTTCAACTATAAAACAAAGGGGACAAAAAATCCGTCTATATAATGCTGGCGTTTACATCTTAGACATTTAATAAATGATTATTATAATCTACTGTATAATAATTGAACTCCCGTTACGCATGTTCATACTCAAACGGTCTAGAAGAATCGATTGATTCAAACTTCGACAATTATAATAGGTCATGCTAAGGATACAAAGTTTCTATGTCATTGGGGGCATGCCTATTTTTGCAGCAAACAACACTGTGCGCATAGGCGACAAATTATCATGAAGGCTCCCATTACAATTGACTTTTTGGTCAAGAGCCAAACATTTCGCCTCTTTAAATAAAATTTTTGGATGCGGTGTAATGTCTAATTGCTCCACCACAAAGCACAAAGAATGAGGCCCCCAAGAAGGTTGGGGATTAATGTGGGTATGAAGGCTTCCTTCAATCTCAAATATTTGGGCCTATACTGGAAATTTATTTAAGACAAGCTTTTCTGATTGTCATTTTGATGATCAATATACGCAACCTTAGGGGATAACATAAGCTTTGGAAAATAATCGATTGAAATTTATCATCTCTATCTCATCTGATCCTATAACAATCAATGTAGCAAAAGTCAAAGAATAATTTATTTATACAAATTTTCAATCAGCTGCGATGCTTTTTACTATCTTCAAGGATTACAGAATCCGCATATTCCAGCTCCTAAGCTCCAGTTCGAGTCGATGTCCCGACGGAACAAATTGTTAAGACAAATAAAGAGCATACCGCGAGTAGGAAATGAAATTAATACAATAAATTTAAAAATCTAGACCACATTTAAATGTGGTAGACAATTGGTGTTTCCAAGAATAACAAAAATCCTTCAAAAGGAAAAAATAATAATGATCATCTATGATCATGGGTTGAAATAAATTTCTCACTAGGATGAAACCCAAGTCAAGGGGAATGCACATGATGGAAGTATCCGAGAGGTTTAACTTCTGAAACAATGAATTTCAATGACTAGTCTCGACGAGAGTTGTGGACCGAATAATGTTGTGATGTGACACATATTTGGCTATACTGTTTTCTATTGACATAATGCAACAAGACAAAACTTTTTGAGCCAAAATCTGTTCAAAATGTAAGACGAGAACTGATTGGCCAAAATGGAATGATTAATTCAAAGCAAATTGACTTCACTTAAAAATGTGAAGTTTTTGGAACCAATAATTACGACACCTGAAGTAACAAGCCTGGGGAACAATGGGTTTTTGAACGAAAAAGAAATTAGAAATGTGAAGTCGTGGGATATAAGCCGACTTGTTGCTCAAATTTTTCTCAAATGACCTGACATTTGATTATAGAAGAAGAGAATATTCTCTTTGGTAGATTGCAATCACCTTCAGATATCTCATAAATCTGGCGTTTCTGAAAACTTGAAATGTGTCGAATGGACGTTGTCACCAGCCTATCTAATGACTCTTGGGACCGACATTTTTTCAAGTTCCTGTCAATTCAAGTGCCTGAAGCATACAAATATTTCAAGAGAAACTTTTATAAGCTTCATAAATTTTGTATGATTGAACAATCCGAAGGATGTGGTACAATCGTCTAGGAATATTTATTGAAGAACGGGTACAAAGGATCCGATTTGTCACTCTCGCATTTCATTAAACATCGGAGTCTGAATTTGTTATAATAGTTTGTGTATGTTGATGATTTGAACATCATTGCCCTTTTAAAGAGCTTTAGAATTTTTTTGATGTCTGAAAAAGAGAATTTAAAATGAAAGAGCCAGGGCAAGCACAAAAATTGTCTTTGCCTATCGATTGAGAATTTGTCAATGAAATACTATTCATCAATCAACATACCAAAAAAATACTAAGCGTTTTTACCTGATAACTGCCAACATCCATTGATTACTTCCAATGGTTGTAAGATTACCTATCACATAGATCCATTTCAATCGCTCACTAGAAGATGAAGAGCTTCTTGTGATGAAACTCCTTACCTTAGTGCAGTCGGGGACACTAATGTACCTTGGCTAACATCCTACTCGAGCCACATATCTATTTTGCAGTAAGTCTACTGGCAAGATTCAGTTCTTCCCCACAAAATACATTGGAATGGTTTACACACGTACTTACTTTGATATCTTCGGGGACCATGGACAATAGTTTTTCTATTCTAATGAATTCACAAGTCAGAATTTATTGATTACGCAGGATGCAGGGTAATTTAACTGATCTACATAAGGTGCATCATAAACGATGTTTATTTGTTTACATGTGGGAGACAACGACATATCTGACGATCAAGGAAGCAATCGTTTGGTGCCACTTCTTCAATATGCATAATGAATGTCCTATTGAATTCAGTCAGAGTGAATTTATCAATGACCCATCATCTTCAGGAAAATGTTGTGTTTTTCTTGGAAAAGGATATACCTCACCCACTCAATGTAACTAATATAAATGCTGCATGTATAGCCAATTGAAAGGAGGATACATCAAGAGACCGGACAAGCAATATTTCACACCAAAGTTCTTTTTCAAACGCATGTCTTCAACAAAATGGTGAAATAGAAGTTCAACAAATATGTTCAAGTGATAATCTGCTGATTTATTCAAGTAAGACATTGGTCACATCAACACTTGAGAAGTTGAGATCAAGATTGGAATGCAACGTCTCCGAGATATCAAGTTAAGTGAAATATGCGTTGTAAACTCTTTTTCCTTAACTATGGTTTTTCCCCAGTTGAAACCCTTTTTCTTGGTAATATTTTTACGAGTGCACATTCAAAGCGTATTACTAGATATGTGTACTCTTTTTCCTTTACTAGGATAGGTGTGGCGCCAGGCTGAGGATTTTTTCCTAGTAAGGTTTTAACGAGTGCACAGTGGGGGGAATCTATTGATATCCAAGGTGGAGTGTTATAAACATTGTCTAGTTATGTGGATTATCCATTAAATTTATCTACTATTCAATTGGTATTCATTTATAGGTGGCTTCAACCAAGGTGATAAGAACTTTCCGAGATAACTATGAAAGCTATTAATTATATTACTCTTTTGAATTGATATCTCAACACCTTGTAAATAGAGAAATCACTCACCATTTGAAGGACACACTTGAATAAGAAAAGTTCTCTCCTCTATCTTATACTTTTTGTCTTCTTTCTTCTTCTTACTATAATAATATGAGCTTTCTTTATAATACTTAGTTTATTTTTGTATCTATTTTGTTCTTTATTTTACTTTTACTATCTTCCTTTTGCAATTTTGAAAAAGTCAATTGAGAAGTACATTTAAAATTTAGAAAGTGAGTGTTATTACATTACAAAATTATTCTTTAAATATTATTACAATATTGCGTCATTATTCATGAACTTACAAATAATTTTTGGAATTAATCATTTGAGAGTCTGCTTCGTTTCTCTTTATCTTTAAGTGTGAGTTTTATTTTCTACTTTGATTGTCGAACAATTTACACAAAAATAAGAAAGGTCATTGTTCGTTTGGTGAGATGTGATCTTCATGAAAATCTTGATCTTTTAGCCGTGTTTGACATAACAATATGACATGAGAGAGTGCTTAAGATGCGAGACTCTTCCTCATTTTTTCAACAAGGTTTATATGCTAAAACTGTCTATTTTAATACAAATACAAAAGTGATTGGAAAAGATTGTTTATCTTTTAAAAAAATTATGTTATACATGTGTATATAGTAAAAGGTGTATAACTTTCACAAAAATGTCAAAACAACCCAAAAAAATAATTCCTAAACAAGATTTCTATGCCGAGCCCTGAGTTCAAATGGACATACCTTATACTTAGACAAGATAAGATATTTAAGAAAAGCAGAGGAGAAACATAAGAAATTTTGAAGGTTGTAAAATTTCATCTAGATCTTTCCTCTATCTTTTGATATTTTGATCATATGCCATATTTTGTTCTTGCTTCTCAAAATGTAGGTTTTTATCTTTCACTCATTTTCACAAGTTTGAAACAGTAGATTTTCTATGATAATTGACGTGTAACAAATGGTATAGCAAAAAACAGTCATATAATTTATTGTTTGTAACATGCTGACTATTTTAGTTGGTGGATAACATTGAGTACTTATTGATATATGTCAAGAGTGGAGAGAGAATTTAATATAAAAAAATTTCTATCTTCAATGTTTTGATTTTATCTGTCTTGATTCATGCTTAAGGTAATAACACAATCACATTCAGATGTAGATAAAATTTTCTCTCCCGCTCATGTATAAGAAACATGTCAGATTGGGGAAGTTACATATGCATTTAAATATATAGTTTATTTTGTTGAAGTCATATTATAACAGTAAAAAGTTGCATAAAATTCAAGTTTGTTGGCTCGTGCTCAGCATGGGCCATGACAAATTTAGTATAATATAATGTGATAGTGTCATAGTTGACTGCCTCGCCATGACCTCCAAATCTTAAAGGGTCATTTATCAAAATGTATTAAAGAAAATAATGTATGATTAGTTTTGATATTACTAATTTCTTATTTGGTATATATTTTTAATCTATGTAAAATATATACATTTTGTTTAATATTATTCTATGTATACATAGCGAACCATGTTATTATCAATATAAGAGTTTGTAATACATGTATAAGCATGGTTAAAGACATGATTACTCATAAAAGTGTACAAAACTAAAGATCGTGAAGAGTATTTTTATGAACATATAAATTTTTAAATAAATTCATGCAATGCCTGTTTTTTAGTATACCAACTCAAATGAATGATAAATAATATCAGTATAACAAATCATAAAAATAACTAATCTCTGAATTTCTAATTTCAACATATTGTCTATAATAAGACATTGTTAAGTTAATTAGGTTAATATATTAACATTATAAATATGTATTTTGAATAAGCTATTTCCATATAAATTAATTTGTCACGATAGAAGTAGAAAATTACTTCAACTTTTTGCATTAAATCAATGATCTATTCTCAACATTTTAAAGTTAACAACTCATAGTAGTAATTGTGATATAATTCTTCAATTTGATTTTAATATAATTAACTTTATGCTTAATTATACACTATAATTCATTTAATATGTTAATCATAATTAACTCGTGAAAACTAACTAGCATGTAATTGCTAGATGCAACTTTTATTCATATTTTTTTAATCTTTCAACTAGTTGGTATCTATGTATCTATAGTATTAATATAAATAAATATATTAACATATCATAGAATGAAACTATTGACATATTTAAATGGACAATTTAGTAGTTAAATATTTGGTGTTATAGATATGGTCACATGTCACAAAACATTTGTATAGTTGCATGAAAATGAGTAACCCTCCATGAATATTCCATATTACATTACATCATTAAAAGAAAAAAGTAAGGTTATAAAAAAAGAAAAAGGTAAGCTATTTTTCTATATTTGTCCACGTTTATGATCACGTAAACCATAATTTTGGAGGGAAAATTTTAAAAGACCAAACAATTATTCCTATAACGATACCATTCGATTTGTTCACAAATTTAAATTTACAAAAAATAGTAGTATAACATAAGTAGGCTCCACCGACTTTTTCTTACTACGTGTCACTATTTAATTGGAAGAGTACCCAATTTTATTCATGACCCTTCTGAAATTGTACCAATTGAAAACAACTGACTAAACACGGACTCGACCTCAGGTTTTGTGCGACCTAAGGCTTCCAACGATTCCGAACCACCTCGCTCTACAGTGTTCTGTGAGAAACTTCGCCTTATTTCTACTCACTTTTATCTCTCTCTCTCTATATATCTTTGTAATCAGCTTGTTTCTATTTTCTCTCTCTTCTGCTCTCTCTCACTGTTCGGTGCTACCATTTTCTACCGTCGATTCAAAACCCTAGAATTCGAATACTTGAAGGATCCGAGCTCCATTGGTGTCAGCTTCAACATTTGTGTGAGTTTTCTTTATGAATTTACTGTTATAAACCCTAGTTTTCTCTACGCATGCGCAAAATGTTGTGCATTCGATGGACACTCTTTGTGGAGGGTGTTGGTGTTGTAAGCCTATTGTACAGTAGTTTTGCAGCTATAGTACCGTTTTGTTCTTGATGGTTTGATCAGTTCTTTCGTATCGGTGGTGTTTGGCCGAACTTGCACCCGGTTGGATTACACGGCTACACAGATGTAAATAGTCACCTTTCTTTTTTTGTTTTTGTTAGAATTTGAACCTTCTCTCCATGTTTTTAATTTTATTCACCGATAGACCACGCCCATGGATGCTTAAGTAAATCCGAATGTGTTGATTCATGTAAGGTTTTCCAGAGATGTCGTCATAAAAATGGTTGTCTTTTCAATCTAATTGCTCTTCCCAAAAGGAAAAAATTACTGCTAAAATAATTAGGTTTTTGACAGAATGTGATTTTCGATATGTTGCCCCTTACTAACCAAAGGGTGCTTATCTGCTTTCGGCTCCATTTATATTGATCTTGTGGCATTGAATTTGGAATCTATCTTTTATTTTTTAATTAATTTTGTGTTGATTTTTCTTTGGATTTAATCATTCTTGGAGTAGAATGTGTTGGATTTTAGAATCCTCAGATGTTGTCTTAGTATCGAATGGTTTGAAAAAGAAGAAGATTAGTAGCTAGACAAACAAGTCCAGAGTTGGAGTTAGTAGCTAGATCACTTAGTTTGTTGTGTGAGGACTTGATACATTTGTTATTTTATAGTCAACCTTCTCTATTGTGTGTGTTACGGCCAATCCCCATGAATTCCAATTTTTTTTGTAGTGTGTAGATTTAAGCTTCATGGTTGGGCAGAACTGATAGGAAAAAGAGGTCCCCAGATTCTTGTGGATATAAACTTTGAAGAATCCATTAGCAAAGATCATGTTTTTTCTTTTTTTTTGCATCTTGATAGAAACTTGAAGAATTAATTGGCAACGCGTAATGCGTTGGCCTTGGTGTTGCTGTGAATCCATCAGACATAATTACGTGTTGTGAACATGCCTACGTTGATAATGACAAACAAGATAGGTTACCAAAAAAAATGACAAACAAAATGCCAGTGTGACAAGTTTGCTAGCATTCCACATTGCTGACTTAGTAATGGTTCGACAATGACATGAAGCTAATGGGGAAAGAATTGCATTGCTGACGTAACATGTCATCAATTGATATAATCATACAAATGACTAACTTGAGTGGGTAGCTGAAATAGATTGATCAGTAAACAAATATTGAGCCCTGACTTGAGTGGTTAGTTGATGCAAACCAATACCATTATTAGCTTTAGACAGACACTGACTCTCTCCCTTGACAGGTTAGCAAATATGGTTGGCAAATTTAGTGTTGCAATGGGCTCTACAAATAGAAAAAAGTACGTAAACTACGAAAAGAAAGAAAACTTTTTGACCAATAAGGTAACGTATGAGGCAATCATTTACAGGGAAAGTACGTAAATCTGTACAGGATTACCTTTGATACCATATGAAAAAAGTGAAAAAAAAGGAAAATGAATGTGTGAATTTGGTCAGTGACAACAAACAAAGGACTCCATTTAAAGAAGTTATGAAGCTACATGAATAAGGGAAGTTTTTGATTATTTTTGGTGATCTTTTGTACTTTTTGCATCTTCTTTACAGGCCATCTATAAATTTGCCTTACTTCATCCGAAACATTAAGAATATTCTACCCAATATTTTAATTGCTCTGTTGACTTTCTACTTTGACGAAATTCGTTGATACTCAGGTTTTTAACAATGACATAATCAATAGAAATATTCTACATAGTTAAAAAAAGAAGAAATATCCTGCACAGTACTATTTGATGACTGTCTCCAGTGTGACAGGGTGGAATAAGGACCCCACATGATTCTGTTTTGGTTGCTAATATAACAACTATTTGTTGGATCCAATTTAACTGCCTTGTCTGCAACAAACTAACTTCTACTTCCTTTGTTCCAGTTTCTATGAGATACTTCCTTTTTAGTCTATCCCCAGACTCATTTCTCTGTTGAGCTATTAGTATGGAAACCGGTAGAAAATATTCTAACTACTACTTCCTTTATTCCAGTTTAGATGAGATACTTTCCTTTTTAGTCTATCCCGAGATCATTTCTATGTTTAGACACAATTTAACAATAAACTTTCTATTTACTCCTTATGAGATGATTTACAACACACAAATGTCTATGACTTGTCGTAGACCCTAAGTACTAAAAGTGCTTATTCTTTATTTTAAACTTTGTGCCCAGTTAAATACCATCGCGTAGAATGAGATGGAGGAAGTACCAATTTAGCCATGTAGTAAGAAGTTGATGTAGTTTTGATAAGCATTACAATACATTAATACAAAAATGTCTGCTCCAAGGAAACTTTGGTGCTTAGGAGTCTAATCCAAGTGTAGAATACTGGGCTTGAGTGAGACACATGTAATATAGTTGAAGAGCCTGCAATAAATGGTTTATAGGGGTTATGCTATGATTGTGGTAGAGTATACTGTAATATGGGGATTGTGATTAGTGATTGATTGTAGAATGCAGCAATTTGGCTCAATGGGTTATGGTTCTATGTTATTTAGTTTAGCAGGAATATTTGGTACTGAGCAAAGTGAAAATAAGAAAAATACATCACCAGTAAGATTTTATTTTATTTACTGGACCAAACACCTTTTATGTGCACATCCTAAGGTCGTGTGCTCTATATTTTATATTATGTTCACTGTGTCCACCATTGAAGTTGTGATAGCTGCGAAGACAAAAATTAGAGCATCAGTGCCTTAACTTCCCATTGATTGTAAACATCTATAAACAATTCGTTATGCCCTCTCTCATATTTTTGTTTTGATAAGGATCATGCCCTTCTTTCATACTGTCCATTAAAGTAGTTCCATCAAAGTGTGAGCCCCCAATTGTTAATGCATGCCACTTTCTGGTAACTCAACATTGGCAACTATTGTTTAGCTTTGTTGATAGCAAAAAGTGCTATGGTTGTTTTCAACTTTACCTAACTACACTAGAATGATCTTGCAGGAGTTTGAGGCAGTGATTCTTAGCTTTCAAGAGAAGAGTGGCACCAGACGACTATGTCTAAATGCTAGGTTGCACATCTGTTGTGATGTGAGGTTGTTCATTATTTGATGTTCATTGTTATCTTTCTGTGCTAATAACCACGTAGCAACGTTCAACAGTCAGACTTCAGAGTGACATCATCTATGCCTGGCAACGACGTTGGAGATAGGGTTCACAACTTCTTTGCACAAGACAGCTTGTCGCAAGAGCAGCACAATTCCGCAGTAGTGGACGGAAATTGGCCAGCTCATACTAACAATCTGTGGGTTGGAAGTCAGAGACAGATAGGTGCTCTGACTTCCAACACAAAGAATTACAATTTACAGAACTCTGGTAATTTGACATGTAGCACGTTCTCTAAACTATTATTTAGTAGCTATTTACTTCATGATAGTTGTTCTCTTATATTTCCTGCATTTGCAGATAGCGTGAAAGGGCTGAACAGTTATCCTTTTACCAGACAGCATGGCTTGAATTATATGCAATCCACCCCAAGGCCTGAGTTTGGAAATGGTCAGTCACAAAAGACAAATTTGAATGACTACATGTATGGTAATCAGTTATACCAGACAAGGCAGGATGAATCCAAATTTCTGGCTGTTGATACAGATTATGATCAACGTAGTCTAGCCTCAGGAGGCTTATCTCCTTATGCATCACATCAAGGAGTGGGTCCAGAGCAACAGACAAGAGTACTGGTTAGGTCAGGCCCTTCTGAGAGTCCTGCTAGTTTTGATCTTTTTGGTGGTCAGCAAATGAACTGTCAGCAATCAAACATGCTGCAGTCTCTGCAGCGGCATCATTCTGGGCATAGTGAGATGCATCAAGCTCAAATCATGTTGAAGATGCAGGAACTTCAGAGGCAGCACCAACTTCAGCAATTAGATACCAGGCAGCAAGATACACTAGATCAGGTTTCCACCTTATCTAAGGTGGCATCTGGTAACCATCCCCCAACATTGTCTCATGACACTACAAATTCTGGTGCATTAAATTTTTTTTGGTCAAGTGATCTTGGCAACACAAATTGGTTGCAACATGGCTCTCCAATCATTCAGGGATGTCCCAATGGACTGAATCCGACAAACATTGGACAGGCACAACACATAATTCCTCTATCGGCTGACCAATCTCTATATGGAGTTCCTGTTTCTGGTTCTAGAGGAAGTGTGAACCCATTCTCACAAGGAATAGCTGATAAGACCACAAAGCAGCCAATGCCAAACATTGATAGTTCATTTCCGGTTAATCAGTATGCTGGACTGCAGGATCAAGCCACTATGCAGGATGGGACTTTCATTCCTAGACAGAGATCCCTAGATGGCAACTCTTTTGGACATGCTCCAAGTCAATCTCTTACTAATGCAATAAATATGGAGAACCCTCAGCAGAAAAATACTATGCAGAGAAATTCAGTTTTCCAGGACTTCTCTGGCAGACAGGGTCTAGCTGTTCCTTCAGAAAACTCCCAGGAGAACGCAGGGACACATGCTTCTTCCTCACAGAATGAAGTTGGCTTAGATCCTGCAGAAGAAAGAATATTGTTTGGTTCAGAGGATAACATATGGTCGGCCTTTGCCAAGAGCCCTAATATGAATGGGGAAGGTGGTAATCCATTTGAGGGTGAAGGATTAATGAATGGGCTTTCTTCTATCCAAAGTGGTACTTGGAGTGCGCTTATGCATTCTGCTGTTGCAGAAACTTCTAGCAGTGACCTTGGGGTACAGGAGGAGTGGAGTGGTTTAAATTTTCACAGTACTGAAATTCCTCCGGGAACTCAGAATTTGATGTATAACACTGGGAGACATGAAAGATCTTCTGCTGAAGAGAATTTACCCCCAAACTCATCCTTGAATTCTGTTTCCCTTCGGCATTCTGACGGTACCAATATGAACAACAACTACTCCAATTTCCAGGGCCATATGCTTCCATATGAGCCAGGCCAGAGTTTGAATGCAAAATCTTTTCAAAGACTTGTCCAGTCATCGGAGGAAGGAAACAAGCGGTCAAATTCTGGTGCACAGCAGAAGTCAGCTGCCGAAGTAAACCAGGTGATGTCTGGGAGCAGTTATCATCCTATTAACAGAGAAATAAATATGAGAAAGAGTTCTGGTACTTTGACATCTGAGCATGGTGGAGCTAGACAACTATGGGACAAAACAGCTGGTTGGAGTGATGTAGGATTTGCAGTGCCATCTGGAGACGCATCTTTAAGAGTTTCGAGTGAGAACTCATCAAATTGTTCCCTAGATGACAAGCGGAAGAAATCCATCCAAGCTGAAGTTGTTCATCGTGGTGTGATGTGGAACTCTAACTCTGCAGTTGATATGGAGCATGTGGGATCATCTATCGCTAATCACCAAGTGAATTCGGAGGTCTTTAACTTGCAGAGTTCTGCGTGTGTACCCAACTCAAGTACCATTAGGGGTGAGGAAACCAGTCAACTTCAAAATAATTATCATTCTGATTATCGGAAGAACACTGATCCCTTTGTCAAGTCTACGGTAAGCGAAGGCTTGGGAGTTTTGCAGCGTCATGTTACCAAAGACAATCAGGTGTTGCACAGGGCCATTAGTAATGTAGAAGCTAAAATACATGAGATGCAGAACAGTGATAATAAGAACTCAAATAACAGCTACCGCTCTAATTTGTTTCCTCATTCACCTGCTTCTAATATGAGGGAAAATATCTTGTCAGATGCTAGAGATTCAAGGTCTCTTCCCACTGGGAAGCAGAAGTCATCTGATCAGGTTGGCCAGAAAGCTTCTTGGCATCGCAAGTTTCAGTATCATCCCATGGGAAACATGGATGAGGGTTTAGATCCTCCGTATGACAGGAAAGACCCTAGTCATTCTCAGTCTATGCTGTTGCAGAATGCCAATCATGGCCAGTCAGAAGTATTTGGTCAGGTTCCTAAGAGTCGGGAAGAATTGGAAGAGGTAATTTATGTGTTTCACGTAATACATTATTTGTGTCTTACACATTGGTCATTACTAAAAGATAATATTCCTTTATCTATAGGGGAAGCGGTATGATGTTGTGAGAGATGGCAAAGGCTTTACTGAGGTGCATTTGCAAAGCAGCTTTCATAGTGGTGGATCTAGTATGCCTGGCCCCTTCAATAAATCAGACTTAAATGCACCAAATAAAGCTGCACAAACTAGGTAATTAATTTTTTCACACTACTCATTCATGCTCTTAGAATTTTAGAAGAGTTGGGCCTCATTTCTTTGCACTTAGTGAAGGTCTTAATCTTAACAGTCATTAGGTGTGTTTGCTTTCACAGTCTAAATCTTAATTATTAAGTGCATTTGTTTTCTTTTTTCACAATCACCTAATGAGTATTAACTATTAAGATCTATAACAAAGATTTAATATAATCAAGATGTTTATTTAAGAATTTCTGTAAATGACAGTTACCGCTACTCAATCTACTTTCACCCACCACCTACCACCCACAACCACCATTTCAGCCACAACTATCACCACCGTCAATCACTACTACCTACCTTTCACAACCACCATCCTCGGTCCAACCACAACCATCACTACCGCTAATTACCAGAATCAATTGTTATCACCATTAACCATCAATTGCAATCATCACCAGAAAACATTATTACTACTGATAATTTCCACCATCAGTCAGAATTATGTATCATTAACCACCACATCACTCACCACCATCATTAGCTATCCATATCATTCCACTACTAATTATCAGCTGCCATCACCAACAACCATGGTTAATCACTAGTGTCAACTAATATACCATAAGATACTACAAGTTACAACCACCATCATCAGTCAACACCATTCCAAATCGGCATACACAATCACCATCATTAGTCATCACCTCCACCAATTGCTATGTAAAATTTCAAAGATTCCAACCCTCAATGTAATCATGCTGGTGCCCGCAAATTTATTTAGAGGACACTGACTCCATTATAGATATCCTATGTTCCTGTTAAGATTCAGATTTCAGTTTTCTTACTTTTTGAAAACTGTAAATATGGTTTAGTTCACTCAAGCACTGGGTTTCACAATGAATATACACAATGTTATCCTTTTCTTTTTTCAAAAAAAAAAAAAAAAAAAAATCAAAATATTTCATTAATATAATATTAGACAATTTAAGTAGTTTTTTTTGAATTTGTATTTATTATTTTTTAAAAAAGACAATTGATACATTCAGATTTTGAAAATACAGCATCAACTATTTAGTATTCAAATATTAATGCAACATCTGAATATTTATATCTCTACTCAGATTCATACCTCCAAATCTTAATGCACATCTTAATATTCAGATGTGCATCCTCATTCAGACGTCTTAAGCTTAACAAAAATGAGTGAGGCCTAAGTCTTCTGTTCATTATTCTGCATATTTCTTTGGTGGCCTTGTTGACTTTCATGTTCTCCTGTAAAAACTTCTTCCCAATGCTGTTTGTGTAATATGGTTTGATTGTATTTCCGTTGTAGTCCAAACATGCTCCAGCTTCTTCAGAAGGTAGACCAATCAAGTGTGCACGGTTCTATGACTCAGTTAAGTAATTCTGAACAGAAAGTATCATCTGAGATGCCGAGCAAAAAGTTGAGGATCCGTTGGTCACTCCAGCAAAAGTCATTCTCTGCCTCTCGAAGGCTTGTCTAGCAACTTGGCCCTCCGCCTCCTCACGGAACAATCCAAACCATTCCTTGTCATCTCTGAGTACCCACGCAGTTAGGTCTTCACACTCTCATGCTACTGAGGAGACCGGAGAGAAGAGTCGGGGACAGATGTGCCCTCCTCATCAGGGTCAATCATTGCCTCCTGCTGAACATTCTATGGAGGAGTTGAAGAATAACAGATCTGGAGTTCCAGGGAGTACATATAATGAAGCTTCTTTGTACACGATTCCTGGAAAGTTTTCTTCTGCATTTGATTCTGGTTTTCCTTACTTGGGAAGCTCACTTCAAAATCCACCTGTGGTTAGAGCTACTGGGCAACTGTCAACAAATCATTCCATAAATGTATCCTTCGATAGACATGGTCCCTCTTCTGCAGAAAAAGGTGATTCTCACAGAGGGCCTGGAAGTGGTCAACCTGTACAGTCTTCCATCCCCAAAGGGACTGGTGATGATAAACAGGATAACCCTTCAATCTCTGCCGGTAAGTCTCATTTAAGTAATGTGAATGGTCCCCATCAGAGGATCTCTGCAAATCAAGTTTCATCGAAAGAGCCACGATCAGTTTCTCAGCCTATTTCAACGTCTGGCACCACACAGCAGGGTGCATATTCAAAAATGTTCTCTAATATGTGGACCAATTTTCCACCACGGCAGCCCCTTTTTGTTGCTCAATCCACCAAGGAGCCTTCTCACATTCACCAGTCACATCAGTTGAATAATATGGAGTCATCACTGTCTGCTGCAGAGAGGCAAGGTGATGTAGATGCAAATAAAGGATGGAAGTTCACATCTGAGGTTGGTACAAGCACAGTGAACATTTTGGGTTCTGTTGAGGGGGAAGAAGAACGAGTTATAGAAAGTGCTTCTCGACAAGTTGAACTGGTTCAGATGAATGATACACAGGATAAAGAGCCTGTTACGAATCTCTCAGAGGGATCTCCTGCTAATTCTACATCAATGCAGAGAGATATTGAAGCTTTTGGTCGAACTCTCAAACCAAATAACTTTCCTCAACCAAGTTATTCCTTACTAAACCAAATGCAGGTGATGAAAGATGTGGAAACTGATCCTAGTGAAAGGTCC
Source organism: Solanum habrochaites (assembly GCA_027704765.1). NCBI lineage: Eukaryota > Viridiplantae > Streptophyta > Magnoliopsida > Solanales > Solanaceae > Solanum > Solanum habrochaites. Next base: position 57,819,497 of record JAKWJA010002500.1, read on the forward strand.
TTGAAAAGAATGAGGGTATCAGACAGCAATACAGGTGTTCAGCAAATTCTTTCGGCCGATTCTAGAATCCTAAGCTTCTCTGGGCGGGAAAATTTACAAGGAAGCGTATCATTGCAACAAGGAGGAAATGTGACTCCTCAGGATGTACTGGCATCTCATCATGATGATGCTCAGAGCAGCTTTCAGAACAACAGTACAAATTCTTTTAAACCTGAGCATACTCAGATTAGTCCTCAGATGGCACCATCTTGGTTTAATCAGTATGGGACCTTTAAAAATGCTCAGATATTACAGATGTATGAAGCAAACAGAGCTGCCTCCAAGAAGACAACTGATCAACCTTTCACCCCTGGGAAGTCTTTCAATGTGTTGCAGACATTTGATTCCATACATAGAGTAATCCCTACAAATGCTGATAGAAGTAATCTTGGGCAAAGTTCATCTGCTGGCTCTGCTGCCATTGAAGAATTTTCTTCTCCACAGACATTGCCACTGAATGTTGGACAGCATCACGAATTGCTGAAACCCAAGAAGCGGAAACGTCTTACATCTGAACTTACTCCTTGGTGCAAAGAAGTTTCACTGGATTCGCGGGGCAAGCAGACAATCAGGTTCATATTTTGCAGTACTTTTAGTAAACTCCTTTGCTTTCATGCTTCTTTGCTGCTTTCTACTATTCCAATTTTTTTTCATTTGGATTGTCTTAGTTCCAGTTCAGGTTTAATGGTATTTGTTAATATGTCTATCTGCAGCTTGGCAGAAACAGAGTGGGCCAAATCAACTAATAGGCTTGTTGAAAAGGTATCATGATTTGGTTATTGTAATATTGTATTTTTCTTAAAATTTGTCTGCTTCATCAGTTTTAATAGTCCATGTTCTTATAATAACAGGTTGAAGAAGACATTGACCTGATTGAACATGGGCCTCTGAGACTTAAAGTTAAAAGAAGGCTTATTTTGACCACTCAGCTTATGCAGCAATTATTTCGCCCTCCTCCTTCCACAATTCTTTTTTCTGATGCTAACTCAGAGTATGAGAATGTGGCTTACTCCACTTCTAGATTGGCCTTGGGGGATGCATGCAGCATGGTCTCGTGCTCATATCTTGATTCCAATTCACCTCGCACCAGCAACGAACTGTAAGTTTGCTAGTTGTTGCTTGATATGTTCCAATCAGATCTACATGTTAAATAGCCCTAACAGTGTGTTTAATGTATTCTCATAGATTTCATGACAAGCAAAACAAATCAGAAAGATACGACAACCATATGTTTGCCAAAGCTGTGGAAGAGTTGATGGTAAGAGCAAGGAGACTGGAAAGTGACTTTTTAAGGTAATGCTTCTCGATTGGCTTACACCACTTCAACTTATGAGCTTGTATATTATACATTTGACCCATGGGCCCTCTTGTATTTTACTTTTGGGGGCTGTTGGGGAAGTAAAGTAAACTTGTTGGACAAAAAGTGAAGTCTGAGGAAAATGGATATGTCGTGCCTTGCAGTAGTTAAATAGGTTAACTTATCTGCTTTTATATCAATACCAGTAATGGAAGGTTCAGGTCTGAATACAATCACTTCTCCTGTGTTATAGAAGTAGATCAGATCTTTGGTTGCTTTGGTTAGTTCTGTCATGTGTGATCTTCGTTTTGTGGATTACTATCTGGAGCTTCATCTCTTCTGCAAAGTAATGTTCCATTTTCTAATGTCTTCTGCCTTAGTAATATCAGTATGTTAGAATGAGTCTGCCAAGTTACAGGGAAATAATATGTACTGCAAAATTTTAACCCTGGATCTGCGGACATCAGTTCTGTGATAAACAAAATATGGTTTTATTGGGAAACTCCTGGGCTTCATTCGGATTCTGATATGGTCTTTGCTTCTTCTTTAGCACATATTGGAATATTCAAAGCTTAAAGGTCTTTAATCATTCACCACTTGTGGGATTAAACTGGGTATGTTGTTATAAAAGTAACTTCAATCATCATTTCCTATGCTGAAAATCTGAGGATAGAAGCGCTAATGCCGATGTTTCAGATAAAAGCAAGGAGTAATTGATTTGTTTCAGAAAATATTTATACTGTATAGACATTTATAGCTGCTCCATATTGGGTTGCTCCGTATTGGGTTTCTGTTAATTCCTCAGCGTCCGTTTCATTATTTACATGTTACAGCTGTCTTTAGGATCTATCTTCTTTACTAACTTCAGTTTCTACCTGACAATTTACAAGGTAAATCCACGTAATAAGCTTTGTTATTCCTTTTTCTCTGCTGCAGACTGGACAAGAGAGCATCAATATTAGATGTGATGGTGGAAGGCCAGGAAATTGAGAAGTTCTCGGTCATGTCTCGGCTTGCGAAGTTCCATGGTCGGGTGCAATCTGATGGTGTTGATACATCATATTCATTAGATGCACGTAGCCATAAACCTTTAACAAGATATGTTACAGCACTTCCGATGCCAAAAAATATCCCTAACATGGTACAGTGTCTTTCACTATGATCACAAATGAAGTGATTTTCCCCGTGTTTTGGTGGTAAATCCACTAGCTCTACTTCCTAAGAAGTTTTGGTGCTAAATATGGTGGCAATAGGAACAGAAATTGATGGGCACTAAGCTGTCACATCAAATGTAATGTAAGCTGTCCAATGTTCAACGTGTTGGCCACTTATGCCTTATCAAGAAATATGATTCATTTTGTGTCAAGTTTGTAGGGAGGGAGAGAAGACCTGTTGGCGTCATTTTTGCCGCTGGTAGAAAAATTATATCTCCTGTGTATTAGGAGATGACTGTATAAAGTTAGTGTTCAGTGTTAATTGCTTTATCTCACAGAATTGTGAAGGTAATCGTAATTGCTTTAGCCAGGTCTGGGGTACTTCAGATTGGCATGTTTCAGTAAACATGGTGTCCAGGATTTTGGTGAAGTTGAATTATTTGTAGATTTACTAGAATTTGTAGATGGGGCAGCTCTGAGAATTTAAGCAGCTGTAGGTGAACAACAGTGTTATTAGTATAAGCTTTATTCTAATTAGCTTCTCTTGTACAGACCCCTGGAGGTTATAACAACTTGAGACTTTACTCAGTTTTTGTTGGTCCTGTTACTATAGTCTGAATGTTGAAAGATGTTGCTTGCGTATTCCGTTAAATATCCCTTCTTTTGATTTAAGGGTTGCATGTTGTGGTATCTCCTGGATGATCACTGCTCACCCTCAAATGAATCACTGGTCTTCCTCTATTTTTGACACAATTCTTGTACTAGAATCCCAGTTTCTTCTATTTTATTTCTTGTCATACTACAATTTTACAACCCATTACTCCTTTGTCCTCCATTATCACTTTTTCTTAAACCAATGTCTGCCTCTTTCTCCATTGTCTTTTCTGCCTCTGCCTCCACCCTCCTCTTATTGTAAATTGACCCCACTTCAGTTTTCCAGTTTGATTTAGGGTGGAAGAAAGATGGAACTACAAATGAGTTATGGTAGTGCTAGGATTTGGTTCGTGGTAGCATCTAGATTTTGGTCTAAACTCATCCTCTTTTCCTTGTATTTGTCCCTTTCTTTCTCCCAGATTTCAATGATCGGTTTTGCTCTCAGATATCTATCTCTGATTGTTGATAATTTTCAATTTATGAGATACAATGTATACCATGATGATTGGGGTATGTTAACTTATCGTGACGGTAACATTGATACAAACATTTAATTGAACGCATCCAACCTATCCGCCAACAATGTGTGTTGATACAACGTTTAGTGAATAAGTTCATTGTTTTTGTTGTATGAGGGAGACTATATTTTGTAAGGGAGAATATACAACATATCGTAATTGTATGCGTCTGATACAATTATATCTATTGAACACATACAATACAATCTATTGTACCCGTTGTCACATCAAATGATAATCTATTTGATAAGATCATTTTTTAAAAAAGGGGGGGGGAAAAGGGGGGGGGGGGGCAAAAAGTGAATACATGTGAACTTAGAGCGAATAAATGCAATCCCTTGTTCTTTTGTTTTCTGTATCCTTGTAACCCATGTTTTTTTTGTAGTGTGATAGTTGGCTAATTTGTTGCGTTTTTTTTAAAATAAAAATAAATTGTCACACATTTTAAGCTTCTCAATGAAAATTGTATTAATTGATAGAGTCTAAAAGTACATGCGAATAAAACACACATGCTACAAATGATAAACACTTAAACTATAGCTACAAATCATATATTATTAAAAGTGGGAAGAATTAAAGTACAAAGTTGAATTACCTTTTTATCCCTATATTGAATTAAAATATTGTAAAGTATTTATATTAAATAATTATTAATACTAATCACAGAAAAATGTAATTTTTAATCATTAGTTATGAGTTACACCTCCCTCCAAACATGCTATTAACTCATTTTCGGCTGTTCTAGCATCAAAATCAGTTTTTTATCGCATCAAGATATTTTTCGGTGTTGACATATGTTAATTAAATTAAATTAAGTTAAACCAACAGATGCAGGAAATATCTTAGTAAGAAGATAAATACTAACTTCATTATAATTATATATATCGTATTAGTCATTATCATTTCTTTATTTTTGTCCTCTGATGTTTCGATATTTTTAATTGGTTTTTCTTTAATATATATCTTTTTCTTGATTTGTTTTTGTAATTCTAATTCTTATTTATTTTTCTCATGTTTCAGGTATTTATCTTACGATTTGAATTGCACTTTCATTCAATAATCCTGTAAGTAATAAGTAATGATGTTCGTGTCATAAAAAAATAATTAAGACCTTTTTTCGTGGATAAATGATATTATAGACATTAGATTCATACAAAATTATTATTTCTTTGAGTGGATGTTTTTTTGAAAATGTCCACCACTATTTTTAAATAAGATAAGGTAAATATTTCAATATTTATATCAAGGTTTCTTATTTGTGAGAATAGCCGATTATTGTTATATTCCGTATATGATTTATATCTTAATAAGTTAATAATATTTTCCACTCAATGTACATATTGAGGAACTCATATAATCTTGAATCAAACAAGAAAGTTGTAGGATAATTGGATTTTTTTATATATCGATTAAATTTTTTAATGCTCGAATTATAACTATCTCTATCGAAATAAGCACTATTTTTAAAGTGTGATCCAATGATATGACATTTTAATAATACATATCCACCTTAAAAAAAAAATAAGTTGATCAGTATTTGTACAACATGAAATACGACTTTTATTCGGCAACAACTTTTTGCTATGCATTGTGTCTATTATGAGTTACAATTCTTACACAGGATACAAACCGTACGATGTGTAAAACATTGAAACATGATCAACATTACTTATGTCACATTAGAAACTATTGTTGTGGCAAATATTTAAAAAAAATCAGGGTTATGTTATTCCTAGTTAAGACATATTAGAACTAGATAAAAAAAATATAACATATATAGACATTCACGTGATTGTACTTATAAATACAAACAATTATACTTCTCTTCAAAATTTAGTACTCAATTATACTTGCAAGTTTTAGTAGCATCTATATCATTTAATGTTTTTGAACAATTAACACGGACACATGTTCAAAGCACGTACCTAGAAAACTAGTATTAATAAGGCCTAAACTGCAGTCATTTATGAAAATTTCAAAAGTTCTTTATGACATTTTTTACTTAAATAATATATTTTATATGAATAATTACCCTTTTTAATGTTATTTTATATTTATTATCATTTATAACATAATTTTAACTTTAATAAGGCCATTAATTTGATTAAATCGGAGTATGGTGTATATATATACACCACTGTGCTTGTGTATTAATGGTTATTCAAGAGAAACTAGTAGTATTCTACGCACCACACATATTCACTCGAATAATGATACAATTAGGGGGGTATATATAGTATATACTCTATATATCTATTATATATATATTATATATATATATATATATATATATAGTAATATAATATTATATATATCTAATGGTATCAATATTATATGCAAAATGTATTATAAGTATTGATTTATTTTTGCTTATTAACTATACTAAAAGTGATATTATACCTGATTTCCAAATATTTTTTTTTCAAAAACTATTCCAATTTATTTATATGTTATTATATTAAACTATAGTGAATACAATTGAATCAATATATACATTTTATAAATTTGTTGTTGTATATCCAACAAATTAAGTATAAACATTGTATATGTCAAATTAATTTAATTCTACGAAATATTGGAAATTCACACATAATACTTAAAATACATTGTATTATAATGTTTTAGTTATCTCAAAAGTGCATTAGAACAAGCCTATAAATATATATATATATATATTATATATATATATATATTATATATATATATATGATAATATAATATATATATATATATTTAATTCAAATGTATACAATTGTTATGTTTTTCTATAATTGACAGTGTTAAATATAGTATGTATTAAGATAATTTTGTTATCTATAACAATATACATTGAAAAATGCATGTAATATGTATGAGTATTGAATTCAAAATGTATTAAGTATAATTTATATTTATTTATTTTATTAAAATGATATCTTGTTATAAAATATAAATTCAGAGTAATATAAGCAAAAAAATAAGAAGACAAGAGAAGTAGATGTAAGAGAAGTCTTTTCTTCCTGTTCAATAGTTTTTGGTAAATGATATCTCTATTTATAAGTAGAGAAATCACTTCAAAGGCCACTTTAATGAATACCAAATTAGTAGATACATCATTATCTCATAAAGGTTCATGTCAACGTGGTTACACACATATCCATGATAAAGATAAATCTTGTGAATACATATCCATGATAAGGATAAATTCACGAATAAACTTAATGAATCATCCACTTAGTTCAATGAATTTATAACACTTTCCCTTGGATGTCCATATATAATGTGCCTCGTCAAAATCTTACTAGGAAAAATCTCGTGGAAAAAATTCTAGTGAAGGAAAAAGAGTACACATATATTTTAATACACATTATTTGTTGCCTCAATTAAAAATCTTCCTGAAAAAATTCAGTGGGACAAAACTTTGATCAAGGAAAAAAGAGTGCAATGCGCATTATACTCCCCCTGAATAATACATCACTATAAATCCTGTGATGATGTCATCCAATCTTATATACCAACATCTCAAATATTGACAGTGTATTTGTGATCAAATAACATTCACAAAGATGTTTCATGATTGAACTCATCTTGATATATCATTTTCTGGTTTCATGGATATGATGAGACTTTGAACTTAGCCGAATACATTCTTGAAAATCACTTTATTTGTGACCTCGTTGTTGCAAGTAAATTGCTCAATCAACTTGTTCATAGCAACAATCATCTTCTGGATCTTTTCATTTCCAGTTTATTATATTGTGGTTGGTATATTCCTTTTTTTTTTAAAAAAAAAAATCACACATTTCCTGAATATGGTGTGTCACTGATCTCAACCAGATACACTCTCAACTTGCTTCATGGAGAGCTTTTATTGCTTCATGGTTTGAAGAAGTGGTTACCAACATTTTCTTCATTAATCTCCAAGATATTATTGTGCCTCCACGTGTAAACAAATAGCGTGTTTAAGACCGCGCATTGTGCGAATCAGATAAATATTTTGCATTTACCTAACCAATCAGTTTTGACTTGGATCTCTCAAAATAGAATAAATCCATGTCTATGGTCTTTCGAGGATATTCAAGTATGTTCTTAACACCATTTCAATGTTCTTTTGTTGGGGAGAATTGAATCTTGCCAGTAAATTTACTGCAAAACAAATATTTGGCTGAGTATTGTAAGCAAGATGCATTAGTGTTTATGATTGCACTAAGCTACAAAATTTCATTACCAAGAAGCTCTTCATCCTTATTTTGAGATAAAAGTGAATCATTATTTATGTTAAGCAATATCATAATTATTGAAGTATCCATATAAAAGCGTATCAATTTTTTTTATGTATGTTGACTGATGCACAAATATTTCATTCGTCAAATTCTAAATCTATAGGTTTAGACAAAATTTTGTCTTTCCAGGAACTTTTCATTTTAGATTCCCTTCTCAAAGACTCAATAACATTTAAAAGATCTTTAAGAGTGTTAATAATGTTCTAGTCATCACCATATACAACTATTATAACAAATTTAAATATGAACTTTTCATAAAAGATGCAAGAACAATTATGTCATTTTTCTGTACCCTTTTCTTCCTTGATTATTTCAATACATATAAGGATTCTTGAAGTTTTTTGAAAAAGTTTCTTTCAAACTTTTATATGCTTCAAACACCTTGATTGCTTCAAATATTTTCATACAACCTTTATATTGTCTAGGTAAACATGATAATTATTTATTATATGCATTCAAGTTTTTATATATTGCCCGATCAAAACAAATCCCACTGCGTCCACCATTGGAGGAAACATCTTCAATAATGTCAGGATATTCACAAAAAACCTTTATGCCCCAAGGCACTTGATATCTTATGGTTATACCATCGCATAATAATTTATTTGTACTTCTGACATTATACCTTGATTTATCGACTATCAATTCAAAACATCACTTTCTAAGTGAAACAATATATACTTAAATTATGCATTTTTTACTTAATCGGCTGTTTATTTTTCCACACTATATGACAGATTTAAATTCAAGATCCTCGTTACAATTTATATCATTGAGTGGTACTTCATATCAAAGATATCATTGACAGTTATTTGATATCGATTTCAATATGACATAACTTATCAAGATCTCTTTATTTTTCATTATTTTCAGGTACCTGAACCTTGCTTAATGTTATGAATGGTTTATTGCGTGGGATCTTTTATAACACTATTCATTATCTGTCCCCAATTGATATTTGCTTCTCTCCGTCTCAAGGGAATTTTACTGTGGAACGATGGATTATTATACTTCAGGCGTATCATAGACTTTGTCCTCCAATGACTTTTCGTTGGAGCGTTTGCAATTAAATTACAACATAGGGTCAATAAATTCATGTGACAATAGATTTACAACATTATGCAAATAAAGTATCACTTGAACTTCAAGTTCACATTTTCTTTTAACGAAGATCTAGATAATTCATGATTAACCTCATACAAAATTTTCAGTTGTCAGCCATCTCTTCCTCTAATGTTAGAAAATCTAATATTGATCTTAATATTATTTGAGAATTTATCTTCGTGAGTGGTGGAACAATTAAATCATAACCGAATATTCATTTTTTAGATGAAAATTATTTGGTTCCTGACCTTGAATCAATTTTAATAAGGAAACTTTGTTGGCTTGATGCGCACAAGTGTTGCTATATGTTAAACAAATTCATCTCATACCAAATTTCTTTTTGAAAGATTTGTTCTCATAATTAATAGTTTAGCTATAATTGGATGCATATAATTTCTGCTAAACCAACCAACATTATCAGAATAATTCATAGTTTAGAATTGTGCTCTTAATTTAACAATCAAGCAAATAACCTTACAAACACCAATTTGTAAGTTGACAAAGCACATGTGACCATCACATAGATGCATCTATCATATAGTTGCAAATGATCCACATGGAAGGTGAATAAACCATATTCACCTTTTTATATGTTCCAAATAATTTTAGGGAGTACAAGCCAACCTTAGCTAGTACAATGATAATTTTATCATGAGAATAAGCAACACAAGAGAATTCTTCAAGAATAATTTATTTCTTCAGTTATATACAAGTTCTCAATTATTTTTTTATCATATTTTAATTGGAATGACCAACCGATCATACCAACTGATCTTTATTCCAATACACTTATAATTTACTGCTGCATGCAATTTCATCAGCATGTCCATGTTTGTTCAACAAACAAGAGGAAAAAATGAGTATATGTTACATAAATATTTATAACCACTTTGGTTGAAGTAATCTAAATGTATTAAATTTTTACATAATTTATAGCCTCAATTTCTTTTCAATTCATCCGAAACTTAAAAAGTTTCTTTTGAGACTTACTACAATCCCAATATTATTCCTCTAGTAATAACACAACTCGTTAAAGCTTGCAATTAATTTTATGTACTCTCACATATTCCATGACACCATCTATATGGTGAACATTTTCTTCAAGAAATAAATTATTATTATTGTCATGGTCATCAAGACATATTTCTTGCTTTATGTCATGATAAATATCAGTCAATCTACTACCCCAAGGTTCACAGAAAGTGTGTGTTAAATAAGCTAAGGCTTTCCAGTATGAAATTTCATTATATTCAGCAACTTCAGTCTATTTTATTTCAAAAAAGTGAATAAAATCATGTGCTGACATATTAGAGCACATCTTTAATGACTCAAACTCTTTAAATTTTCTCTCTTTTTTCCTTCGAATAACCCTATGTTCCTTGACAGATTTTGTGTCGCCCTTGGGACACCAATCTGTATGATTTCACGCCCTTGGAAACATGTCTTACGACGATTTACTCTTCTACCTTGTCCCTTTGCTCGACTTTGATTACTCCCATTTGAAGTAGTTTGAGCATGTTCTCGTTCATCCATATCTGAAATGGGAACAAAATGAAAATATGGTTAATATTATTTAATGCGACAACATATGTCACAAATATTCGTAAATGGCAAGGAAATGTTCAAGGAACATAATGATTAAACTAGTTTAAAATTATAATCTAGTCAAAACAAGTGATCACTATTCTTCATTAAATAAAGAAGATAACTCATGCCCTTTTTAAAAAAAAGAACCACATCTAATTTGACCACTTGAGAATGCAACAATTAATCTAGTAATGATGCATAAATAATTGAGGCATGTATAACTGAATAATTGAAATATCTGACCTAATATGTGTAATGCAAAAACTAAATAAATACATATTTAGGGTTCTGAATTTCATGCAATAAACTGAGTAATAATTTGATTTGGAACATATTAATAACTAATTCATGATGATCTGTTGTAGTTCTAGAAACCCTAGGTTTATTCATAATAAGGGAATCAAGAAACTGACTGAATTCTAGAGACCTAATGGGCAAAAGGAACCTATTACTGAAATTTCATATACTTGATGATGAATTCCACGAAAAAATCTTTTGATTTTGGGGCTGGAATGAGGGCTTGGCATGATAGTAATTTTGCTTGCTTAACTAGGTTCTTGACATTTTCTCTTACTCTTGCTTTAATTTTATAAGTTTGTTTATGATTTTGACTGAGTAGTTTAGTTATATTTATTAGACTTACATTGACTAAAATCTCATGATTTAGGGTCTAAACGACGTAACTTAGGGGACAAATGAACAAAGAAAAGATCAAAAGACCCCTGACTTAAAAGCTGTCGGAATCACTGATGGAGTCGACTGACGGTCCGTACTGGTCGACCATCATTTGTGAATAAGAGCTCAAAGTCAGCTGGAGAATCGACGGAGTCAACTGACAGAATGTAAGTCAACTGACGGTCCGTACTGGTCGACCGTCGTTTGTGAATAAGAGCTCAAAGTCAGATGGCGAATCGACGGAGTCGACTGACAGAGCGTAAGTCGACTGATGATCCGTACTGGTCGACCGTTGTTCGTGATTGAGAATTGAAAGTTAGTTGGTCAATTGACAGAGTCGACTGACGGTCCATACTGATCGACCGTCGTTCGCGACTGAGACTGGAAGTTAGCTGGTCAATTGACGGAGTCGATTGACGCTCCGTACTGGTCGACCGCCGTTCGCGACTAAGAACTTGGAGTTGACTTTTCAATTGACGAAGTGATGACCGTAATAAGTCGTTGACAGTACACATCGTGACTCCGTCGCAGGACATCTTAAACTTCTTGAAAATCTTGAAGGTTTCGATCTATTTTGAATACGGGGTGTTATATAAATTTATTCAAACTAAATAAAGTAAATTTAAGAAATTGATATTTACAAATCTTGAAATGTCCGCAATAGTTTTTTATGTATTCATATTTTGTTATTTTTTTCATTATTGTTAATAAAGAATATATAGGTATCTAATTGCTAGGAATTAGAATATCTGTAGGATTGAGATTTTTAGAGTTTGAGTATTTTAGGATTGTATTTTTTAGTTAGATTTTAAAATAGAAATAATTTTTTTTGAAATTTAATATTAATTTTTTTATAAAAAATTCCAAGTAGACTATTTTTAGAAAGATCTTTTCCTTTTTTTTCTTTTGAATTTTCTTTTTCATTTTTTTTCTTTCTTTCTCTTTCACGTTTTTTCCTTTACTATTTTTTTCTCGACACCTTTTATTTTATTTATTTTACAGTTTATATTTTTTCATTCTATTTGTCTACTTTTTTTATGTTCATTTTTCTTTTTGAATTTTTTTAATATTAAAATGTTCTATTGCTTTCTTCTTTTCTCCTCTTTTTAATTGTTGCATTTTTTTTCTTCTTTTTTTTTTCTTTTACTTTTTATCTATTTTTTTTAAACATATGTTCCTGTTATTTTTTTTTATGTTTCTTTTTCGATTCATTATTTGTTTTAACACTTTATTTTTTTTTTGTTGTATGTTTTTTTACTTCTAAGTTTTTTATTTCACCTTTATTATTACATTAAATTATTTTTGCTTATGTTCTGTACTCTCTTCTTCTATTTATTTTTTATTTTTCTTTTCTTTTTTTCCTTTTTTAATTATCTTATGAACTTTCCTCTTTATTTATTATAAATGTTTTCTGCATAATTATATACTTTAACAATTCGAATGAAAACGATGACAGTCTGGTGCGAATTCTAAAGATTAACTATTTTTATCAAATAATATAAAAAAATTACTGCTAAAACATGTTTTGCATAGCCTTTCTAAATTACTAATCACTTAAGCTTTAGTTTATATCTTAATCTAACAAGTCTATAAAATTTTCTTTATATAAAAACTAGGCTAAAAGAAAAAACATTAACTATTCAAAATTAAATATTACGAAACCAATTTCTATATGAATTGCATCTAAGAAAGCACAAGACAATAATAATAATAATAATAATAATAATAATAAAAATACATGATACATCTTTTTTTTTTTAGCAAGAAGCGTTTTCAATCAGGTTCTCCTAATTATTCATAAATAGATTCTCAAAAGAAATCAAACATACATCACAAATTGATATTACATAATAATAACATGCGGTTCAAAGAACTTTCTATCATTGAAATCGAATTATACACAAGCATTCCATTTAAATTATGCGAGAATATAGAGTTACATCGCTGAAAATTGATACCACAAAACAACTACTACGATCTACTGATTCCCAAAATTAATAGCCAATATTAACTTCAAAGACCCGTGAATCCATAACCTCGAGTGAAAATCTCAAACTCTGACTTAATTCTCACAATAAAAACTCACTTTTGTTATCTTTCTCTCTGCTTTTCTATGTATCTGTGTATGTCTTTTTTTTTCTACTGAGCGTGTGTTCTTATAATAGTGTTGGGTTGTAAGTACAATGCTAATTAAAAGGAATGTGATGGAGTGGTAATATGATTAAATTTGAAATTTAATTGAGAATTTTAGGACTATAACAAAGGAAAAATAAAATAAATAAAAATAGTAACATAATATTAACAAAACAACAAATAATGAATAAATAAAAATAATTTGATAAGCAAATAAAAAGAAGAAAGAAAAATAAATAAATAAAAAGAAACGTGTATTGTCAAAAAAATATTGTTAAAAAAGAACGTGCAAGAACACAGAGAAATAAAAAATAAAAAAAATAAAATAAACTATATGATAGAAGGATTTTTTAGGAAATAAGTTAAAGAATTTAGATATGTGTTAAGAAAAGTTTCGGTGAATTGTTGTGAAATGTGCTTTGTTCTATCTCATTTCATGAATCCTCCCTTCCCTAAGTTGTGCTATGCATCTGCCATTCTCTGCACAAAGTGGTGGTACTTTATACATTTCAAACCAATTTCTCTCGAATGAGATGTATCATTAGACCTAACCACCACATTCTCTACCTTGCTTCATGAAATAGCTATTATTTCAGCATGATAGATGAAGTGGCTATAGGACTGCTTGCAGATCTCCAAAGAGTGGCAGTCCACCACAATAAACACCATAGCTGTTTGGGATCGAGCTTGGGGACTCAGAAAAATATGCCTGCATCAGGCATAACCAACAAGATTTGCGCTACAAATTACAGATAAAAAAAATAAGCCCATATCAGTTGTCCCTTTAAGATATCGCAAATTTCAAAATGATGTTTGATCCCCCATTTCCAACTGTATCCTAGTAGGAGCAGAACTTACCTTGACTAACAAGTTAACAGCAAAAAGCTAAATCAGCCTGTAGTCTTAGGCAAGATACATTAGTGCACCAATTGCACTAAGATATGGTACTTCAGGACCAAGAATTCTTCATCGTTTCTTGATGAGGTCGGAAGGGATCCTGTATTAAATAATGTGAACGAAAACCATCGGAGTACTTAAGCTGCGCTTCATCCATACAGAATTTTTCAACACTTTTTATGTGTAGGCAGATGAGAACAAAAATACCATGTGTCAAGTGCTCAATTTGCAACAAGACCATTAACATTTTTGTTTTCCCAGATCTATCATCTCAAATCATTCTTTAAATAATCAATTGACTGTTTGAAGCTCTATTGGAGTTCCATAAGATTTATGTCAAATCAACATAAATAGCAAAGTACAACGAATTCCGATTATTATTGGCTTTATAAGAAGACACATGGACCCAAATTGCATTTAATTGTATAACCTTCCTTAATTAAATACCACGAAGACGGTTATACCACCGCGCCCCAGGATTGCTTAAACCATAATGATATTTGCAATTTAAATTGACTACATTTCCTCGGATTTGAATTACATAGATTTAGGATCGCAAAATCCTTCCCAGGAATTTCAGTATATCTCATTATCAAGGATACATAAAGTAGGCTGTAACCACATCAGCAAATGCATTCAAGTTTGCTCCTGGACTGGTGAACCGAATGAGATAACGGAATGTTATTGCATCCAGAAGGGGAGTAGGTCTCTCATAGTCGACGCCAGGCCTTTGAGGAGAAAAAAAAAAAAAATCCTGTGCAACCAAGGCGTGATTTATACTTTGTATTTCATTTCCATTCATTTTCGCCACAAAAATCCATTTGTTAACCAACAGTTTAATACCACATTAGGTGTTTGAACTTAGGTCCAAAACTTACCGTTGTGCAAGTGAATCAACTCTGATCTGACTTGCTGTATTGCATTTGGCCAATTTCATTTCTTGTCGACCATTCTACTAACAAATTGAGCGTCATGATCCTCATATCTTGCATGATATTTGTTGCACATTTATGCAAGGACAGACATAATCAATCATTATTTCTGATCGATTCATATTAGTTTTCACATCTTTTAACTTCTGGATCGTTTCATATTGCTTTGAGGTTTACAAGTTCATTGATTCTTTCATGAATTAAGACGTATTCAAATTTTGAACTTTCTATGAGATTCTTTCATAGTGTCCTCTTGACATTTAATCTTTCGTTGTTCTAGGATTTTGATCTAGACCCCCAATGGTCTACCCGCTTTAGGTGTGTTTTGGTTGTGTTAGCATGACACTAGTGGATTCCTTTAGGGACATCAAATTCGAAATGGGCCATTCTCTGCAGGAATATTGATTAGTAATCCTTTTCAAATCTGTAAAATGCGGTCTGGCATTTGATTTGCAATGTTCTGCAGATGAAAATCTTTTGTACTTCTTTTTTGCAAGTAGAGAATAGGATAAAGATGAGACAAGATAATTTTTCCACAAAAATTTCTCGTTTCATTTCAACTATTCTCTCCCCCTAATTTGGGAAAACTGTCTCATCCAAACCGAAAATCTGGGAATCTAGCAGGTAAAACATGTCTAGTCAATGGTTCAAGATAGAGTATAATGGAGGGGGTGACTCAAACCCAACATATATTCCTACCTTATTGAGAGCCCATATTGTGCGGTTTTAGGTGGTGCCCACAGGCACAATTACAACACTTCCAAAAATTCTGGAGATGGGAATATTAGGTTTCGTGACCATAACCATTGCAAGGGAGGAAACCTTATGATAACTTGTCGGTCTGAGACGAAAATAAGTGTTGCAGCATGACAAATTGCATTGTCCCCAAACAGGAAGTGGGAACTAGTTTTCATAAATCATGGTCTTGCTATATTGCAACGTTTAATTAATGCATTCAGCAGAGACCATTTGAGTATGACATGAGACAACGGAGGTTCAACTCTTATCCCAATTGCGAAACAATAATCATTAAATGATTGAGGATGAAAACTCGCGCATTATCAAGACGAATTGGACGTACATCTGATTATCAGGAAAAGTGTGCCCTTAACTTATTATTTTTGTGCAATAATTTGCCAAAATGATGCCAAGTACGAGATGACAATAGGCCACACATAGAGGACATCTAGAAGACGCATTCTATTAGAACCATAAAATATTGTGAGACCCACTAGGCGGTGTGAATAGGTCTCACAAATATCCCCAGTTAACGTTCCAAGAACGCAGGGGAGGGGACTCAAATTTAACTTTCATGGTGATGGTCTCACAATTAACTTGCCTTGATAACAAGCGGTAATAAAGGAACATCACCATTTTAAAAGAAACTTTTAGGTCTTTTAGTGGAGTCCATTCGAATTTTCTATAATTCGTTCTCTCTTATTGGACCCAGGATGTTCCTAGACGATATTGCCAATAAGTAAAAAATGTATTGGAATAGTAAAATTCTTATTTACTATAAAAGTGCTAATTGCACTATTTTTTGGTCCAATACAAGTCAGAAGATAAAGCGTGGTGGAACTTTCTATAACACATGTTGCCCAGAGGGACATATTGGTGATACCAGATATTCCAAGTTTATTTCATCCAGTGATTTTGGATTATGATAACCTTTTACGGAGATCTTTAAAACTCAACAACGTTTCTCTTAGATTTTGGTGCAAACATAGCATTATTTAATGGATGAGTTTAGTTCCCTTGGGCAAAATTACACTGGCTCTTCCAAAGCCCTCAATCATATAGTACTACCAAAAAATGTAGTTAGTACATTTATTTTCCCAAATTAAATGAGAAAGAAAAATATTTCTTATTTGGAATATTTATGTTTGGGCCCAGAATTCAATTCAAACAAATATCCTTCATAGTTCGATAATATGTTCTTAATATCCATATCTTAAGGATGAAATGCATACACAAAATAATATATATTAAATATTTAGGTGGTCAAAAGGGTACAATATATTCACGGAATAAATTAATGATTTAAATATTAGAAATTGAGCCTTAATTCTCTTGTTTTCTCTAAGTCAAAACGGAGTGTTTGGAAAATAAAAGTTAAAACTATGGAATCTAAGTTAATAACAGATGCATATGTTTTAACATTTATGATCAAGTTAAAGACCTAATATAAACAAACAGACGTGGACACAGTTTGCAGGTTAGTATTTGGACTACTCTTATCATAATTAGAAGAATATAACATAAAATAATGAAATAATATCTATTATTTATTAAGACTTAAGGAAAAAGCTAATGAACGATAAACTAATTTAAAATACTAATTTATCATGCAATGCAAACACTATCATTACAGTGAATTTATTAAAATACTACCAAAAAAAAAAACTATCACTCTTTCCAGTTCACAGGAACCCATACCAATTAATGTGATCTATTTTTCCTTTTTAGGATGTGCGAAGAAAGTCTGCTACCATCCAAGTGCGTAGGTCAAACTGATTTTCAGAGATTAAAATTTGCCTCAGGATTTTTTTTTCTTTCTTTAGTGATCTTGTGATAAAGCTCAACCCAATGTTGGGGGAGTAAGTACGACAATCACGTGAATTAATGACATCTTCCACCAATCGAAAACACCTTCCCTAGTTGCTTCACGTTTCTCATCATTCTTTTTCCTTTGATTTGATGACATGATTTAATGCCAAGATTAGAATTACGTTCTTGGACCATAAATCACGACCACGTCCACGGCACGACCACGTCCAATTCAACGATTTAGGACCGCGACCTTTTCCACGCTAGCCCTGGTGGCGTAGCCTCATTCACTTCAGGAAGTGGTTCAGATCCAGTATGGTCGATTTCCATGATTTTTCAATAATAAATCATTTTTTTTGCTCGGCCACAAGAAGATGAGAAATTTAGTTCAGAATACTTTTTGACAAAACCTTTCTCTTCGATATGTTGCGCAGAGACATTCGAGGCACGTGGAAAGTGGAGATGAGAATTGTCTTTTCCATCATATCAATCTCACTAACCGGTTCTCCAATTTATTGGAATTGAGAAGTGAGTTTGAAACATGGCAGAATTATACTCATGTATAGACTTAAAGTCTGGTAGACTTTAGATGCATCCAATCATATCGTGCCATTGGTGTCATGACCATCCTCAAGTGGGTCAAAAATCGTTCTTTTAGGTTTTCCACAAAACAGTGGACCTTAACTGTCAGATACTTCGATGTTTCAGCATCGTCAAGATGATGACCGCAAGAATATCATTGCTAGTGCACAAGTCGTTTTTGATTTGATGCCCTTATTTCTTCTTTCATGGTTGTCTCCAAGACATTGCACAAGGTGGATTTCAGCATCCAGTACCTCCCATGAGAGGGTAGTTCCTGGTTACACGAAAGTTTGAGGGCATTGTTTTTTTTCCCCCCACCCCCCCTACTTTATTTTTGGCTTCACGTTGCTATCCCCCTTTACTTTTTGGGTTTTTTTTTTGTAGTTTTGTAAGAATCTTATTGGGACCATTAAATTAAAAGACAAAGCGAACATAAACTAGGGATACTTTTAGATTCTCAAAAGACTATCGTCACTGATTGAGAATATTAGATTCAGTCAGCACTTTTACCTTTTGTTTGCTCTTTTCTTTTTTTTTTTATTTTTTTTTTTTTGTTTTTGTGTTTTTTTTTTTGTTTTTTTTTTTTTTATCTCGTGCTGTTATTAAAGTATTTATAAAACTATATAATAAGACGGCAGAAGAAACTAGAGAGAAAGAAGAGAAGTATTATGATTGTTTAGTTCTCTTGATAGTTCGTAATTTACATGAATGAGGGGCATTTCTAGTTTAGGAGGAATTAACTTGGTCCCCAAGTAAAAGGGACCTCTTTACTCATATCCTAAAAAGGATCACTATGATGACATTCATATAATACAATACTTAATAACAGGAAAATTTAATAAGGATTGGAAATATTTAGGACTCCTTCTCTTCTTTTTTTTTTTACACTTCATTAATCGATTCTACTACTATTATTATTTTTTGACTAAATAAAAGTTGAAGAATTAAAAAAATTAATTAAATTCACTAGCTTTATTTATTAAAATTTAAACACAAAGAGAGCATATATTTTGTTGTAATTTTCAGTTTTTTTAATTCATTTTTAAATACAAACCTATAATAATATTTAAGTATTAAAATGGGTGTTAAAAAATTTAAGTTTAGTAAAAAATTAGGTGCTCACAAATAATACTTTATTATTTAAAAAAAATAATATAAGTATTTTACTAAACAAAATTGAACCATCTTATTTTCTTTTTCTTTTTAATTCTTAACATAAAAGAATAAAAGATATTCCCCTTTTCTCTTCTTTTTCATTTAGTTGAATAGTGGGACCATCCCTTTTTTATTGTTAATCTTTACCGAAAAAGACAAAAAAAAGAAAGAAAGAAAGATGTTTCAATTTGAAAAAAACATATGTGGGACCATTTATTTTCTTTTCTTTTTAATACTTAATAAAAAAAATATTTATTGTCCTTAACTCTCTTTCATTTTAAAAAAAAAATTATTAACATAGAAACAATGACTTTTTCAAGCCTTTATCCAACTCAAACTCTCTCTTTTTCAACATTTATTTAAATTAAAAACTTCAAAAAGAAAACAAACGGAAGCAAAAACGCTTCATTCACGGCAAAGAAAAAAAATTATTCTCTATCCTTTCCTTTATCCTCGACAGAAGGAAAAAAATTATTCTCTATCCAAAACAATAATCTGATCATCTTTGATTGTTTCAACAATAAAGAATAAAAGAGACTTCATCGTCAGAATACCAAGTATGAAATGTTAATAACCTTGATGGCTACATGGTTTACATGGGGACTTGAGTTATCTGAACTCTCATTCCCACATCGGTTCTCAATACTACTCCCAAAACATGCTTTAGCTCATATTTCCTTCCTTTGAGTTGAGATAATTTACGAAATCCTTTCGCTTTAAAAACTCATTTTGGAATCAATGTCCCCTTTTTAGCTCAATACTCTTTTGGCAACTTCTATAGTTTCTTTTTAACATTAAATGGGCACATTATCAACCTTTAGGGAAAATTACCCCCCTTATACTTTATAGCAAGGAATTCAATCTTGCTTTACTTACTGAAACTTTAACTCTAGGGATACTTAGTTTCCCTTATAACTTTTGAGAATTAACTCAGACTTTTTTCTCTTTGCTCGACTTGTAACTTGAGCCTAAATCAAAGTCAAAATTATTGTTTAAGACTCTTTGAAAAAATTGAAGACTCACTTTGATTGCTTCTTACCTTTAAAAATTGTCTCTTTACTTCTTTACTTTGATCTTTATGTTCCCTTTCTTTAATTGGATTATGGATTCAAGGGATCATGAATCTCATGCGTAGAAATGATTCATGATGGTAGATGTTATTTAGAGATAGAGGGTTAGAGGTTAGATTAGAATAACTAGAAATGAAAGGTACATCACTTAGGAACTAGTACGAAATGATAGGGAGAGAACGGGGTCTCCAGGGGATCTTGGTGCTCTGAAAGACACGGGGCGCCAGGGTCTGTCCGACAGACCCTGGTTTAGGGCGCTCTGGCTGGCCCGGCGCATTATGTCTTGTTAGACAGAGCCTGCCCTGAGGGGATCTGGAAGGCGCGGCGTCTCAAGGGCTATATGACGGGACCTCCGACTTTTCTTCTCCTATTTTCATCTCTAAATCTCCTAAACTTTCATGGGTCCCACTCCAAACACTTAGGATCTCTAAATACCTCATTAGCCAATATATTAGACCCAAAAACAGTCCGGAAACATGAATCAAACCTACTAGAGATCAATTGCAATTCAACCAACAAGAACTTCACAACTTTTCATCAAGAACTTCAAGATTTTCATTCAAATATACTTTAATTTGTTGTATTGAATCAAATTGGGGTGTGGGTAAAAGAAACCAGCACTGAATGATCCCACATACCTTGATAGGGATCACCCCCCACGAAATCCACGCGACGATCTTGGCGTTTCTTGGACAATTCTTGATCTTCCTCTTATTTTCTCTTTTCTCCCAAGCCCTAAGCATTCTTAATTTTTTTAAAAACTGATTTGGGACTTGGTTTTTACACCTAAATAACCCTTAAAACGAATTAGGCAATACTAGGGTGAAAAGACAACTTTGACCTTACTAAAATTAGGATTGGACTTTCCTTAATCAAACAACTCAACTTCCGAAAGACATATCTACCTCATATGACATCGTATTTGTGCAAACTTGGGGGCTTTGAAAAGATCATTCCAAGGGATTTCCAACCATATAAGTAACTCATCGAAACTCTTCTTGAGATGGAAGTTATAGCTGTTTGAAAATGACCAAAACTAAAATTTGAAAGCTGGAAATTTTCCATATTTCCCTACTTGTTTCCAAAAATGATTATCCTTGATTTCTTAGTTTACTCTTAGTTAATTCAAGTTACAAGATGTTACAATATCTACCCCTTGGGAACATTCGTCCTCGAATGAGATTTCTTTCACTAAGCTAAGGGTAGCAACATCATTTCAGCACTCAACAAACAAAAGCAAGTAATAAAATGCTTATGCATAGCCTTATAAAGTGTTAAGAAGAGAATTTAGTACCTTGATCTGCATTCTCTCCAAATTCAAAGAGATGTCGATATATCTTCTTCATATCCTCCTCATCTTCCCAAATTTCTTCTTCAACGATTGGTTCCTCCAAAGGACTTTGACTGAAGAAACTTCCTTTTCCTCAACTTACAAACTTGACGATCCAAAATTTGAACCAGAACTTCTTCAGAGGATAAGTTATCCTTAATTCCCGCATTAGCTGTTGGTACTATCAGCGAAGGATCACTCAAGCACTTCGTTAACATAGAAATGTGGAATATCGGATGAACCACTGCTAACTCTTGAGATAACTCCAACTCATAAGCCACACTGCCCACTCTCTTGAAGATTTCATAACCGGGGACTAAGTTTCCCTTTCTTGCCAAACCTCATAACACATTTCATGGGTGAAACCTTAAGATACATCCAGTCATCTACTTCAAACTCTAATGTCTTTCTCCTAATATCGAGTTAGGACTTTTGGTGACTTTGTGCTATTTTCAATATTTCTTGAATCACTTTCATATTCTCCATAGCTTGGTGAACTAAATCTGGTCCTATAAACCCTAATTCACCAACATCGAACCACCCAATAGGAGATTTGTATCTTCTCCCATAAAGAGCTTCATATGGAGCCCATTTGGAATGGACTCGATGGTACTGGTGTTGTAAGGACTGCAATGAGCATATATGTGATTCATCCAATCCCTTTGAAGTCGATCACACAAAAGTTTCAAACCATATCTCTATGGGTTGGATAGTACGTTATGCTTATTCACTTCGAAACCAAACCTTTATGAACAAGTGCAGAAGTGTGGGTAGTAAGTAAACTCTTGCACCCTCGATCTGAAATAATGGAGACTAGAACTCCATGGAGTCTTACCACTTCTTGAAGGTACAACTTAGCAAAATCCTCTGCTGAATATGTGGTCTTTACCGGCAAGAAATGGGCTAAATTTTTCATTATATCGACAATCACCCAAATGGAGTCATGTTGCCTGCGAGATCTTGAAAAGCGTGTGATGAAGTCCATATTTATCATCTTTCATTTTCATTCCGGATGTTCTATAGTCTGAGCCAAACCTCCAGGCCTTTGGTGTTCTACTTTCACTTGCTGGCAATTTGAGCATTTGACAACAAACTCAGTAATATCTTTCTTCATACCTTCCCACCAATATACCTCTCAGAAATTGCTGTGCGTCTTTGTGGAACCTGTATTAATGGAATATCCAGAGATGTAACCCTCCTCCAAGATCCTCTCTTGGATTCCATCTACCTTAGGTACACATAATTTGCCTTGGTACTTCAGCACACCATCTCCCCCTTGTTCAAAAGCCAATACTCTTTGCTTATGGACACTTACCTTCAAATCAAGCAAAATGAGATCTTGGTCTTGCTTCTCTTTCACCTTTGAAATTAATATGACTCATCCCATTGTGCACCACTATGCCTCCTTCTGTAGAATCCATGCGTCTGACTTCCAAGTGTGCCAGTCTGTGAACATCCTTATTTTACTCCCTCTTTTCTTCTTCAACATGGGCAGTACTACCCATGGACAACCTGCTTAAGGCATAAACAACCACATTAGCCTTCTCTGGTTGGTAAAGAATACTTATGTCATAATCCTTGAGTAATTCCAACCACCTCTTCTGTTTGAGATTGAGTTATTTCTGAGCGAACACATACTAGAGGCTCTTCTGGTCAATGAATATGTCAACATGAACACAATATCTTCAAAGCAAACACTACTGCAACCAATTATAAGTCATGATTTGAATAATTCATACATCTTCAACTGTCGAGAGGTATAGATGGAATTTTGAGACTCCTGCACCATATGTTTTCAAATACTTAAAGCTATTAATTATCATGAATTATAATACTTTTATCACAATTTATGTTGTATAGATGGAATTGTGGAGTTACAATTGTTTTAGATGGGTGTTCAAGTATTTTAAACGCTATTATTTATTATGACTTATAGTAGTTTTGAGCCAGTTACGATATACGATTATATATAATGATATATAGATATATATATATCTTATACTTATAATACTTTTATCAAATTTTCTATGGATTTAGAAAGTGATAAAACATAAAAAATGAAAGAAGAAAACAAAATGAAACATGATAGCCTCAGTGGCTAATCCAGAATTTTCACGAAGTGGGTTCTAGATATAAAAAATAAATAAGCAAAAAATCAAACAAAACAAATTCTTATTAATTAAAATATATCATTACAATTCTAGTCTATGAGTTTTCATTTGTTGAAACCTATTTATAATACCTTCATCAGAAATAATATAAATATTCTTTGCTCTACATAAGGCATCATACAAGTACTCATGAAATTATCCATTCGATTTCACAACTCACTCTTCATCAGTTTCATTGTCGAGAAAACTCTTTCAACTGTAGCAATAGCAACACAAATTTTACAAGGCAAAATACAAGAGGATAATTTAAATGATTCTTTACCTTTACTAGTATTTCAAAAGATCATGAAACCCTTTTAAGTTGGAGAACCTTTTATAAATATCACAAACATTAACTTTATAATCACTATTGATTTATAAGGAACCCTACATTTTCACCAAACTCTATATATAGATAATTAGTCTTTCAATAATTTTGATGTCTACACTAGCAAATGAGTTTCCACTGGATCAAGCAAGCAACTACAGAGAAATATGTTATAACCTCATTAAAACGATCATTGAGTTCTTGAAGCTGTTATTCAATAATCTTAAAAAATACTTTCACATGATAGTAATTTGAAATAGTATACTCAACAACTTTACGTTGACATCTTCCAAAATTAGCGTAGAACTCATCAAAATTCGGTATCAAAATATCATACTTGACATAAAATGCAGACACATTCTCGACAAGTGAATCCCATCCTTCATTCCTTAAATCGTGCAATTGTTTCTTCACTGCTTTAACAAGTAGAATGACGTTTGTAATATCTTGTTCTTGCTTTTGTTAATACTCATTAAGCTCATTTGTGATTGCTAAAATATTTCTCATTAAATTCAATATGAAAGCAATCTCAAATGTTTGACAAATTTTAAGATATCCTATTGCCTAAGCTTTTTCTTCAATAGATTCAAAATCAACAAAAATAGTATCAAGAACATAAGTAATAGAGGCAAACGTATTAATGAATTTTTTAAAAGATTTATAATGTGAACCCCACCGAGTATTGGCATGCAGCTCTAGCAAGACCAAGTTTTTTATTCAATCCCTTACCACTTTCAGCCTTACCTATATCAGGTGCCTCTTGAACTTTTTTTGTTTGAGATTCTCGAATTTCATCCATATGTTTAAATAAACCTCCCACTACATTTAAGACATAATAAATCAACAATACAAGTTTTTCAACTTGAAGACATTTTTTAGATACCCCAACAAGAGTTAACTAAAGTTGGCGAGCAAAAAAATGAATTGCATGAGCTGATTTAATTTATTGTTGAATCAAAACTTTAGGCCACCTAAATTCCCTTGATTGTTGCTAGCTCCACCATAGCATTAGCCTTGTATAAAAGATAAACTCAAAGAATTTTGCGCAAGATAGTTAATAGCTTCTTTCAAACATAAAACATTATTATCATATACATGAATGATTCCTATGAACCGTATCACCAGACCCCTTTATATCAACATAACGCAAAACATTTGTCATTTTCTTCTTAGATGATACATCATAAGATTCATCAACTAACAATGGAAAGTATTCACCTTCTATATCCTCCATACTAACTTTAATTTTTCAAGCTTACATGCAGTGATACTATCTTTTTGAATTTTATGAAAAGTCAAGTGGTCATTTTTGGAGCCTTTTTCAATACAATATCACCAATTTTATCACACCACTT
Organism: Solanum habrochaites; assembly: GCA_027704765.1. Lineage (NCBI taxonomy): Eukaryota > Viridiplantae > Streptophyta > Magnoliopsida > Solanales > Solanaceae > Solanum > Solanum habrochaites. Next base: position 57,845,266 of record JAKWJA010002500.1, read on the forward strand.
CGTACACCATGAAATAATTTCAAGAAAATTGCCTTTGTTTAGCAGAAGGATCATCTTCATGATGTCCACGAAATGTCAATCCTTGATCGAGAGAAGTCTCACCACTTTACTTGAAGCCTTTAAACGAATATTATGCTTAATTTTGGTTTGATTGGATAACTTAACAAATGTGACTTGAATTGATTTTCTTGTTGCATTAGATCTTCACACTTGTTGAGAATATGTCTCAGGATATTGCAGAAAAAAAGTTAGTTATTTTTAAGGTTTTAAAATTATTTTATTAGAGTTTTATGTGATCTGAATTCAAAAATTAGTTCTTTTATTTGTTATTTAAATTTTAATGACATATTTTCTATTTTTTGTTAGGAATTATATCTCTTAATTATTAATAAAATAATTTTCTTTGAAAATTCTACAGTAATTTCTCTTAAATTTTTCTTTTTTATTTTCTTAATTTATTTTAAAAAATCAACAATTGGTATCAGAGTCTTCTTCTTGAGGGACCTGTGAGTAGAAAAATAGATTTCGAATATAATTTTTCATGAATGACTCCTATTTTTTTATGGTGAGAATTATCAACTATGGGCTGTGAGAATCAAAACTTACTTGGAGGCTATTAATTTTTGAAAAGTTGTAGAAGAGGATTATGAAATTAAACCGCTATCAAATAATTCAACCGTGGCCAAAATCAAGAGTCACAAGGAAAAGAAAATCATTATGTCCAAGACAAAACCAACTTTGTTTTTTACTATTTCGATAACTATTTTCATGAAAATCATGACTCTCACATCACCAAAAGAAATTTGAAATTACGTAAAGAAAGAATATATTGTACATGAAAAAATACGAGGAATGCATGTATTAAATTTAATGAGGAAATTCAAATTGTAGAGAATAAAAGATTAGAAACAGTCATGGAATACTGTGGCACATTGCTTGGTATTGTCAACAAGGTAAGATTACTAGGCACTGAATTTAAACATACAACAATTGCTGAAGCAGCTTTTGTTCCAGTGCCCGAAAGATATGAAACAGGTATTACAATCTTGAAAAACACACAAGATTTGTTCAAAATTACCTTGACAAAATTGTTAAATTCTTTGCAGACAGGGGAACAAAGGAGACTTATGAGGCAAGATGACATGGTTGAAGGAGCATCGATATCCAGCCACAAAACTCAAAGCAAGGATAATTCTTGAAGAATTACCCACCTTGTCAGCATTGTGGCGAAAATGGACATTATCCATATAAATATTGAAAGAGACCATATGCACAATGTAAGATCTGCTGACAACTTGGTCATGAAGCTTGATTTGAAAAAATAAATTTTAAAAGAATGAAACAGTTGCCCAAGTCACTACCGAGAAGAAGAATACCACTTATTTGTGGCAACTTATTTTCAATCAAAAAATCTGATTTCTGAATGATTGATAGTGGTATAAACCACATGACATATGAAAAAAAATCTTTTAAAGAGTTCATTCCTATGAAAAGTAAGAAAGTCAAAATTGGGAATGGTGATTGTATTCACACAAAATAAAAAAGGTATGTTGCGATTAAAACAAATTCAAATACAAAAATAATTTCAGATGTTCTTTATGTGCATGATATTGATAATAGTTTCTTTAGTATTGGTCAGTCAATAGAAAAAGGATTTAAATTACTATTTGGAAACAAATATTATTGAATATTTTATTCTACTAAGCAAGATATTTTACAAATTGAAATGAGAGGTAAGAGCTTCTTATTTCAATACAACAAAAATTCACACAAGTCTTGCAAAACAAAAGATGAATTGACAGATTTGTTCACAAGGTCAATTTCAGATGAGACTACAATCTATAATTCATGTTCCAACGAGGAGTGTTGAGAATATGTCTCAGGATATTGCAGAAATAAAACGTTAGCTATTTTTAAGGTTTTTTAATTATTTTATTAGACTCATATGTGACTTCAATTTAGGAGTTAGTTCTTTTATTTGTTATTTAAATTTTACAAGATATTTTTCTATTTTTATTTAGGATTTATATCTATAAATGTATGTCTCTGCATTATTAAAAAAATAGTTTCCTTTGAAAATTTTGCAGTATTTTTTCTCTTAAATCTTTCTATGTTATTTTCTTAGTTTATTTACTAAAAAAACAAATACACTTCTTCTTTGCCTGATTTTAGGCATTGTTTGACTTACAATATGCGTATCATTTTTTTTTTGTGTAAACTCTTGACCCTATGCTTGGAAATGTTTCACATTAACCTTGAAGAATGCTTTCATCTTGAAATAAATAACACAAACAATAAGTTGCATCGCCAGTCACACTATACTCCAACCAATCATGATATTTTAAAATCATTTGCGATTAAAACGACGTTTTAAGCCATAAATATCACTTTGAGGAAACTCGTGAATTCGAGGTTGATGAGGACCTCTTTGGATATGTGATCGTCTAATTTCATCATGTCCATTCAGATGATAGTGTTGAATGGTATTTTTTTTGGATATGCCGTTAAAGGTTTCAAATCTACTCATTTTTTCGATCTTTTAGAGGACTGATGAGTTTCTTCTAATTGGTTCAAGTTTTCTTCCACCCGAGGAGCATTTTGAACGGATGAACTTGATTGTGGTAACTTGAAGGATATAGGAGAGAAAAATCTATTCATTTGATATTCAACTTGTATTACCAAATTAAAATTTCAATAAGAAAGTAACTAAACAAAGCATTGTTAAATAAATGAAATTTCAATTAAATTATCTTGCAATTTGCATTGCTTAACTAAAATAAATTGTCATAGCATCTGTTTAACTTGACATTACTATGTCAAAGCATTCTACTCAAGTTATATCATTAAAACAAAAAACTACAATTTAGACAATGCACTTTTTTGAGGCTAAGAGCACAAACCAGATACATATCTGACTATATAAACAATGTCAACATATTTGAAAAAGATTACAGTGACTTATGAATTAATGAGACGCTAAGTAACAAGGTGAACGAAAAATTAGGCCTCAATATAAACTAAGAAGATAAAAAAATATTATGAATGATTTCTCCTCATTCATCATTTAACAAATAAAAACAAAATATTAAACAAAATAAGTATAACCATAATTTCAAATTTGAATACATAGAAATATACCTAATATTATTTGTAATTTTTCATTGATCTAAGAATGATAAGAATTTTTTTAGTTGGAGAAATAAAACATAACCCCAATAATCATATATGTATATAGAAAATACTAGAATCAAGAGCGTAAACAAACTTGATGGATATTGACTGTTGATGCGAGAATTGAGAGAAGGATAGAATCATTTTTCCTCAACAAAAAAATATGCTCAAATTTTTGGGGATGAAAATTAAGAGAGACTCAAGAAGTGTTCAACAAAGAAAAAGACAAAGCTTTTTTAGAATTGAGAATAATAGGAATTCGAACCTTTTTAGTTGAGTTCTTTTTTTAAAAAAAAAAACCAAAAACAAAAAGAATGAAAGTTGTTAACTATTGTACTTTTAAATGTAAAAGTAAAAAGTTGTACTTTTTATAGTTTCTAAGTAACTAAAAGGAGAAAATTAAATGAAAGGTGTCAAATAAGTTTTGGTTTTATTTTTGGTGGCAGATTGATCAAGAGCTGGTCAAATCCTCTTAAAAATGTAATTAAGTAAATTCATATCAAATTAACATTTAAAAAACTTTCTTAATCTTTTATAAAATATAAAAATTCTATATTTCAACCCAAATCATTTATAAAAATAAAAAATTCTTTTCACCTTCTCTTCTCTCTTCTTCTCCCAACATTCTCTCTTTTGTTTTTCTACTTTTTCATTTTTTAATCCGAAAGTCTGACTAGACTATTTCTGTTATCTTCCTCTTCCTCTCCGACTATCTCCGTCATGTTCCTACTCATCTCTAGTCGTGACTCTATCTTCTTTTTGAACTGAAATCCTAATCGACTTAAAACGGGCAAGTTATTTTCAATTTTTTTCTTGGATTAATGAACAATAAAACGTTCTATAAATGTAAAAATTCAATAATGAACTAATGGTGCCTATTATTTATTGTTTTTAAAAGACAATCAACCAACACAAAAAATCCCTAATTTTGAGAAAATGTATATGTATTATTAACATTAAGTGAAAAGTCATTTTTGTTGTTCTTTTTGTTGCCATTTTGTTGATATAATTTTAGAATTATAGTCTTGTTCAGTTGTCCAACATATATTTTATTTGTTGAAAGATGTATCATATGTTGCCACATTTTAATGATATGTTGGTGCATATTCCAACATTCATCATATGTTGTAACATTTGACTTATGCGTTAGGGCAACAAAATGCTCATCTGTGTCAACAAAAAAATTATTTGTGGCAAAAATAGGTACATTTGTGCCAACATATGATTCATCTGTGGCAACATAAGATATATATATGGCAATAGAAATTCATGTGTGGCAACAGTAGATACATATGTTGCAACATGATGTTAATTTATGAAAACAAACTATCCATCTATGGCAACATAATGTTTATATTATTTTATAATGAATTGTAAACTCTCAACTTTTTTTATTTACCTTGTAGATAAAATGATACAACAAGCTTCATCCATGACAACAACTCAATCTTTTATTAGTCTTGCTTCATCTTCTAACGTCAAATGCTCTTTTTTCTTATGCGAAGAATGTGAGAAGCAACATGAATATTTTATTAATCGTGTTAAAAAACTCACTGATATTTTTAAGAAAATGTCTCATAATATTGATGTGCAATGATCCAATAAGATTTCACAGCCTTTAAAGTGTAGGAGGTTGAAAAAATCTATTTCCCAAAACACTTTTTATAATTAGTGAGAAGAAAGAGAAGGAGAAGAAGGCAAAGGAGGAGAAGGATAAGAAGGAAAAGGAGAAGAAGGAAAATGAGGAGAAGGAGAAGAAGGAAAAGAAGGAGAAGGAAAAGAAGAAGAAGGAGGAGAAGGATAAGAAGAAGGAGAAGCATAAAGAGAAGGAGGAGAAGCAGAAGGAGAAGGAGAAGGAGAAGTAGAATAAGAAGGAGAAGTAGAAAGAAAAAGATAAAACAAAATAGAAAGAGAAGAAAGTTGAAGTCGTCATTTGTGATGTGAAGCGACAATATCCATTTGAAGGTTTTACCATTGACGGCGAGGGTCCAACTGAACTAATGTCATCCTTCTTGAAATGGATAAATGAGGGTCTTTACAAGCATCATGCAACAAAGTAAAATCGTTCATCTATAATTAGTATTTCTTCTTGCTGTCCAGTAAATAATTATTTATAATAACCACACAATTGCAGAAGAGACAAGGATGATCACTACTTATTCAATTACTCGAAACTTGATTTTGACCAACATGATTTTGTAGTTTCATTTTCAAGGAATAAGGACTGGTTCTACGTAATGTCTCAACCCAATAAGTGCTGGCCTGATGAGGTAAAAACATGTCCACTTTTATGTTTTGATTAATACATGAATATATATAACTTACTAAGAGTACAAATTGTTGATGTATCTGTGTAATATAGGCATGTCATTTTTTACTATTTGAGTAAGAGGTCGAAGCAACAGAGTCATTCTAATTATCGATATACCACTACTAGTTATTTTTTTCAAAACACACATTGACAATGGTAGTGTTGTTCATGAATATGACGATAAAATCGTTGGCACTATGAAAGAGTTTTGTATAGCTTGTTGACTGCCTTGACAATTGACATATGATGTTTATGTCCCTGTAAATAGTAATGAGAACTTCCATTGAGTCTTGGCAATAGTTGCATTGAAGGAACGGTGCATAAAAGTATATGATTTGATGTCTTCATCTAGGTCTAATAGAAAATTATCCTTCGAGATTCAAAAGTTGTCTACAATGTTGCCAAAGTACCTTGAGTTAAGTTAATTTTTTTTTAGCAAAAAGAGCGAACCAACTGTCAGTTCTAGAATGTTACCAAGGAAATAACAAATCTCACCCATTTGAAGTCAGACATGTTAATGGTATTGCCCAACAAGAAAGCAGTAGTTTGTAAGTAAAACATTATCTTTTTGTATTACGAATATTGAAATGTGATGTAATTATATTTTCTAATTAATGATATACAATGCAGAAATTGTGGACTTTTTTTCGATTGAATATGTTGTGAGTTTTTGCACGTGATGGTAGAAGTATCATCTTGGGACTTGGTGTTGAAACCTTGCATGAGATATGTTTCATCATGTGAATACAAACGATGTGATTTTTAAAAGCTCAAAATGACTTTGTTAGTAACACTGAAAGACCCGTAGAGGCCTTAGACTAAAAAGTAGATCAATAAAAAGTTGTGGTTAACACCATGATAGATAGCGTGGTTATGGATATCATTGTGAATTATTTTGTTGATAAGTTGTATAAAACAATTTGTGATAGTTGTTAATTTTTTTGATATATTAATGACAAAAATTTGATGATTTTATTTTATTTTTTTGAACAAAATGTCAATTATGATGGAAAGGAAAAATGTGATTTCTATGGAAATATATAACTTTCTGTTTTAAAACAAACCCCACATAATTATTGCATGTTACCAACAAAAAGGATCCATGTTAGGTAACAGTTTGTTTCTTTATATAAAAGAGATGTTGTAAGATGTCACATAAAATGATATGTGACAACCCTTGATACATATAACATAGTCACAAAGAATAGAAAGGTGATATGTGACCCAACAAAACATATATATGTGGCAACATATGTCACACCTTGAATTGTCAAAAGTAAAAAAAAAAAATTAAAACAACTTTAATACAATTGTCCCTTCATTTTCCTCTCTCCACTCTTTTTCTCATCTCTTCTATAAAAGTCATTTCCTATTTTATTTTTTTTATTTTTACTAATATTAGTTTTCTTTTCTCCTGTTTCCTTTTTTCTCCTCATCTCGTTCCATTATTCATTCCTTCACAGATTATTGTTCTTGCGATGTTCTCTAAAACATCAGTGATAATCTGTTGTGAACCTTTTCTACAGCAAGGCGTCGTTGACTTCATCATTTCTAGTTTATCGTTGATATCTTCTCAGGTAATATTTTATTAGGGTTTGAAATGCATGCTTACTTGTTTGCCCTATTTTTAGTGGTTTTATCACTCTTTTGGTCGTGTAGTTATTCTTTTTTGAAATATTTTCTAATTTCAAAAAACTTCATTGTAGTTCGTTAAATAGGGTTTAGGGAGGTTTTTTTTTGTTGGTTCATGTATGACATTACATTGTATTTATTGTTTCTATTGTTGTGTATTGTGTTGTGTATTTTAAAGAGTTTCATTTGAAGCTCATGTGTGACATTCAAATATTTATTTTTGTGGTTGTTGATACAAGGGGTATAAATATAATGACTCCTGTCAAAACAAAACTGATAATCGAAACAACAAAGATTCGAAGAAGGCTGGCTAAATTCCTGGAACGAGGGAATGAAAATACCATTTTTTATAAGAACTTGAATCTGAGCGTTCTTCTATCAAGTTAGTAAACATAATTTTCTTAAAAAGAATCTGAAGAAAGATAAAAAAAATGAGGTTGTTGATGATGGAGAAAGAGCAGAAGTAGTTGAGGAAGAAGAAGGAAAAAAATATAGAAGTAGTTGACGAAGAAGAAGGAAAAAAAATATAGAAGTAGTTAACGAAGAAGAAGGAAAAAATAAAGAATTGGTTAAGCAATAAGAAGAAAAAACAAATGAAGTTGATGAAAAAGAACAAGAACTTCATAAAGTTTGCGATGCTTCTGGTGATGATGAGATTAAAATTATAAATGCAGATACTTTCCATGTGCATCTGCAGCCTAATGCTTATGGTGATAACATTATTAGGTCAGTATTGGGAAAGCCTTTCGACAATTTCAAGGCTATCCTCAAGAGAAATCATTTGGAAGATTTTTTTAAGTCTAGTTGTTTCGATCATTTTTTTGATTTATCCAATGATACAACTCCACATTTTCAAATGACCATGGTTTATAAACTTTTGAAGAGAAAGTTCATTTTTCAAAATCCTGAAAAGAAGTATGAGATTGTAATTAATTATTGTGGCATACTAGTCTTCTTTGACATAAGAGAGTTTGTCATAGTTATAAGGTTTAAATGCCATCCTCTTCTTGAGCCCGTCCCTGAATACATTGTCAAAAAAGAACCACGAAGAAGAAAGAAAGGAGTTAACAAAGAAGCGGGGGACAAAATACTATCAACTGGAAGAGGACTTGATGTCCTTGTGGCCAAAAAACCTTCAAAAATTCTGACTTAATAATATTTGTAGAAACACGGGATACACCACGGAGCATAAGGAGTTTTGTGCTTATTGTTCAAAATAATATACTTTTATCCGAAAGATTGCAACAACATACATTTAAATAGGTGAATTTACGTCAGGATATTGCGACTTCAATAACTCCACTTGGGGTCTGAACGGTTGGAATGAAAACTCTCACTTACTTTTTAAATTGAGGAGCAAAGACCAGTAACTTTTTGTTTTCATGGACTTTCATGCGTAAAGCTTAAAGGTTCTGTAATATGTTAGAATTATATCATAATCAACATTAAATTTGTGACATGTTTCATTTTTATAGGCTTGGCATTGAGTCTTCATCATTGATCCATCATTAATTGCAGAAGAAAAGAATCTCATCTCCAGGATATTGAGATGATTTTGAGATTAAAAATAACACTACCACAGATGGTGCAATATCTAGATTCTTTTTACACCTTCTTTGAGGAATAAGTTGTTAGTAATTACACTCTTTACGTGTTACAAAATGATTCTTATGGGCTAGAGATGATCAATTGTTGCAAAACCTGTGACAGAAGGTTTTACAGAGGCCTTATATGTGTCAACCTATCACAATTTGTAGTACATGACACATATGTGCACAAATATCACCATTGATAGAGGCATAGACCCGTATGTTGGCATATGGGACACAAATGTGTACAGATGCCCATATGTGTCAAAACCCATCACACATCTATGAAATATGACATATGTGACAACATATTCACCCAATCTGTAGAACATATGACATATCTGTTAGCAACATTATGACCCAAATTCTCTATGAGATGACTAATCTTTATAATTTTAGGATTGTGTATCCAGTGACTTGTCTACAGAAAACAAATTGCAAATGCCATGTCTAATTACTCTATGGTTGGTTAAAACTTATGTGGTCCTGTTGTGGATTGAGTTAAAATGGAATTGGCTGGAGCAACAGCCATCAAAAGAGACAGAGTTGTTAATGAATTAGTTGTTTTTTATGGTATTGGTGTTGGTGTTGGTGTTGGTGTTGGTGCTAGACAAGACCAAGGGGCTAACTCTTGTAGAAGATGTTGTGTATTTCTCTATGAGAAGTGCAAGAAACAAAATGAAGATTCTATCATGTATCTTCAAACATTGAGTCAAGATGTCAATGAATTTAAAAACAAGAGGTTGGAAACTGATGATGAAAGTCATATTAAAAGAAGTATCGAATGGGGGATGAAGGAGAAGAAGAAGACCAAATGTTATAGCATGTGGAAACTAATCTTTGTGTTTTTTTTCTTGTATTATTAAGCATTACCAAAAAGAATACTATAGAGGATAGAAAATTATTATATAGTTGTGTACAACCATTAAAATTATCTAAAATTGATTCATTATTCCACTCTACTTCAAAAATTTAGGTAGCAACTTGAAAACCGGTTGTATGTATGTCAAAAATTTGGTATGTTCCAAACGCTTCAGCTGACATTTATAAGCATTCATGTGACCATCGTGCAAAATTATCTCGAGAGTCACAAAATGGGTATTGTTCATGTTTATGACTGTCAAAATTCTTTTTGCACCAATCCGATCCATGCCTCCAGGATATGGCCTAATGACCCTGACGTAGTAAATCATATCTTCTTCCCATTAAAACTCATTCTATCAAATAATGTTCGACATCCATATACTCCACACGCCATGAGGAGGAAAGAATCATTTTCCAAGGCAATACAAAATCTGAAGAAGAAGATGTTTGAAGAATTGCCAAGGGCCATAATAGAGGAAGTGAAGAAGTACAAAAAGTTGAATATTTATAAACGTGCGAGTGTATCTGAAAGAACCAAAGTATTGAGTCTGACGGGTGCAAAGGATATTTGGATATAATACGACATGCATACTTTTACAGGACAAGATTTCAGGAACACGACAAAGCATGGAAGTTGATGGAAGATGGGTAATCTTCAAATACACATGCATGTCTGTTTTATCTTTTCAATGATACTTCTTCTTACTCTTTAAATTTTTTTCAGTATATGATGAAATCCTTAACCTCATGCACAGAGCATGAGACATCCTCGGATAACTTCGACCACACAATAGAATCCTGGATCTCAATTTATACTATTTCCTAAAAAAGATATAAAGATGAGCGATGATGCAATAAACCGTTGGTGTTAGAAACATAAAACAATTTAGTAGCTGAGTTTTATGGGAAGCAGCTATGATTTACTACGTCAGGGTCATTATTAGGCCATATCGAGGCATGGATCGGATTGGTTTGCAACAGATTTTGACGTCATAAAATGAACAATACCCATTTTGTGACTCTCGAGATAATTTTGCACGATGGTCAACATGGAATGCTTAGAAAGTCAGATAAGCGTTTGGAACATACAAATTTTTGAATTACATACAACCGGATTTCCAAGTTGCACTAAATTTTTGAAGTAGACCACGTTAAGTGAATACTGAATCTTTTTCGATAATTAATGTTGGTACACACACTATAGAATACATTTTTCCTCTATAGTATCTTTTCTGGTAATGCTTAATAATACAAGAAAAAAAACACAAGTTAGTTTTCACATGCCTATACACATTTGGTTCGTCGTTTCTCTTCATCCTACCCATCTCGCTTAATTCGTTTTACACTATGATCTGACCATCATCAGTTTCCAGACAACCCCTTTAATTTTGTATCGCCCCACAATCTGAAATAACGAACTTGGAACGTATATCAACATCTTCTGAACCTCATCTAATGAAGTTCATGTATTCTCCGAAAATACACACCACAACAGAAAGAAATAAAATTAGAAAAAACAAACCACAATAAAGGTCTGCAAGTATCCAAAAGAATAAGATGTTAAAAAATGAACATACACGATAGCGTGGACAAGACAAAACTTCGACCTAGATTGTCCTGGACCATGAAGTTGCATTACAAGAAGTATTCAGTTTGCAATAGATTTTCGACCCAACATGGGATCATTTTCATCCTACCCAAATGAGTTATATTGCATGACTCATATCCAAAAGTAATAAATACAACAAAACTTATTCATTAGATCTATATTTCAAAGAATCACATTGTTACACAACCAGATATGGGAAAATCTTGAAATTTGATTTAACCAAAGGACAATGAAATTAGTTGTGTTAAAAAAAGAATAAAATAGATTAATAGATAAAAGACTGATGAAAATGAAATAATATCATTACATCCCGAGAGATCCGAGATCCATGCGAAGTGAGAGGTTGTATCAGATAGATAGAGAGAAAAAAGTGCCAAGACCGATGTGGCAAGGATGAAGAAATTGAAAATATTATTCTTGAAATGAAATGAAAACCCTAATATGGGCTTGCCTATGATTGGGACAATTTTATAAAGTACTTACACGTTTTAAAAGTTTTTGCCACATAAGTCAGGTCTATTGCAATTTTGCCAATAGAATCTGCATATGTTGACAGATTTAACATCAAGGAGGGACTAATCGACAAATTGATCAATTTAGGAATGAATTTTATTACTTAAGACCATAATTAATCAATAAAAATAAGGTACAACACTTGGAGCAACGATTTACAAGAGTGTTATATAACTATCATATGAATTTACTTGGTCATTGTATGATGAACTGGTGAGATGATAGTCTTTCTAAATATAACTGATACGATCGAATTAAGGTTGTTGTATTGGACCACAATTTGTTACTTAGACATGTCGTAGGACTATATATTAGTTTTACATATTGAATTAGGTGACCATTTAATTGAATTAAACCCCAAAAGACACATTTTATGATATGTATATGTTGAAAGAATCAGATATATGCATTTTTCCAATAATCTGCAATTATGTTTGCACTTGATGAAAACTCAAGGAGGGACGAATCGACGAATGATCGATTAGGACAAGGAAAAAATGAAGGTTGGACAGAATTTTATACTTTAGACCATTAATTAAGCAATAAAAATCAGGATATTATAAACTTGAACAATGATTTACAAGGGGTTTTAACGATCATATGGATTTATTTGGTCATTGTATGATGAACTAGTGGGATGATTGTCTACTCAACAAATTATGATTGACCATTTAATTAAATTAACCCCCAAAAGATACATTTTATGATATGTATATGTTTCCAAATATGTTAGGTCTATTGCAATTTTGCCAACAGAACCTGCATATGTTGGCAAAGATGAAACATCAAGTTGGACCAAATTATATTCATTTAGTAAGTACACCATAAATTTAACTATTTTATATAATTCATAATCACAACGACATAAGTCACAACGATATCGACCATAAAAGAATAGATGAGTAGTGCAACAAATTGGTCTTTCTCCAATCTTTTGAGGTTCTTATGAGAATATTCCATGTAAATTATATCGAAAATAGTCTCGACATCTTCTGTGCCATGGTATACTTATGTTGACAATGAAAGTTGTGTCTTCTCTTATGGATTCACCCCCTTTGAGGATTAAAATTATGGCATGCACATATCCTGCACAAAGGTGGCCACTGTCTACTGCTCGCTTAAGCATTCCCAATTCATTTGAATCGCTATGCTTGAAAAAATCATACTAATGAAGAAATAACACATTTTAAATGCAAAATACATTGATGAAAATGTGAATACCTATGAAAAGCATTAAATTTACCACGCCTTTTCTATATAAGGCTTCTAAATTCCCCAATTCACTACACTATTCAATGAAAGAAGTGCATCTCCGATAAAATGAAGACGTCTATATAAAACTGGAATGCTACGCAAATTTACCTTTCGATATACAAAAGGTTCATTAGCGATTTCATTTAGGAGTCTGGAACTGAAAAAGTCAAATCAAATGATCACGAATTCGAATTAAAGAACGAAAATTGTTTAATACAAATATACCTTAATTTAATCCTCAGTAAATCTTTGAGGGAGTAGGAATAAACCCTTTTAACGATAAGAGTTACTAGTTCCATCGGAAGGGATTCAATGTAGTTTTTTTTTCTCAGTCATTTTTAAAGATTTCTTATTCTTTCATCCCATTTTGGAGATAATTATATGAAAATAACTAAGTTGTGTTCTTCTTATATATAATAATATAATTCCAATGTAATGGATACAAAGAGACACTTCTAAAGAATTTCAAAATTTTCAAGTACTTAATATTGCCACATATTTAATTTGAAAATAAGTACATATGTTGCCACAAAATTCAAAAAGAAGTACAAAATATAAAAATACAACATTTTCACCATGTCATATGTTGTCACATAATTAGAAAATAAGTACAAAAGATAAAAATGCAACATTTTCACCATATGTCATATGTTGCCACATAATTTGAAAATAAATACAAAAGACAAAAAGACAACATTTTCATCATATGTCATATGTTGCCACAGACTAATTTAATCACACACAATCTATGAGGAAAACATTTAACTAGATAATCTAGTTCTAAATCACAACTAGACAATTCATAACGAATATCGTCTTCATCGTTGCTTCCTCTGGGCCAACCATTCCTGCGGGCGATTTGATGGGGTTGATGAATAGTGCAACAAATGGGTCTTTCTCCCAACATTAGGTTCTGGCACCCACATATTATTCAAAATGTATCGCAAATGGTGTCGACATTTTCTCACTATTTTGGGCTCGATTTTTTTTCATGTTGGCGATGAACATCAAGCCTTCTCTCAGGGATTCACCGCCTTCAAAGATTGAAATTACGCAAAGCACATATGATGCATCAATGTGGCGACCGCCTGCTATTTTTTTAACCATTCCCAAAGTAGTTTGATCATTACGGTTGAGAAAGATCATACTACAACAGAAATAACACATTTAAGATATAAAATACATTGATGAAAATGTGAATACATACGAAAAATATTAAAATTATCATGCCTTTTGTCCGATGCTATGAACATTTCCATAAAAGAGATGTCTTGTTGATTCATAGTCTATCTAGGTTCAGGAGGAAAGCTGACCAATGTTACCTTCTGATATACATAAAGTTCATTAACGACTTCATTGAGGAAATTGGAATTGAGAAATGAAATAAAATGGTTAGGAAATGAAATTAAAGAGCGAAAATTGAATAATACACACATACCTTAAATTAACCCTCATTAAATCTGTAGGAAATAGGAAGCAACACTTTCAACAATAAGAATTACTAGTTCACTCGGAAGGGATTCAATGTAATTTTTTCTAGTTGAAATCATTTTTGAGAAAATTAAATGAAGAAGAAGAGAAGACAACTTTTGACTTCTCTCTCCTTTATGTTGTGTTCTTATAAAATGCCAAGAAATTTGGAAAGTTTCAAAAGAAGAGATGACTTTTCACAACAGGGTAAAAAATTGGAGTCGTAATTTTTTATTCATTAAACCTGTTTCAATGACAATAATTGTTGATTGATTGATTATCTGTTGACAAGACTTACAAGTAATCATTTTGTAAAAATATATTGGGGCAAATACGTAATTATATTTTTAAAATGTATTTGACATATGTTGCAACATATGCAATATTCTGTGTAACATCTAACAAATAATTGACATATGTTGGTACATATACGTTATGTTGTAATATCCAACACATAATTGACATATGTTGGTACATATACGTTCTGTTGTAATATCTAACACATAATTGAAATATGTTGTGACATATGCAATATTCTCTTGTATAATGTAAATCATAATTGTCATATGTTTACATAAATAAATTTGTTCAAAATTAATCACATCTTTATTTAGCGATAACAATCAAATTCAAAATCATTTCAAAACTAAGAAGGGCAACATCTTTCACCGTGAATTTGCAAGTTATTTACATATTTTGTCATATATGGTAATTTAATTAATTCCTCGTATGAGGCAGAACATTAACTAGATCCTCTAGTTCTATATCACACCTACATAAATCACAATGAATATCATATTTGTTGTAGTGTATTCTCAAGGGAAAATCATTCCTGCGACTGGTTCACTCAAATTGATGAACAATGCAACAAATGAGTCTTCTTCCCAACAAACGAGGTACTGGCACATACATTCCACATAAATGTTGCGCAATTGAATTCGACATCATTTCACTATTACTGGCTCAGTTTTTTCATGTTGACAATGAGCATTAAGCCTTCATTCATGGTTTAACTGCCATTGAAGATTGACATTATGACAAGCACTTACTCAGCTCCACTGTGGCAATCGTCTGCTACTTGATTAATCATTTCCAATGCAGTTGGATCACTACGGTTGAAAAAATCATACTACAGAAAAAATAACACATATAAAATGTAATATTTTTAAAAAGTGAATACAGTCGAAAAATATTAATAATTATCACGACTTTTCTGTATAAGACTTCTGAATTCCCTGATGCTCTGTAGATTTCTAAGAAAGAAACGTCTTGTTGAAAAATCGACCATCTACAATATGGAAATCTGAGAAAATTTACTTTCTGATATACAGAACGTTCATTAGCTACTTCATTGAGGAAGATTGATCTTAAAAATGAAATAAAATTATTAAGAAATGAAATATAAAAGCGAAAATTGATTAATACATACATACCTAAATTTTACCCTCATTAAATCTTGTACGGAGTAGGAGCAACCCTTTGAATGATATCAATTAGTATTTCCCTCGGAAGGGATTCAATGAAGCTTTTTTAGTCATAGTGATTTTTAAAGATTTCTTATTAATATTGAATGTTCAGTGAAATTTGAAAAGTTTGAAGAGAAGAGAAGAGAAGAGAAGAGACAAGTAGATGTTTTCAAATGCGTGTACTTTTTTTTTTTTTTGAAAAAAGGGTAAAATTTAAAGAGTCGTGTCATTGAAGTTTTTTTTTCTTGAAAGTTGTTTTAATGACAGTAAAGATATCATCACATTACACGTAAGTATTTTTAAAAATATGTTGGTACATGTTCATTTTTTGTGGTACTTATAAGATATAATTGACATATGTTGGGACATATTCAATTTTATGTTGTAAGATCTAACACATAAGTGACATATGTTGCCATAAATGCAATATTTGTGTTAAGTGGCAACATATAATTGACATATGTTGCCACAGATGCAATATTTTATGTCAAGTGGTAACACAATTATCATATGTTGCAACAGATGAATTAGTTTGTTGTAAGTAGCAACACATAATTGATATATGTTGCCACAAATAAAATATTCTACTGTAACTAGCAACACATAATTAAATAAATCACACATTATATATAAATAAAATCACATAAGTTGATCTAAATAATATAAGAAGATAGGGATCATCCTCCAATAAGAAAGAACATTCATTAAAATTCAACAACATTTCTTATGGAGAATTTTAATTTGGGCATGTCATTTTTTTATGGCCAAATTTCCTACATACGGAACACTTATTTTTTCTTGTTGTAAATGATTCACAAACTCCATGCCTTTCTTATATATCCTTCTTCCGAGTTTAATTGGATCAACATATGGAGGAGGTACTTCTCTATGTATGATATCCAAAGGATCAATCCAAGAATCTTCAGGTGGCGCGGGTGAATTTCTTGACAATATGCCATTATGTATTTTTTCACCGAATAACATGGGGAGGAGTACTCGTAAATTTGATTTTTAAAATAATCACCATGTTGGATCGAAGTGTTGCCATGACATGTGGACAAGGTATTTTGTCCAAGTCAGAAATTCTACAAGTACAAGTTCTTCTTTGTAGATCCACAGTAGCAACATCACCATGACCAGTAACACTGAACTTGTAGTTAGCGAATTGATGAGCAAACAACTTGTTGCCTGCATTGACATACTCCGATATGTCTTTTTCAATTGAGGGAACAAATCTATTTGCATAGTGCACTAGCTTCATACGCCTCTGGTGAAATCACAATGCAAGTTGTTTATTTCATCAAATGAAGTGACAACGGGAAATAATCTATGAACATCAAAAATAGCATTCACCGACTCCGCGATGTTTATGACGTCATAATGTTATATCTACACAACAAAAAATAAAATAAAAAAACATATAAAATTAAAGTAAACTCAAATGAGATGATACCTATTTTCCAGGAAAAATTTCCTACTCCATGTGTGGAATCTAATACGTTCAAGAGCTTCAACCCCCTTTGGTACAAAATCTCTTATTTGATTGAAATAGCCATTAAACTCACATCTATCGTATGCCATTGCTGCTTTATAAAAATGAGACAGTACCTTCGAATTGTGAAGGTTATTTCGAATATTTTTCTTGAGGTGTCTCATGCAACAACCATAATGAGATACAGGGTAGATTCTCGTAACCATCTTTCGTATACTTAGATGCCTATAAGAGATAATGCACAACTCATCAGTATCATCTACAAAACTTCTTACAATAACAAAATTCATATGAGGCATCACATTCCTTGTCCACAACACAGAAAACCACTAGAAATATATATGATCCTTAGCATCTTGTTCTACCACCTATAGCAAAACTCCTCCATACTTGCTCCTCAATAATGTGCTATCAACGGCTATTACTTATCTCATTTCTTGAAAACCAATTATTCAAGCAACACATGATACATAGAAGTACTGAAATCTACCTTTTTCATCGAGCGACAATGTCGTCTTACTTCTTGGATTGCCAACTTTCAAGAATAAACGTAATCCTTAAGATTGTTTAACTGTAGTCACTTGATTCACATGACATTAGATTAGCATACTCCATGCCCTTATAAAGCTACAATGGTTACCTTTAAAACCCAATTCTGTGCGGATTTGCCTTGAATGTCTCTTGTGGATGGGCATTTCCCATTGGGAAACCTATTTTCAAAGAATTTACCTATGACTTTTGTCACGGCATGGGGATTATGGCTTGTAAGATGTTATGAACCACACGTATGGTACATTTCATAGATTCTAATGGCAAAACTATCGCTACTTGTAAATTTCACAACCCTCAGCCACCAAAAGCAAACCAGATATGAATATTTAAAGAAAAATACATTACGAGAATTGATCACCTTTTTCAGTCTAAAATCTTTTTTAAGCAAGCAATTTTCAATGAATTTGTCAGTTCTTGCCTTTTCTTGAATGTCGTTCCCTTAAAAAATTGTTCATTATCTGGAACATTATTCACTCGTAAAGACTGAGAAGAACGTGGATTGTTGCTGCCAACCATAGGTGTAGGAGGAAAGTTGCTCTCAAGGTCCGACCCTTTAGCTTCAGCTTCAGCTTCACCTAAACCTATTCCAAATTCATCATCGGGATTACTCATGTCTGTAGGATCAAATTGATCATTTAACATATATTGTTGCCCTTCATCTACATTATGTTCTCTCGATTAGGATTTCGTCCACGTTAGACTCTATAATATGTGCAATTCTCTGCTCTCCAAAAAATAATCAAACAAATAGGTTGATCATTTGTCTAAAAGTAAACCTTCTTCATTATGAAAAACATGGGGAAGGATGTAAAATCATGAAAGATTTGCGGGTATAAACCCTTGTATCCAGGACTTTTGAACGATTTTATTAAATTGAAGAAATCATCAAAAAAAAATATGTTTTTAGAACATACATCCCTACTAAACTGATTCCTTGTTTTTGAATATCCTCCCAAACGCCATTTAAGAATTGAGTTTTCTTCTCGATACTGCACAAGGAAATAATCCCTCAAAAATGACATTTTACCTGAAGAAATTGATTAAAAAACCGAGTAGTAATTATGAAGAATATAAATTATGTTGACACTATGGGTTTTTTTGTTTGCAAAATGTAGTCATATGTTGCTACATATGACTTTTCTGTTTGTGACAAATAAATAAACATGTGACAACTGTTATACTTATATCATATATTGCACATATGGTTTTCTGCTGCGAAATGAAGTTCTAGGTTGTTCCATATGATTGTTCTGTTGTGACAAACTAAATGCCACATGTAACAACATGTATGTTATATCATATGTCCAACATATGTTTTTTCTATTGCAAAATGTTAAGCATATGTTGATACATATGGAATTCGGTCTGACAAATAAAATCACAGGTGGCAACAATAAGTTATATGTTGCTACATATGATTGTTTATTGTGACAAATAAGTCACATGTGTAAACAATGTTTATGGTTATATGTTTGCCACATATGGGAGTTTCGGTTGACGAAACGTAAAGTCATTGTTACTACCCTATAACATTATGTGCGATTGAAAATAACCTGCTGTTTGTTTTAATACATATAAAACATAAACAAGTTGCCATATGTGATTTATTTGTCAAAACATCACAGTCATATGTAGCAACATATAACTATTAATTTTACTTAACATAAACAATGGTGTGTAACCCAATCGCTTATGAAGTAATTCTAATTGAAACAGAACAAAATTTGGTCCACTGATTATTGATTAGCTAAATCTGATTCAAGAAGAAGAAAGTTGAAGCACTAGCAGGCAAGACTCACAATGTACGAGAAGAAGAAGAAGAAGATGAAGAGAGCGGGAAGAAAGGCAGGCAAGCAAGCATAGACGAGAGCAGAAGAAAAAGAGAACGAATACGACAGCTGGAGGCGGGGGGGGGGATCTTTTATTTCCCCTTTTGGCTCGATGGTGGCTTTCATTTCCTACCAAAATTGTTTAAATTAGGGTTGGTTTAGTAAATTTATCCTTTTACCCCTCATTTAATTCCCACAAAAGTTGGTTGAATTAGGTTTTGTGAATTTACCCTTATACCCTTCATTTGATTCAGTGGACCAAGTTGTCAACTAATAAACTTGAGGACAGCTCCACAATCATTAATCACATAATTGTCACCTGCACCTAATACTTAAGACTTATGTCACCGCTCATTTATTTTGAAACCTTATTATAACCTTTTTTCAAAAATCCCAACTAAAATGACAAAAGTTACACATATATAGAGGACAAGAGTGTGTGTGGAGGCAACATGGATTCAATTTTGTGTTGGTTGGGAAAATTCAACCCCCTTGACCACTTGGCTAAGCTTTGGACCAGGACTAGTGGGGTCAAAATTTAATATATACATATAAAGTGTTTAAAAAGTGATATATATGTGTGTGTCTACTTGAACCACTATGCTAGGTATCCTAACCTAGAACCTGACGATTAAGCAAACAAGAAGGAGAGATGGAGTTGCACAAAAGTAGAAAAAACCAAAGTAAATGAAAGACTAAAATACCCAACATAGTGAAACACTACACCATTTTAGGTCTACGGCAACACCACTAAAGTGTAGCCTAAACTAGGAAAAAGTGTGGCCTTTGATAAAAGGCTACACTTTTGGACTTTCAACAACACTTTTTAAGGGATGACCTAAAGAAGCTTAACCTTTGACATTAGGCAACACTTTTTAAATGTTGGTATCTTTGGCTAACTCTATAAAGCATAGCCAAATAGGTATAAGGGCACACTTTGTTGCGATGCATTAACGACACATATTTTTTATTAGACTACACTTAAAAAGTGTTGCCTTTGCACTGTTATTGGTCACACTTACAAAGTGTTGCCTTTTATCGTTCATCTAGAGCAACACCTACAAAGTGTTACCTTTTATAGGTCATCTAGAGAAACACTTATAATGTGTAATTGAGGGCGCAGCGAGAGCAACACGGAGAAAGGAACGGGAGAGCAAAGGGAAGGAGAGCGCCGTCGAGAGCAAACTGGGAAGAGGTGTAACGGGAACAGGAAAACGGGGGAAGGGAGAGAGAGAGGAGAGAGAGAGAGAGAGAGAGAGCGAGAGAGATAGAGAAGAGAGAGGAGAGAGAGCGAGATATATATATATAGAGAGAGAGAGAGAGAGAGAGGAGGAGAGAGAGAGAAACGAACCTTAAGCACAAAGATTAACGAAGCTTACATATTTCAAATAAATTTCAAGAACCTTGTTTTGTACAACCAACACTTAGAAGTGATTGCTTAAAGATCTTTAATGTCAATAAATTCCCAAAAAAAAAAAAAACACAATGTGTCATTCAAACGTGATATACACAATCGTACAAAAACTCTTCATCATTCACTACAATAGATGTAGTTTATTCTGGCCAAAATCAAATTCAATACAGACATTCCTCGCACATCAAAATAAAAAAATTATAAGTGGCACATTTGAACAATATATCGCTAGTCAAGGAATACATAGCTAAACAAAAATTGAATTATAAGTGATGACTAATCGTAGTTTAGATTCAGTAGCAAAGAAGAATGAAGTCTTATTGTCAGGGCCACATATCTTCGCAAACAAGCTAAGCCATTAATTGTGCGTGTGTGGGAACCCAACTTCAATTTTGCCAACGCGGTACTAAATGTTGTACCACTGTGGGTCAAGTTGCCAAACCTTCCACTCAACTGATGGGGTATGGACTCACTTAGCAGAATAAGAAGTACCATAGGCATTCCAGTGTATGTAGATGAATGTACAAGCAAACAGGAGAGAATCTCATATGCCAGGGTTCTTAATTATAGATATGGATGTCATCGTCCCTCTTACACAAATAGTCAAAGTTAAAGATCCTAATTGAAGAGTTTTTGACCAAGAGGGATGGTATGATTAGGTTACAGAGTACTGCAATACATGTTTAGAAGTTGGACATGATTATAGTATAAAACAATCCAAACCTAAAGCAACAACACAGGAGAAGGTGAGGGTCCAAAACAAGAGAAATTGCCTCAGAAAATAGTACAACAATGACAACCTAGACAAGATCAAAACCAAGAGGTACTACAAGTAGAGATAATTGAGAAGTCTATTGCTGAATTCCCACAACTGCAAAAGGAGGCATAATTTCATAACGTGAAACATAAATTAGCTGCAAAAAAATAGTCTGAGCCGCAAACCATTCGCAATTCTTACTGGGAATATTTACAATCCACTAATGAATGGTCAGCCAACAAGGAGTTCCAAACTAGTCAGTGGAGCAGGAGAATGCAGCACAACCAACAAGACCGGTTGTGCTGATCTAAGGGGGGGATCTCAATGACTGATTAAACAATACATGACCATATAAAAAACAGTACATTGACTTTAGAATTCTACTTCACTGCACTATATGGATGAAACACAATGGACAAAAAAGTTGGACAACAAAGACTATCAGTTACCCAATGTCAACCACTATTCACAAAAATGCTAGGCGAAATCACATGTTGGACAACAATGTTTTAATTGTATGCAGAGAGGGAACATAGCATGGGCAGACCATCAATATCAATATAATACACCTTAATTATAAATACTATCAAAAATAACATATCAAATTAAAATCAAGTCTCTTCCAAATATTCAGTTCAACATAGCATGGACAAACCAAAATCTCCTAACGAAACATTGCAGCAACAACAGACTCATCACAAAGGTATAACTACTAATTTTACAGTCCCTATTTCTAATAATTTCATTGATCTTTCTATGCAGGATGAACCAACAATCAAGAAGGACCCGGAAAGAATAATTCAATAAATATAGAGACACAAATATATAATAAGTCGTTCACTGACAAAATGTTGGGCATGAGAACACTCACATTGAGAGTAATCTATCCACATTCAAAGTTCAAAGCAGTAAAACAATATGCAGACTATCAAAGCAGTAAAAAAATATGGAAAAAAGTACACAACTACAAAAAAAAAATCACTAAAGTCCTCCTTCAACACAATACAACACTCAGACAACTAAAACAAAGTACAGAGTGAACTTTCAAAGATTCAAGATTGTAAAATAAGTTAAGAATTTCTTTACCAAGAACACCAACTCAAATAGAAGAAAAACAATATGCAGACTATAAACAGAGAATCTTAAATACAAAATACCTTTTGAAGAACTGAATCATGAGCTGACCCCGAAGAATATGGAAAATTTGTGCCTCTTACAGCTTGTACGCTACTTGAATCAATAGGTGAAACAAGGTTAGATCCAACACACGTTGGTATGTCTTGAAAATTCAATCCGGGGTTGTTTTGCAACTATTGAGTGGATAAATGTTGCATTTCTTCCCTCAATTCTTCCTTTAGAGAAGTGATTTCATTGACATTCTTTTGTTTTAGATTGTTAATTTTCTCATATTTCTTCAAAGAACTTGTTGTCAGTGATCTACCATAGAACCTAAGTAGACCAGGCTGCTCCTTTCCAAACACTGTCCTAAATGCCTCATAAGCTATTTCTCCAGAATTTTGGCGATTCTGAAGTTCATCCTGTTGAATAAAATTGGCATCCATGATGAATTGTAAGTACTATTTCATTCTGAATTGCTCCATCCATGTAGATTCTTCAACAAATATAAACGAAGTCTAAATGATAATTTAGAGAATCCTGTACAACCAGGATATAATTCTTGGCTTGCCTCTTCAACTAAGTTATAGAATTTCTTGGCATCTTCATTTGGACCATCATAAACTCCTTTAGCCTGTGCAACATCTCTAAAGTGATCATTCAACAACCCAATCAATACCATCACCTGAGTAATCCATATCATTGTCAACATTCAAATTGATATCCCATTCCCCATGATTGATCCAGTGTGTATAGCCTTTAACGAATCCATAGCATATAAAATGATCATACACTTCATTCGAGTCAAACAGAATATTACAACATTTTGCACTGGACACTGAATTCCTCTCCTTGAGATCTCCATCATAAGAGTAGCAAAATCTAGAAATGATTCAACGCCACATCGATATACCTTTTCTACCATTGCTAAATCATCCAAACCTTGGAATGCAGGGATCTATGAATTTCCTAAAAGAAGATATCATATTTTATCTTTGAGTAACAATAGTAAAATACTTCACATATCAGTTTTTTAAAATCAGAGTAAGGTAACAGGACGTAATATTAGAATCATGTGTAATGACATGATAAAAAAAATTTACCAGTCATGACAATTATTCTATGTCCAAACAGATCTGGCATCATTCTACAAATGTTTTTGAATGTTGATGATACTGTCTAAGGGAAAAAATAATTAGTACACCAGAAGGAAGTAGTACACCAGAAGTTAATTAAATTAAATATATTTGATTTATTTGTAGGTAATTAGTACACCATTAAGTATTCTTAAAACTTTGTGAAACTAAATATCAACCATTGTCTAACTATTAAGAACATGTTAGTAAGGATCAATGATTAGAAACAAAAACAAAAAATAATTGTTTTGTCCTTACCTAATAAGCAGTAGTAAAACCAGCTACAACAGAAATCGTGTTCGTCAGCGAGAAGTTCTTCAGCTCTTCATCGAGAAATTTATCTAAAACAATATCATCGTATTAATACTTGTCCTATTTTTTATCGAATTTTTGAAGTAATTCTACATTCTTAATCTCAACAGAATAATTAAATATAATGCATGTTTTTTTCTACTCCTAGATTTATTAGAAAAATATTCATTAGATAAAAGATACAACAGGTTAGCAGAACTTGATGGAAATTGATAGTAAATGCTTTTATGGAAATTGATGGCGGCGCAGTTAAATGGACCTATTCTATATACAAGGAGGTCCATCTGACTAACATATCAATTAACCTAGCGCAAAAGCACAGTTAAAATGCAATTCAGGCAAGTTTGGCAATCATTCAGCAATCAGAATTTGAAGAACTCAATAACAGGGAGGCTATATAGGGAGGCAAAAATACAGTCAACTTTTTCCAACCCCTAACAGTGAAAAAGAAAATTATATAGGGAGGCTAAAATATGAGCTACACTCCCAAAAATCAACTAATAAAGCTAATGTTTTATCGAAAAATATTATTTTTGTAAATGTTTTACTTTTGGGAGTCGCCACTTAACTTTTTAGAAAAATCAAGAAAAACCTTGTTTTCAAAAGACTTAAACAAAGAAAATTATTTGAAAACTTTAAAGGGATTCGAGGATTCATATTAACGTCTTAGGAGGGTTTTGAAAGAACCTAAGACGTCCGCTTACTTGCGGTTATTCGACAACTAATTTAATTTGGCTAAAACTTAACTTATAAAATTTATTGGAAATTGCTTGAAAGTAAATCTCTTGGTTTTATCTAAGCGAAACTTATAAATTGAAAAAATATTTTAAAACTATTTAAACTCAGTCCAATTTTAAATTACTAAAATATTATGGCATTCTACCGGGATTTAGAGTTTTCTAATTTTAAACTAACGACAAATAAAAATAGATAAAGTGGGCTTACTTTGGCCCAACTTTTTCATATCTCCGACTTCTTGATTTTTGAATCCTTTCAACTCGGGACCTGTACGTCGATTTTAATGGGTTTTACTCGATAGGAGGGAATTGAACCTTCGTGGCTCCTCGAAAATGCAAGGGAAGAAGAGTTCATGATGAACTCGGATAGGTTTTGCATGCACAAGAAAACATAGACATTGTAAGAATTACTTCGATTTGAAACAAATAACATTACTGATAACGAAATAATAAAAATCAACATCCTCACCAAAAGATATAAGCACATTTTTAAACATGCAAGAAAAGAAAGAAACATGCTAAAAAATAAATAACAAATATCACGTTAAAAGTGAAGAAAAATTGATGCCCGTTTATGAACTTGAAAGTAGCGGCATTAGGTGATCCACACATAACAAGATAGAGACCAGTAAAGTTTAAAACAGCCCCACCTTATGGGACTTCTCACTGCATGTTAAGGGAAAACAACCCAAGTATGAACCAATTTCCACACATTAAGAAAACGATTAAGCCCGAACAAGCTTTTACACATTATAAGAAAAGTGACTAAGCATGAACTAACCAAGTAAATCACAGTCAGTTAGAGGGATCACTATACCATGCCTATATTTAGCATTTTACAGAGAAAGACAACAAAAAATTTAGATAACAAAGAAGATAAGCAAAATCTCGAAAATTTGCACCTTAGAAAAGATCAGTATGGCGGGTGATCATTTAAATCAAAACACAGAAGTCTTGAAAATTAATACCCCCCTCATAAAGGAGTAACCAAAGCGATACAAAAAATTCTACATTAACAGAGCAAAACAAATAAAAGCGAGAAAGTTCAGCAGATAAGAACATTAAATGCAAGCCAATTATACAATGTGGGTTTTGGCATAATTCCTTTCTAAAATCATAAACATGTGGGACAAATTTACACATAGATGATGAGCTCTAAGAATTTTCTTGTAACATGAGAGGAAAACAAAATAATATTACAAGGCTATTAATTAAAGCATCATACAGAGACTCAATTTGCACAATACAAAATCTAAGAGTCAGGGCTGTGAACTATGCAAAGTCTAAAATAGGCAAGAAAGCACCGCAATAACCCTGTCTAAACGATAAAAAACATCGATCTTGGACTCGAAGGTAAGCTATTGGCCTAGTCTTTTACTCTACATTACAAGTTGTCTTATCAGATAAAACAAATTTCGAGAAGATAATTGGCTAAGATACGAAGATCATGAATAAACACTTTAGAGCTTATCTAAAGCAGTAAGAGGAGACACAAATTACAGCTGAAAATTCCAAAGAAAACATATCATACTTTTATTTTATAGACTCTCAGCAAACCTAAATCTGTTCCTCTCAAATAAACAGCGAGTGACCAACAATGTCAAATGATGAAGGAGCTGGTGCAAGATGGAGCAAGATACCCTCATGATCAAATATAAACTGCAAGCGAGGTGTGGCTGAATGACATGAAGGCATGAAATGATTCAAACAAAACGAGATGCTAATCACAAGATCACAGAAACTTGGAGGAAAGAAAATAAAATAAATAGATAAAATAAGAGACGTAAACAAAATGTTGCATCTAACGGATGAATATATACAACATTATTGAGTGTCCAAATCAGATAAGTTCGAATTTCGGAGCAGCATTCACCACGACACAGCACAAACCAAACCAAAAATGCATAATCATCCTACTCCTCGAAGAAATTAATTGGACCCAGAACGCTACATTTTCATAAGCTCAAAAGAAACAAAGCCTAATTGAGAAACAAAACTACGATGCATAGGAGAAAGAAATTACTTCTTAGTGTGCAGCGACGGTACAGAACGAGTGAAAAAGCAATCCTCCCACCACTTAAGCTTAGCTGTAAGCGATGATCAAAGAACGGAGCAAAACTTTTATCCAAACTGAGACTACAATATCTCTTTTTTATTCTTTAGAAATTAAGCAATGGGTATTTAGAGAAATTTTCTCAAGTTTCCTTTGTATATATCTTGCTAACACAAAATTTTCGACCCCCTTTTTACCTCGCTGTTCAAAAAAATTCCCCTCCCCTCAAAAGGTCGAAGAGAATATATATAGGCGGAGAATAGTTTTTTTGGATTGGGGAGGGCGGAGGGATTTCTGGAAAATCTTGGGGTAAAATCGGGTGTTCACTTCAATTTCACAATTTGAAATATCTTCTGAATTTGCACGAGATTCTTCTGTATTCTTAAAAATTCGGACGAATAAGTAGGTTGGACGGCTCTAATTAAACTCGTCGTCCTTGTGCTCGATGTATCACCATCCTCGCGAGCAAGGACGAGTTATAGGTCACCCTACGATATTGTACGAACAACAGGAAAAGGAGCGTAGGAGCAGGCTGTTCACGCGTTTGAGAGAGAGGGGGAAGGACGAGAAATGCGACTGCTGCTGGATCGTGATTTCGTCCGCTCGTCATTCTGATGTGCGCGTGAGGAAGACGATGAACGGGTTGTTCAAATTGCTATCGCGTCTGGGTTCTTTTAGAAGACGCTTTCAACATCAAAGAGGGGGAATGGTATAAGGGACTGGGTCAGATTGGTACAAGGGAATTGGGCCACTGATTTGGTCTTAACAATTTAAGGAAAATGGACTGCAGGACATTAATTCAAAATAATGGAAAGTGGGTCATGTTTTTTGGACTTTAAGGAAATAGTTAAATAAAATCAACTTCGGAAATTTAACTAAAGATTCTAATAAGATGAATTAATATCAACTAATTAACGAGCTTCTTAAGGTTAACAATATAAAATATTTAATTCGGATGTAAACTTAAATATTCAAAATATAAGTTAAAATAATTAACCAAATATTCATATAAACAAAAGATTTAAATGATTATACGAATACTTATATAAAACATATACACTAACTAAGACGAAATAAAAAGTGTCAAACCTTATTTAAAAGACGTGCAAGCTAAATTTATTACTGTGTGTGTGTGTGTGTGTGTGTGTGTTGTGTGTGTGTGTGTGTGTCAATTATTTTAAGTTGTTTAAACTCAATAAGCTCGCTAGTTAATTACTATCGAGGAAGATAAAAATTGGGTGTCAACAACAGTCCCTTATCGATGAAAATTCAGGCCATCTGCAGTTCGATGCACTTGATTTAACACAACATTTTGGAAAAAATCAATAGCCACCTCGATATCGAATTATGAAGGTACCAAAATGCTCGAGAATAAGATTCGAGAGCGAATGTTGGAATACAGCCGAGTTCTCGACTTTGATATTGCCTACATATCCCTAAACCTTAGGAATCAGACTGCTTATAGTTCGACTCAATCGATTGAAAAGGAAATCTATTATGCTAGATAACTTTTGGTTCTGGAAGAGTGACAGATTAAGTCGAGTATGAAAAAGAGGCTTGTAACCTCTTAGACATGAATATGGTTCACTTCACACTCATAATTAAGAACTTACACGGACATAATTTCCAAAACTCTTGCCGCATTGTCACTCAGATCGGAAACTTGCTTCTGACAAATACATAAATTTTTGAATGCAAAACTGAAACTGACAAACCGAAAGAAAGACCCACATGACTTTTGATAGGGGTGTGGTTTGATTGTGGTGGAAGCCACTCCTCTGCTCGCGTTCTAAGAGTTTGACACACCTCTTTGGACTATGTCCCAGTTTGCTGCTAGAAAAAATTTCCACGTTGTGCTGCATCCTTTTTGATGTCGTCCGCACTTGTGGTTTGTTTTTGGAGAATTCATCCTTTCGGATGCTCTCAACAAAGACTGAGATAAAACTCATCAGCATAAAAATGCAATTAAAATGGGAGACAATGTCTTTTACAGTGTCGACACTTAATTGTTGTCCTCGATATTTGACGTCAACTCGATCGGTTTGATGTAAAGCAAATAAAGCTTATGTCGTGTGTTTGCGATGTAATCTTCGATGTATTCTTCATTTGATGTCAAAATGAATAAAAGTTGATGCATTGTTGATATTTCTCTTGACGTCGTCTTCGATGCTATTCTTGATGTTTACTTTTATCAAAATAAAAGAATGCAGTTGATGCCGATAGGTAAAAATTTCTCTTGAAATGCACGATTCCTTCTCTGGCAGTGCATGATTTCTTGCGGGGAATGAATATCTTCCAGCGATGCGTGATTTCTCGCGGGGCATGAATATCTTCATGTGATGCATAATTTTTTGCGAGGAACGAATATCTTCTCGCGATGTATAATTTCCTGCGAGGCATGAATATTAACTCGCGATGCATTAATATTAACTCGCGATGCATGAGTATTAACTCGTGATGCATGAATATTAACTCGCGATGCATTAATATTGACTCGCGATGTATGATCTTTCGCGATGCATAAATATTGACTCGCGATGCATGATATTCCGGGATGCATGAATATTGACTCGTGATGCATGATTTTCTACAAGGCATGAATATCTTTCCGCAATGCATAATCTTCTGCGATGCGTGAATATTGACTCGCGATGCATGATATTCTGTGATGCATAAATATTTACTCGTGATGCATGATTTTCTGTGGGACATGAATATCTTCCCCTGATGCATAATTTTCTGTGAGGTACGATTTTTCAAATTCATGAATATTGACTTGCGATGCATGAATATTGACTCGCGATGCATGATCTTCTGGAATGCACGAGTATTAGCTCGCGATGCATGATCTTCTGGAATGCACGAGTATTATCTCTGGATGTCATCTTTGTTACCAAATGAAGATAGTACTTAAATCGGCAACATAGTGATCTTCTGGTGCCTTCTGTATAATCATATTGTCTCAATCAATAACGATAAAATGACTCTTCAGATAATGTATTGTCCCGATCGACAATAGAATAAAATGACTTCTCATGGGTAGTGTATTGTCTTAATCGACAATAAAATAACTGACCCCTCTGGGTAGTGTATTGTCTTGATCGACAATAAAACAAATTACCCCTCCGGGTAGTAATAATATCAAATATGATAATATGATGCAGACGACCTCTTTGACAAAAATCATAAACTATTCTTTCCGGGGCTTTCATTTGGTTCATCTTTGAACCTAGCTGGACACTCCTTACAGACTTCGGGTTGTTGAGAATTGAATGAAATAAACTATTCACATTCCCAAATCTTCGATATGTGCAATATTAATAATTTCTACATCCGCAGAAAAATCATAGATTTGGGGGCAGAGATTTCTACCCCCTTGACTTCCCATATTCGTCAACTCGAGAAGTTTGATGATTTATGAGCAATACTATAAATCTGCATCCATAGAAAAATCATTAGTTTTAAAACAGACTGATCTGTGTCGATTCTTCAGTTGTCTTCTCCTTTTCCTGTTATCTCTGGTCGATCTTCCTGATCTCCCAACTCTTGATAGATAAGACAAAATATTTTATGCCAAAACAGATGAAATGCAAAATATCTTCACGTCAGGCTTAGCGGACTTCTTTGAGTCTGATGCTTTGAGGGATATGTGATTATTCGTTGGGGAGCATTCAGAGTCAATCCAGAATGTCGATACCATGTTTGAAATTTTGAGGCCATTCTCAAAATTTTGTCCCAGTCACAAGTTATGGCTTATCTTCAACTGTCGGTAAGTAAATCATGGATTTTTTGAGATCTTCTCGAAAATTCATTCCCAGTTGCAAATCTCTAAGTCTTTTCGATCTTGACTTGCTGAGGAAAAAATCTTCTTCTTGAGAATTTTTTGAGACCCTCTCAAAAATTCTATCCCAGTTTCTATTGTAAAGAGGAATAGAAATCTTACGGAAAATATGACCGAACCCGTGTGGCGCCTACGTATCCCGTTGAGGCAGGAATCAGGTTGAACGTAGTTCCCCCTAAAAGGCTAACAACATAAGAAATTTTATACAAAAATCGACCGAGACCGACATAGGCCGCCTACGTATCTCATTCTTGAGAATTCAGGTCACACGTAGTTCATTACAAGAGGGATAAAATTTAAAGCAAAGCAAACACAAACAAGTAGAACAATTACAAGTAAATGTTAGAAATACAAACCGAAGCTTCACACCTAGTATCTATTGACATCATCTGAGTTGATCGCTTCGGCCATGCGGTGCCATCCATCTCTGACAGGACTAAAGCACCTCCAGATAATACTTTGTGAACCATGTAGGGTCCTTGCAAATTTGTTGCGAATTTCCTTTGTACTCATCTTGATGAAGAAAAATGCGCTTAAATACAACCTGACCAATTTCAAAATCCTAGCTCTGACTCTCTTGTGGAAAGCACAAATCTTTCTCTGTCGATATAGTTGACCATGACAAACTACAACCATCCTCTTCTCGTCAATCAAAGTTAACTGATTGATTCTCTTTCTATCCCATTTAGCGTGACTCAACTCAGCTTCTTGGATGATTCTCAATGACGGTATCTCAACTTCAGCAGGTATGACTGCTTCTGTTCCATATACTAGCAAATATGGAGTAGCTCCAATTGATGTACTGACAATCATTCGATAACCCAAAAAAGCATATGGCAACATCTCGTGCCAACCCCGGTGATTGTCAATCATTTTCCTCAGGATCTTCTTGATATCCTTATTGGCGGCCTCTACAGCTCTGTTCATTTTAGGGCGATAAGCAGTTGAATTTCGATGAGTAATCTTGAATTGTTCACATATATCTTTCATCAAGTGACTTTTAAGATTCACACCATTATTTGTAATAATGGATTCTAGTACTCCAAACCCGCATATCAGATTGTTGCGAATAAAATTAGCCACAAATTTTTTGGTTACGACTTGTAAGAAGCTGCTTCCACCCACTTGGTGAAATAATCAATGGCAACCAAAATAAATTTGTGTCCATTAGAAGCGGCTGGCTCTATCGGACCAATGTCATCCATACCCCAAGCTATAAATGGACAAGGTAAACTCATAACATTAAGTTCGTGAGGTGGCACTCAAATGAAATCACTGTGCACTTGACATTTATGACATTTTTGCACAAACTTGCAACAATCATTCTCCATAGTCATCCAGAAATACCCGGCTTGAAGGATTTTTCTTACCAAAGTGAGCCCATTCATATGCGTGCCACAAACTCCAGCATGCTTCGCAGCTTCAACAACATCGATACATCTGAGAAGACCGAAATCTGGAGTCCTCTTATAAAGGACTTATCCGCTTAGAAAGAAATTAAGAGCCATATGGCGTATCGACTTCTTTTGGTTAGATGTGGCATCTTTAGGATAACTCCCGGTCTCTAAGTACATATTTATATCAAAATACCATGGCAAACCATCTGGTTCTCCTTCAACGTGTGAATAATGGGTCGGATGTTCTTTCAACTCTATATCCAGAGGATTGATATAATCAGTATCTGGATGCTTAATCATATAAGTGATGGTGGCGAGAGCATCAACCAACTCATTCTGTATTCTGGGAGTATGTCTGAACTCGATCTTGCAAAATCTTTTGCCCAACTTCTGTACAAACTTTACGTAAGGTATAATCTTCGGGTTCTTCACGTCTCATTCTTCCTGAACCTGATAAATCAACAAATCTGAGTCACCAATAACCAATAGATCGTGGACATTCATGTCAATGTCCATTTTCAAACTGAGGATACAAGCTTCATATTCGGCCATGTTATTCGTGCAATTAAATCGGAACTTAGCCGTTATAGGATAGTGCTGACCAGATTCCGACACTAAGATCGCCCCAATACCTTTCCCTTGATGATTTGCCGTTGTATCAAAGAATAGTCTCCAACCTGGATATGCTTCAGAAATATCTTCACCCACAAATGACACTTCTTCATCGTGAAATAATTCTTAAGTGGTTCATACTCTTCATCAACAGGATTTTCTGCAAGATGATCAGTCAAAGCCTATGTTTTTATCATGTTCTAAGTCATATACAAAATATCAAACTCACTCAACAGCATTTGCCACTTAGCTAATTTTCTGGTCGGCATCGCCTTCAGGAAGATATACTTCAGCGGGTCCATTCTAGTGATGAGGTATGTAGTATAAGAAGACAAATTATGTCTCAACTTCTGGGAAAGCCAAGTCAAAGCACAACATGTTCTCTCCAACAAAGTGTAACGAGACTCGTATGGAGTAAACTTCTTGATTATGTAATAGATAACCCTTTCTTTCTTTTCTTTCTCGTCATGTTGACAAAGTACACATCTGAATGCACTATCTGAGAAAGACAAATATAGAAACAATGGACTCCCTTTTCGCGGAGGAACCAATGATGGGTTTGACAAATAGCTCTTGATAGCATCAAAAGCAGTCTGACACTCTTCAGTTCACTTTGTCAAGGTGTCTTTCTTCAACACCTTGAATATAGGCTCACACGCCACAGTTGATTGAGCTATGAATCGACTGATATAGTTCAACATCCTTAAAAAACTCATCACCTCCTTCTTAGTCTTCGGTGGAGGTAACTCTTAAAAAGTGTTAATCTTGGAAGGATCGAGCTCAATACCTCTTCTGCTGACTATAAATCCCAACAACTTGCCAGTTGGCACTCCAAAAGCATATTTAGTGGGATTCAACTTCAAGTTGTAATGCCGTCAACGGTCAAAAAACTTCTTCAAGTGCGTCAAGTGGTCTGAACTTTCACGGGACTATATTATGACGTTATCAACATACACCTCGATGTTTTTATGAATCATATCATGAAATATAGTCGCAATAGCCCTCATATAGGTAGCACCAGCATTCTTGAGGCCAAATGGCATCACCCTGTAATGATATACACCCCAAGGTGTAATAAAAGTTGTCTTTTCTGCATCTTACTCGTCCATCAGAGTCTGATGATAACCTGCGTAACAGTCCACAAATGACTGCATTTCATGCTTTGCACATTTATCAATCAAAATATGAATATTTGGCAACGTAAAATTATCCTTCGGACTGGCTTTGTTGAGATCCCTGTAGTCAACACAAATTCTAATCTTCCAATCTTTCTTGGCGACAAAAACAACATTGGCCAACTAGGTCGGGTACTGAGTCATTTATACCAGCCAAGACTCAATTTGTTTGGTAATCTCATCTTTAATTTTCACATTCAACTCGTGCTTGAACTTCCGAACCTTTTGCTTTACCGGATCAAACCCCGAATTAATCGGCAGTTTATGAGATACAACATCAATACTCAGCCTTGGATGTCACTGACTTCCCAGACGAACACATCAATATATTCAGCAAGCAAATGAATTAGGCCTTTTCTATGAGTTTCATTTAAGTGAATGTTGATTTAAACCTCTTTGACGTACTCTAAGTCTCCTAGATTTACCATTTCCGTTACCTCTAGATTCAGCTTATGCTAGTTTTCAAACTGTTGAAATTCCTTGGCAACATACTCTGGTTCCTATTTTTCTTCTTTGTAATCATCAACCTCGTCATCACCTGCATCATTTTGTTCATTTAGATCGTGACATTACATGACATTGGCAGGTTTAAAACATACATTACTGAAACCATAAACAAAGAAAGTTAGGAAATCAAAGTATAACAGATGAGTAAAAAAAACAAATTTTAAAATAAAAGAGGCTTTCATTCAAATTGGAAAAAAAGGTGAAAACTTTGGCCATGTTGCCTTTTTAAACATCATGATGGAGAATTAAAAATTCAAACAGTTAAGAAAATGCAAAATAGTGGGTCTCGGGCCTCTTCCGTACTACCACCAATTTAAATATGCATAAAATGATGCCCTTCTACCAAGAATTTAGGGGGATCAGGATGGGCGTGGAGGTCCAGTTCTGCAGCATCTCTCATGTCTCAGCATTATAAAATCCTGTCATCTCGACCTCTTCTTCAATGATAGCATCAATCTCTTCAAAAAGGCCACAAATTCCTTCCCCAAGGTCCTCCTGCTCGGCATATTCACGGACTGGAAAAAAATGATATAGATGAGGGATTGGCTTTGCCAATGCTTTATCCTTCTTCTTCTTTGTCTTCTCATCATCACCTGTGGGGACGTACCCCAGTCCATACCTTTTCCCTTTGACAGGAACTTGAATGGCCTAAAAACAATTCCTTGGGAATTCTTTCCCAATCCAAAACCTGGTTCAAATCCACTTTGAAACATCACAGTAGAAATAATCTTATACACATAAGGCATGAGAAGGTGTGGGGCCAAGTCTCACCGGTGGCATTTAGCAGCTCCACCGTGTAGAAATCGGTACCTCGAGACACTTCATCGATAATCGGCTCTTGCCTACCAAAATGACTACCTTCGCCATGAATGATTAGCTCTTCGTTCTTCCAAATGAGTTTCATCATATGATGCAGTGTAGAAGGCACAACTCCAGCCATGTGAATAAAAGGCCTTCTTAAAAGAAGGTTGTAGCTGGTATCAATATCTAGGACTTGAAACTGTGCGCTAAACTCGGTAGGGCCGAATTGGATAACAAGATTTATGGCTCCCAAGGTATCTCTTTGAGCCCCATCGAAGGCTCTCATGTTGACTTGATTTTGCTCAAGTTTTCCCAAGTCAAACTTCAACTGCCTTAGCGTCGACAACGAACAGATGTTTAGACCAGATCCATCATCTACTAAGACGCAATTGATAACCTTTTCGCAACAGACGACAGTGATATGTAATGCCTTGTTGTGGGACTTGCCTACAAAAGGCAACTCATCGTCACAAAAGTTGATTTTATGCCCTCGAATAACCGGTGGATCATAGAGGTCATATTATTGATGCTTGTGCCCGCGGATACATATGTATCATCGAGAGACTTCATCAAAGCTTGTCTGTGCAATTGAGAACTCATCAGCAATGCCCATACAGAAATCTGGGCTGGAGTCTTCTCCAAATTCTTAACAATAGAATAATCTTTCAGCTGAATGCTTCTCCATAATTCCTTTGCCTCACCCTCTCTTATTGTCCTTTTAGATTGATCCTTCTTTTTACCTCCGAGAGCAAGCTCTTTAGGAGTATAACATCTTCCATATCGGGGCATACCTTATTAAGTAGTAGTCTCAATCACAAATTTTGGCTTGATAAGAGTTTTTGATGGCACCAAAGGCAACAGCCTTTGCGGGTGTCAAGATAACGAACTCCTTCTTCTCTTTGATGCTTAACGGAGTCACAACCCTTTCCAACTCATCATGAATGATTGGAGTTATCACTTTTGTCACACATCAGTCCTCATCTGTCTCTATCATATTAATGTTGCCGACTCCATGATTCGGCAAAGGGTTGGTGTTGGCATTAGGTGCAGCTGGTTGGAGAGAGACCACCTCTTCGTCAATTAAATTCTAAATTTTGTGCTTGAGGTTGATACACTCTTCAATATCAATGCCCAGCACTGTTGGAATGATAAACACATCTCTGATTAGGCCTATAGAATTTTGAATTGATATCTATGAGTTCAGGCCCCATAGGGTGGATATATCCGACCGCAGTCAGTCGCTCGTAAAGCTTTGTTCGGCTTTCTGCAAGCGCGGTGAAATTTCTCGAAGGTTTCTTCTTGAATCGAGGTCAAGGGGGATCATAACTTCCTTGTGGGGTAGGCATCTGTTGATAACCTCGATTGTTCAGACGGGGAGCTTCATTTATGGGATATGAATTTGTCTGGTAGTTTGGCATTGGATCTTGGTAGTTCGGGTGGGGATTTTGATATGATGGAGATTGGACTTGATACGTAGGAGGGGGTGGATTGTAATTCTCGATTGCACGTTTTAGTACAGTTGGAAGCAAACACCTTGGGTAGGCAGAGTGAAAAATGTAGTGGGGGTGGGGTGGCGGATGATTTGGGTAAAATGGGAGATGATTTGTAATTTGGGAGTGGATTTTCGTATAAGTGGAGCTTGGACGTTCGGGATATATAAGTGGAGGTAGATTTGATAAATTGGGAGATTATGAGTCGACCAACTTTCATGTAGCAAAGCTGGGTAGGAATAATTTTCGGAGTCCGGAGGGAGGAACGACCTGGATATGAGGAGCGCTTCTGGGGATTTATTCACCCATATGAAAAAGCAGCAATTTCTTCTCTGTTCTTATTCATGCTCCTGATGGATCCGGGTGATGCGCAACACGAGGAATCTTTAATGGTTTTCAACCCATTATCGATAGCACAAACTTGGACTATCTCGGTAAATTTTTCTCCCTACGAGCAATAGGATCGATCATAATACTTTGGCTGTTGCACCCGCACGGAAACACTTCTACCAATTTCCTTTTCTAACATAAGGCCGGTTGAACCTTGCGCTTCCTTCTCCCAACCTATTAAGAAAATTCTTTGTAAGCAACTCAGTAGATTTCGGCTTATCTCTCCAAAGAATAGCGATCAGGAATTAGTTGGACATTATATGCAAAAAAAACGATCGATAACATCCTTTTGCTAGAGCATTCCGTTGGCCATTGCTGGGTTCCATGCAGGGTGAACCATCCCAGAGCTTAAGCACAAGCTTCGGATTGCAAGAAAGCCGTATCATGAGGGTTCCCCACTCCTCTTCACCGTATCAAAATTTCGGCCTTTTGAACCTTCTAAAAGTCCAAAATTGATTAAATTACATAACATTATTCAGAACTGAAGCCGGCGATCAGGGAGGGATGCATGGAGCTCTTTCATGGCTTTCTTGATCTTTCTTTTATGTTGGACTTTGCCTCTTCCTGCCCTCCAACTCCCTTTCATTTTCCTCATAATGGGTTTTTAACATATCAAGGGAATCGTCAATCGTTGGCTAGGTAGAGATGGGGGCATTTGGGAAGTGGTCTTTAGGTTAAGGGGATTCTACAGAAGGGGGACCTGTGGCATTTTTTGAGCGTTTGCTATTTGGTGGAAGGTCTGAAGGATTGGTAGTCTGATTTAAGTGTGGATGGTGGAGGTTTTGGGGGATTTGAAAGTAATTTTGGTTTTTGATTTTTGTTTTGATTTTATGGTGGTGGAGCGGTTTGATTGTAGTAGTTTGAGGGATGGAGGGTTGGCATTTGGGGGTGGTGGTGGTTGTGTTGAGGAGGTGGATTTTGTAGGAGCGGGAATATATAGAGATTAGGTGGAGTCATGATCTATAACGATGGATTATTGAGTAGGTGTAGTTGTAGACGGATGGTTCTGAGCTGGGTCATATTTGAAGGACAGGATGTAGATTGGAGGTTCTATACATCAGCAGCGTTAGCAGCAAAACCCTAAACGGGTAAGGCAATCCTATCTTCTTTGCATCTCTACCATCATTATATGCCATAATGCCGTGTGCACTCAGCTGACAGAATCAACTCATTATGGTACGTTTTATGGTGGGTGAGTAACCCAGGCATCAGTACAGACTCTTTTCATTATATCCCCCATATGTCTTTCCTTTGTCTGAGCTTTTAGGGAAGGAATCTGCGGGACCTTTTGATCAGGTGTGAAATTAGGGAATAAAATCTGAAAGGCTTTTGATAACACTCAAAATTACCTGAGAGGAAAAAAACAACAATTAAAAGGCAAAATTTTTCAGTGCAGATTCAGAATTACAAAAATGCCCTAAATATCAGCAAAGAAGAGCAGAGAACAAACACGGGCTCAAGTTGCTTTGTTTGACGCTATCTTGACAACTCACATGGAGTTAAGGACGGAATGGGCAAACAATTTTTTAAATAACAGATTGAAATGTACTTGTTGATAAGTGTCGTTTGACATGTCTCATCAAAGGCTAAATTTACGTGAGCTAAGGTCTTCTTGCAAATGCTTTCTTTGATAATCCGTTGATCTGGCATTCGTATCTTTCGTTAACATTTGAAGAGGGAAAATTAAATGAAACTTTTGAATTGATAGGGGTCGGGCTGTGGAAAGGTGCATACGTGTATCTCAAAAGGAGACATTCAAGGGACCAATTGTAGTTCGAGTTACGAGTGGATAAAGAACGTTTTCATTAATTCGTTGCAATTTACGATTAAAAGGAAATTAAAAAAGGCCGCAATAAGAGCTTTTTTTAAATATAAAATGATTGGACGGAACTTATCTTTTTCTTTTTTGTTGCAGCATTAGTCTCCTCCTTTCAGCGGGCCCGGGAATGAGAGTTGTAGACGATTTTCCTCATCGTCGTCTTCCCAAGTCGCTCCAGGGGTGCGCCATATCAGGCCCATTTTTAGCTTCTACTCGTAGACGGGATATTTTTTGCGGGCCACTTCTCAGAAGTTTATGGTTCAATCACGGTTGTGCTATGGAAGGTTTGTTCTTCTTCCTCAGTTGAGTCCGACCATCCTTTCTCTGATGGAGGCGGAATTCTTCCATTTTCATTGATTCTCCCATAACAAAGAACAGACTTTATTTAGCAGTAAAGAGACGGCGGTTTTCGATCTATCCTCGGACTCTTCGCTTCTCGTTCTGGCACTTCAACCGAAAAAGCATGTTCCAATTCCTCACGCAAGGCCCGTCTCCATCTCAACAATTTTCTTTCTTTTCATTTGTGATGCAAAGAGAAACCTCGATCTAGCTGATGGTTGCAGCTTTGTAGATTGCTTGGTGGCCATGTCAAAATCTGAGGCCTCCTCCTTGCCTCTGTGATTTTCCTAGTGATCCGTTGCGATCCATTTTTGTAGATTCTTTCTCGAGTGAGTTCATCTGGATATTCGGTACCTTTTTCCATCGAAGGATTGTTGCCTTTCATGAGATGTAGAATAATGTTGTAGGGACTTGTTGGTATAGGAAAGGTGGTCTTTTGGAGTGAGAAAAACTTTAAAACCCTGAAAAGTTTTTGGTCGGATTTTCTTTTTGTGTGACTTATTGTATATTTTGAAAATTTCTAGGAATGGGTGGGATTTCCGCTATTGCCGCTAATTCACAAAACATTAACAACAAGACAGTTAATAGCAACATAATATCGCATCCTAAAACGTACAAGGGGACACTTTGTGCCAAGGGTAAGGCCCTAGGAGCATCTAATGATGTACGCTGTGAAGTTTGAACCAAATAAATGATCCCCCCCCCCCCAAATTCAATTTCACAACAATGAATAATAATGTTTTCACAAAGGGGAGACATGAAGAGAATTGAGATTTAAACACATTAAAAGGCGACAAACGCAGGGCATTTGACAAATAACATAAATACATATAAAAACCCTCACAGGGGCTGGAAATCAACTATTGTTTGTGCCTGATGGTCCCTTTACCTACACGTTAGACGTCCCCCTGGAGGTCTTGTATGCTGAAAAACATAATCTTAGCATCAGCAAGGGAATCTTCACCCGGAAGTACCTTTGTCTTCCAACGCTTTGTATCCACAATTCCCTTGATTTGCTCCTGGGCCACCTTATCGAAATATTAATTAAAACCACGCCTTAGTCTTCCACCTCTTAGTCGTATTCTCAAGAGTTATCTTGGTTTTCGAACAACCATTAGAGTAAACACTTTTGGTCCTCCTTTAGTCACCTCTGGTAATCTGGAACAACCGCCTTGGCTTTTTTTTTTGTATGTTCACGCTGCGAAAGCTGCGTGGGGTTGAGAGGAGGTACTAGGTGTATGTGTCTTTTTTTCAAACAATTTTTTTGTAAACCCCTCATAGGAAGTCAAAACGATTTAAATTGGTCTGCGGGGCAATGGTAGTTTATCCATCGCTTGGCAACTTGTTTCATTTTCGGAAAAATGTCAGACGTGTCGTGTGACTCTATCGCCTCCAATATGTATAGAAGCGGGCCATAGTTACGCCTCTTTGGGTGACAGTTATTCTTCTCCCGGAAAAAACTGTCCAAAAATCGAAACGGTGCAGTTATGAAGGGAGACTTCTCGAAATACCCTTGCGGATCTTCCCCCCCCCCCCCCAAACGGGGGGGGGGGGATTGACTTCTTTTTTGGCGGGAATTGAAACGGTTCAAGCATTTATTGGGATATTCTTCTCTTAATTCGGAAGAAAAATCTGAGCCCATCTCTGACCCTATCTCTGATATCCATATTTTTGCCCAGTACAAAAATGTCCAATTCA
The DNA here is from genome assembly GCA_027704765.1 of Solanum habrochaites. Taxonomy (NCBI): domain Eukaryota; kingdom Viridiplantae; phylum Streptophyta; class Magnoliopsida; order Solanales; family Solanaceae; genus Solanum; species Solanum habrochaites. Next base: position 57,886,612 of record JAKWJA010002500.1, read on the forward strand.
ATAGTTAAGAGTGTTCTTGTTGAAAGGTAGGCAGCTCCCGAGTTCCCAACACCTTTTGCCAAAGTGGGATGAGAATCCAACCACGAAGGAGAGGTGGCATCCTTAGGTAGATAATTGTCCCCTCTTTGCAGTATTCAAAAGGCTTGTGATACCATGTTCAGACATGATGACCTAGTTATAGGGTATTATTTTGTTGTCCCTTGGTTCTCGTACCCTTTTTGATAAGTGTTGTGGCGAGTGTTTATAACGCGGGATTGGGATTTTAGTTGAAGCTCGACCTTTGGTCATGCGGGAAGGGGGGGAACATACTTCCCAATAAAAGCAATATACCAGTGAATGCTTAGAGGGGGAATTTCTTCATCTTATAAGAGACCTTGAACCTCTCGGTTTTTGTAAGTGGAGTAGAAAGTTTGCATGTTACAAATCTGATATAAAGTCTCTGAAGAATGTGGGATTCTTGGGCACCAGTTAGCAAGTTTTTTCCCAACCTGAGGCAGTGCCGCAAATATCTTTATGAAAGGTTTATTAGGGATGAAAACAATTCTTCTTGTTTCTTTGTGGGGTGACCTTTTTTCTATCCCAGTAAACTACTGGGTCTATTTGCAGTCTCTTATTCTCTCCAAAAGCGGGGTATTTCAGCAGTTCCAAAAATCGAAACACTATTGTGTGCGTATCCCAAAGATCCCATGAAGGACCTCAACCAGTTATGCTAACCGTTAATGTTGATCCAATTCTGTCAAATGGCACCCACATATTTGTTGAGAGTTCGTCTTATGATTCTCCGTCGAGAATTTTTATTACGCAAAACATGTGGAGTTGAGGGTAGCATGCTATGGACAATTTCAAAAACTTGGGAAACGATACCCATATCTACAAAAAACAAACAAAAAATAGTTGGTCTACCCCACCCTCCGAGGGCAATCGGAAATATCTTCTACGGAAGGTATTAGGGATGGAAAATGTCTTCTTGGTTTCCTTGGCCTTTCTTTCTATCCCGGTATTCTAATGTGTTTATGTAGTTCTCTGATCTAATCCAAAGTCGGGTATTTTCAGCGGTTCCAAATCGCAACACCCATTTGTGGCTATCCAAATATCCCGTGAGGGACGCCTCAAAACCATTTTTGGCCAACCGTTCATTGTGCTCAATTCTGTCAATCACCCAAGTATTTGTTGAGAGTTCTGTCTATGATCCCAGTCCGGATTATTATACCCACAGTTGTGAGGGGGTTGAAGTGGTGCTGCTATGGAACAATGTCCAAAACATTTGAAGAAAACGTCCAATCTACAAATAAAAGTCGTTAGGTATTACCTTACCCTTAATTTGATTTTTTGCACGTAACAATAATACAAATGTCACTTTTGAAAAATGATTGGTTGTGTCGTTAGGTCGAAAGACCTTAGACACGATTTTTGGCGATTTATTTTATAATAATAGAATTAAATAACCTTGGGTATATAAGTGTCTTAGGCTAATGATTAATTTTGAGTTTTGGTTTTTGGCTCTAGCTTAGGACTTACTAGAATAGGTTAAAGTTGACGATTACCCGCAGTCGGACCAAACATGGGAGTGTGAGGGTGATGGTGGTGTGATGATTGAGTGAAAGCTTGGATTGATGATGAAGCTAACCCAAAAACAACAGGTCGGTGAACACATTCCAACTATTTTTGATACGTCCAAATAATTTTTGTGTATTTCTGAAAGAAGCCATTGAAAACCCGTTACTCCGTTCCTAATCAAACAATTACTGCCGTTTAGGCGGAAATATGCCATGAAAAAAACTGCAACAATTCACCAATAAGGTAGAAGTTTGAACGAATAAAATAAATAGTTTAACCAAATAGCCAAATAAAGTTAGTTTTAATGTTAGGAAGCCACATTTTTCAAGCGAGGCGCCATTTTATGCTTATCGAAAAAAAAGTTAGCTATTTTTTGGATAAAATTTGTGATCTTCAGGGAGTAGCCACTTAATTTTTTAGAAATATTACGAAAAAACGCTGTTCCAAAATGGACTTAACAAAAAGAAAATTATTTGGAAAAAACTTTAAAAGGGGTTCAGAGAGTTGGAGATCATATAACGGTATTAGGAGAGTTTTGAAAGGAACCTAAAAAGGACTTACGTTACAAACTTGCGGTTACGCGCGACACACAAACTAATTTACGTTTTGAGCTAAAAACTTAAAACTTTATCACTTATTGGAAAGTGTTTGAAAAGTGAAATCCTTGGTTTTATCTTACAGCGAAACTTATATAATGTTGAAAACTTATTTTAAAACTAATTTTAAATCAGGTCCATGTTTAAATTACTAACAACATTATGGCACATTTTCCGGGGATGTGGAGTTTATAATTTTAAACTAACTAACGGCAAATAAAAACAGATAAGCAATAAAAGTAAAAAATAGGGAAAGAGGGGGAGAGAGAGAGAGAGAGGAGAGGGGGAGAGAGAGAGAGAGATAGAGACAGAAAGAGAGTTGGGTCCAAATCCGGGTTTTCTGTCCCCCTTGACGGAATTTTGGACCCACCTTTTTTTGAATTTTTGACCCATTTCCACCTGTCCTAAACTAAACATATAATAACAAATAAATAATACAAGAAATAAAAGACGACAGGGGCTTAGGCCTAAAAAACATAAACAAAAACCAAATATGAAAAAAATGAGATATAAAGGGGACAAACGCAACCTTGTCCTAAACAACTAAAATATATAATAAACAATAAATTTAATACAAGAAATGTAAAAGACGACAAGGTGGTTTAAAGCCTAAAAAATAACAAAATTTACCAAATATGAAAGGAAAAGTAGATAAAGGGGGCATCCTTTGGGGCCAACCCCTTTCTTCAGATCTCCGATTCTTCTTAATTGTTTGACTTCCTTTCCACAGGGACCCTTACGTTTATTTAATGGGCTTTTACCTCGATAGGAGGAAATATTAGCCCCTCGTGGAGTTCCCGGAGAATGCAAGGGAATTAAGCTCATGATTTTGAAAACTCGAATAGGTTTTGCATGGCAAGAAAAGAAAAACATAGGACATTATAAGAATTACTTCGAATTGTCGAAAAACAAACTAAACATTTAACTGATAACGATAACTAATTATAACATCAGCATCCTACAAGAAAGATGAGTATACAGCACACACTTGTTAAAAAAGGTAAGAAAAAATAAAAGGAACAAACATGCTAAAATAAATCAATCAACTATCATAGGTAAAAATTGAGAAAAATCGATGCCCGCCCTCTGCCCTTGAAAAAGTAGCCGGCATTAGGGAATCCACCAACTAAACAAGATAGAAGACCCAATAAAAGTTTAAACAACCCCACCTATGGATTTCTCACTGCATGTTAGGAAAAAAACAAACCCTAAGCATGAACCCAATTTCCACACATTAGAAAAAAACGATTACGGCCTGAACAAACTTGTATACATTATAGGAAAGTGAGGAAGCATGAAAAATAACCAAATTAAATCACAGGAGTTAGAGGGATTCCCATAACCTGCATATATTTAGCATTTTACAAGAGAAAGACAATCGAAAATTTGGATTAACGAGAAGATAAGCAAAAACCTCGATTATTCGCACCTTAGAAAAGATCAGTCTGTCGCGGGGGGTGATCATTTTACTTCCAAAGCATAGAAAGTCTGAAAATTACTGTAGCACCCCCTAAATAAAGGGGCAACCAAAGCGATATAAAAAAAATTGCTACATGTAAACCGAGCAACATAAATAAAAAGCAAGAAAGTTCAGCAAGATATAAGAACAATAAATGCAAAAGCCCAAATAATCAATGTGGGTTTCGGCATAATGCCTTTCTAAAATCATAAACATTTATGGGAACAAATTACACATTCAATGACGAGCTTTAAAAATTTATTGTAACAATAAGAGGGAAAACAAAATTAAGATCATAAGGCCGATTATTAAAAGATCTACAGAGAACCTCAAATTTGCCACAATACAAATCTAGCGGTCAGGGCTTGCGAAAACTCTGCCCAAAAGTCTAAGATCGGAAAGAAAACATCGCAATAACCCGTATCAAAGGGGACTTAAAAAAATAATCGATTTCTTGGACGCGAAGGTAAGAATTAAAACATAGTCTTTAACTCTACATTACATTGTCTTATCCGATAAAACAAATTCGAAGAGATAATAGGCGCTAAGGAACACGGAGATTCATAAATAAACACCTTAGAGCTTATCTAAAAGCAGCAAGGGCGGACAAGATTTTACAGAATGAACTATTACCACAAGGAGAAAACAATCATACTGTTTTTTTTTTTGAATCTCAACAAACCTAAATCTGCTCCTTTCAAATAAACAGCGATCATGGAACAACAAGGTATAATAATGAAGGAGTGAGTTGGTTGTGCTCAGATGGAGCAAGAATAGCAAAGATTATCCTGCAATGAATTCAATTATCAAATCGCAGTGAGGTTACGGCTGAATGCTGAACGAAACAGTTGAAGGGCATATGATAATGATATTCAAACAAAACGAGATGCTAATAACAAGATCAAGAAACTTGGAGGAAAAGAAAAATAGAAAATAAAAAAAAAATAGTTAAAATAAGGGACTCGTAAACAAAATGTATGCATATAACGGATGAATATATTATACAAACATTATAGTCTCCAAATCAGAAACTTCGACTTGTTGGCCGCAGCATTCAAGAAAAACCATCAAAACACAACAAAAACTGCATATTATCCTTACTCCTCGACGGAAAAATGTGGGATCAGAATGCTACCATTTTTCATTAAGATTCAAAAGAAGGAAATGGAAAAAGCTAATCGAGAAATAAAAACAATGATGCATAGGAGAAAGAAACTTACTTCTTGTTGTTGCAGCGACGGGAAAAAGGAACGAGTTGAAAAAGGAAACTTCTCACACTGAAGCTTAGCTTGGAGCGGATGATCAAAGAACGGAAGGCATAAAAACTTTTATCCAAAAACCGAGACTACAGTATCTTCTTGTTGTTCATAGAAAATGTAAGGCAATGGTTTTAGAGGAAATTTTCTCAAGGCTCCTTTTTATCTGTGCTAACAACAAAATTTTCGACCACCCTTTTTACCCGTGCGACTCAAAAAAACAAAAACAAATCCCCTCCCCTTACGAAAAAGGTCGAAGAGAATAATTATAGGGGGAGATAGGTTTGTTTTTCGGAAGATGGGGACAAGGGGGGGAGGGATTTTATTTTTTTGATTATAATTCTTGGGGTGTAAATCGGAGGTGAGGTGTTTTATGATGTTTACACTCCACAAAATTGGAAATACGTCTTCTGAATTTGCACGGGATTCGTCATTATTTAACAATTCGACGAATCAAGTCGGTGGGACGGCTACGGGTAAACTCCGACGTCCTTGTTGTCGACGTGTTCCAACAATCCACGGCAGGAGCAAGGGGAAGCGTTGCAGCCACCATATCCATGTCGTACGAACAACACGGGCACAAGGTGACATGAGCCAGGGCTGTTCCACGATTTGGATAGAGAGAGGGGGAGGACGAGCAACGCCACTGCTGGGATATGATTCGTACCAGGCTTGTCATTCGCTGTGCGCGTGAGGGAAAGACGATGGGAATGGGTCGGTCAACAATGTGTCGCGTTGGGTTCTTTAGGGAAAATGTTAGTACCACATCAAAAGGAAGGGGGGACGGGAATGGGTGGGTTTGATGGTTCTGGTATTTAAGGAATGGGGCCACTGCAGTTTGGTCTTAACATTTCAGAGGAGACATGAGGTGCTGGAATAATTCAAAAAGGTGACCAAAAGGTCTGGGTAATGTTTTTTAGACTTTAAGGAAAATAGTTTAAAATCAAATCAAAACGCGAAAATTTTTACGAAAATATTTTTAATAAGACGAATTAATATCAAAACTAATTAACGAGGCTTCTTAAGGGTTAACAATAAACTAATTGAATTCGAATGTAACTTAGGGTTCAAAATTCAAGTTAAAAATAATTAACCAAATAGTTTCAATAAACAAAATATTTAAAAGTGTGATATACGAAGACTTATTTAAAAACAACAATATATCACTAGTAAAAAAACGAAAAATAAAAGTGCCAAAACCTTTATTTTAAAACGAATTGCAAGCAATTTATTTATGATTATTATTTCGATATATTATATATTATATATAGAATTATATCTATATATCCCATTATTTTTACGTTGTTTAAAACCGAGAAGTCGCTAGTGAATTACTGTCGAGGAGGTCAAAATGAGTGTTCAAACAACTAAAATTACTAGCACCATTCCCAAAAATTCATATAAAAAAAACACAAGGAATATCCAAAAACTCTAAAGTTTAAATTTAGACTTTCAAAATAGAATTCTTACTGATAAAAACCCATTTCCCAACCAAAATTTGTCTTGGAAATTGGTGTCTTACAGTGAGAAAACTGAGGAGAAAAGTGTGAGGGAGAGAGGGGGGACTAATTAGATTTACGTATTCATTTGCAAAACAATCGCAAAAGTATTCACAATTCCTTCTAAACACAAACAAACAAATCAGAGTCAACTTCAGCCTAACAAGGAAAAAGAAAAAACTGTTTTTTAGTACTAAACCTTATGAAAATAGATGTCGGGAAAAGAGAACAATTTCTGCCGCGAAAAGAGAAATCATTACTTGTACTATTCAACGAAAAGTCGTTTTATTGCTGAAAAGAGACCTTGAGGCTATTAAGTTTCTTCGATGGACTAACTCTTCAAGCCAGTTCTTCGAGGACTTCAACTATTTTAGCGTGGATCGGAAAACGGGGAATTGTTTTTCAGGCTTGTCTTTCACCTCTCTTCACCTTAGTTCATTGTATCTTTTGGTTCATCGGAAAAAAATCTGTATCAAAAGCTAAATGAGGAAAAGTTGAAAAACGAGAGGAAAAAATTTAAAACTTAGGTCTAGGATTTACAACAAACCACACACACATTAATCAACACCAACGTGGAGTAAGTGGGAGGGGTTAGATTTTAGGAGAGTTTAGGGTAGTTTGAAATGAAAAATGTAAGACTAACATATAACAAAATGTGCACTGGTACCCTAACTAACTTAATCTTGTTAAAATAATTTCATCTTAGAGGTATAAAAAACCGTGATAAGAAGTACAAAAATAATGATTATAAAAAAATACAAAGCTATAACCATGACCACCAATAGAACACCCGGACAAGTAATGTTCATCGCCTCGTAATATATAATCAGTCCATACTTCAAGGATTCATCAATTGAAAAGACCATTAAACTTGGTTCAAAAGTCCTAAGGATCTCCAATTATTTCAAAACCAAATAAAATCAACTTTGATACTTAAAAATATCCCCTATATCAAGAAGAAAGAGAAAGAAAAATTTAAAGCCATTATGTGCCCGGCAGTAGTAGGGGGCAGTAACAAAACTCTGAAGCTTAGAATTAAACTGTACAGTAGCGAGGACCCCATTAATGAGAATACAAAGTGAATCTCTTAGCAATCTTAATGTTCAAAAAATAATCTCATATTATGATCTTACAATCTGCAAATTACGTCTAGTCTTTGTCCCCAATTCTCTATAGCAAATTTCGTTCTTTCTCCTTTCCCAGACAAATTTGACAAGAGCCCTAGACAAAATGCTCTCCTCTTAGGCATTTCATCCACATCGTTGATACATTGTGTAGTCCAAAAGAAAGCAATTTACTTACAAACAAGTCAGATGAGAGTCATCTAAGACACCTTTGTAGTGTAAAGTTGGAAATTCAAGACCATTTAAAATCCCTTGCTACCACCCTAAGGCATCACATTCAGAATAATAAAACAACAAAGTTCCCGAGTGGTGGTATCAAGTTAATACTACAAGCATCGTAAAAAATTTTCCCTGCATTTACAAGTTTTTGCCTCAAAACTTTAAATGTGGCTAACACCAATTTCTTTGGACTACTAATCCTATAGAAGGGCAAGGAACTAGGACTAGAACTACTAAATATTTCAAATCAATGCGGTATCATCGACAAAGCTAAACAAACCATCCTATCACAACACGTGGTGGTGCTTAAAAATATGCAAAACCTGTAAAATAATACCCCCTAAAACTTCATTAAATAGTTTACAGAAATCCTTGGTTCATACTTTTGGGGAACATTGAGTTGCCCTGTCGCCATAAACTAGAAGCATAGGTAAACGTCGGCGCAATCTTATCCGTGAATAAATGGCTTGTAAGTATAGGTAGTATTAAGGGATTATATTGCTTAATTTAGACGAACAGGGAGTGGGGGGGGCCCAAAAAGTCCCAAAACAGTTATGACGAAAAAGATAATTTTGAGTCCATTTAACAATAGTCGAGGTATAAGCTATCTTTTTTTCATTGAACTAATATCCCACTTGTAGCAGATAGATAATTAAGTATAAAAAATGTAAGGTATGGCACAATATATGTGGGTTTTACTAGGTAAATTAAATTTTTAAAAATTAATAATAAACATGATCTATGTACAAAAGAATACCTAAAACAATCATGTCTCCTTTTAAGTCAGTTATATACTATTTATATACCAAAAAAAGTAGAACAGTTATGCTATTGTTATTATGAGGTGTCAATAAAGAATAAAGAATGTTGACGTAATAAAATCTAAAGGTAATTGGTGTAATCGTTCCTTTTCCCTTTTGTGATTCTTCCAAGAATCCATTCTTCTATCTGCACCAATAAATAAAAAGAGAGAAAATTAAAAAAACTAGGTAAAAACTAAATTCATATTTCTTTATATCAGAAAATAAATATTTTGATAATGTAATAAAGAGATAAATGCAAGAAACTTTCATTCTAGTTTGGCAATATTACAGGAACTATGTAATCTACCTTAACAAAAAAAGTAGTTTTTGCCAAAACCAAACGAAATAAAATACAAAAATTGCCTAATTATTCTAATATATTTACCAGAACGTACGTATGCGCAAAAATAATCAAATAACTTACAACACTTAGCTAGTTTACTAGAAAATGCAATTAGCACAACTGTAATCATAAAATTTTAAAAATTATATTAGACAAACTAGAGATTTTGTAAATGATATTGAATGAAATATTTAAGATATATATTATTTTTTGAAAATATATTAATCAACATTTCAAATGTTCTTAATCAATATTATTAAAAGAAATTGATTCAAGTTTTTTTTAAACTAGTATATATTAATTAAATAAAATATTACAAATATCATATCATAAGTTTTTGACAAAAAGATAAGCTCTCAAGTCTAACTTAACAATAAATGACAAATGTAGTACTATGATATCAAATTTTAACATAATGTATATAAATGTGATTTAAAAGAAAAGAAAAACGTAAATCTATCATGTGTTTACCATTTCAACCCAAAGAAGACATGTCCTGCCTTTAATTCAAAGATTAGAATATTAAAAATATTATGTTAATGAAAAAAACAAACATAAAATAAACAAACAAATAAATAAATATATGAAAAATCACATGAAATTACAAGAAAGTAAAAGGTTGAGATGTATAAAAAGGAAATGAAATATCAAGTAATATTAAAGATAATATAATATTAGAAGAATAAAAACTAAAATAAGAATTTTAAAATCAAAACTAAATATAACTAAAACGAAAATAAAAAATAGAATGAAAGAAGAAACAATAAAAAAAAAAGAATCAACTATCCCCATTGTCTCCTAATTACTGTCAATTTTCAACACAACACTCAATTAAAGAACACAATATTTTTCTTCTATTTATATCTCATATCAATTCATTAATTTGAAAAATAAAAAACTTATGGCAATAGTAAGTTTTTAAATCATCTTCATAATAATTAGGGTTAAAATGGTAATTTACTCTATTAATTATTATGTTCTTAATAGATACATCAATTCAAAAGTGAACAAATAATTCGGAACAAAGAAAAACAGTAATTAACCATGAAATATAGAGCACCTCGTTAGATATTGGAGAGTATAATTACTACACTAATGACATTCAATTAGTTGTTGACCAAATAATAATCACATGAGCAGTCAAACATATTATAATTATGTCCAATTACATCAAGAACACTATAATCAAACATATAATTAACATCAAATATACTTTCTAAATATGCTCCTAACATTCAAAAAGATTTATTAACCATTTATTCTATAAAAAAATAAATGAGGATATAATATTGAAATAGAAGAAGAAATTAGTATAGTTACCTCTGTATCACTAGTGTCATATTCACAAGTGAGACGGTATTTTTGCATGGTCCAATTATTTTTGCTTGATGATTCACTAAAGTATTTCAAATTAACTCTCAACCCAATTCACATAAACTTCCTTATGTAAATTATAATAGTGAATTTCTTTACCTAAGCATCGCAAACTAGCTTATTACACTTTACCACCAACTTCGACTTTTCCTCTTTCTCCTCCAAAATATTTATCTCCGTGGATGAAAAAGTATTCTTCTCCTTCGTCAAGGCACATATTTTTAACTGTATATCTCAAAAAAAAAAAAAAAAAAAACTTTGTTAGCGATAGTCCGATTTTGAATAAAAAGCTAATATTGAACAAATAACTATTTAAATTTTTATTTTTTTTTCTGATATTTTTTGTTTGTAGTTCTGCAAATAAGCTTTTATTTTCATTCGAATTCTTTTTCTTCGCTAACTTGACTTATTTTTTTCTTGTAATGTAGTGTTTTTCTATTGGACAAAATATACATAATAATTTAATTACTTATTCAATAATTAAAAATAAGCACAAGAAAACATCACAAACATAATTAACAATAAGCAATGCATAGGGACAATAGAGCAAATTAGGGCGAATGAAGTGTTGATCTATTTCATAGATTGAATCCGCCTCTACACTGCTGTTGCATTATTTTTTTAATTTTTCTCTGTTCCTATCTTATGCTGTTTTAGCTCTCTCTCATCCAGTTTTAGTCATTGTACTGTTAATTTCATTTTCTTTTCTTATTTACGTCTACCTATTGGAGCGTTTTGGTCAGGCTGTATAAAAATATGTACATAATCAATGTAGTTAGATTGTGTTTATAAATTTAATCTGGGTTTGGTAGAATGTGAGAATCTGTATATACTAATTTCATGGATAGTTAAATACCTCCTTCATGGGATGTATGTTGATTGTAGGACTACATACCTTTCCCTTTGGAGGTATTAGCTCTAATACCATGAAGTATATTCAGGTTAAGACGCAAAAATACCCTCCAACTCCTTTTAATATTTTATTTATTTTTTTTATTTCATATTTTATATTATACTAATAAAGTTATTTTTAAATAAATTCGCTTACCAAATTTTTATTTAGATATAATTTTTGTTTATACAAAATATGAATTACTTAATCTATTGTATGTTAATACGAAATATTATATATAATTCCGACTAATATGTTAATGTTGATGTATGAATTTAAGAACAATCTAAGTAACATATTGTCTCTTAATGAAAGATTCATTAAAACATTAACAAGTAGTCTACAAGAGTGTGTGTGTAATATATAATAAAACACCATCTCGAGTATTAAATGTTTAATTTATTTTTCTATATGTATTTTATTTTTTATTTTATTTTATGATAATGAGTTCTTAAATATTGATACAAAACAAAGTTCAATAAATTCTTTAAACCATTATAGTTGGTGACCTTTGAGATTATTACTCTAATTAGTGAAGATGACCCTATTTACCTTTCAAATAATTTAAGTGAGAAAATAGTGAACATGAACAATACAAATTTTAGTCTCCTAAATTAGTTTAAAAATGTTATAACAAAAAATTAATATTCAAGGTTAATATCTACTTATGACTCAATTACATGAAATACAAATCCCATATAACTCTAGGGTATAATGGGAAAGTTTTTTAAAAAACTTTGAAACCACACACAAATTAGATAAGAAACAATGAACCAAATATTTGATAAAAATAATTCATGCATTGATAATCTTTGCATTGTTAATCCCTGCATTGTTCATTTTTGTACCAACCGACCCCTTGTAGTATATGGACATGTACCGCCAAAACTATTTTTTAAGTTAACAAATATATCAGATTTAACTATTTATAAGATAGTACTAAACATTTTAATTCATTTTTTGAAATATTGCTTCGATAAAAATAATTCAATATTTTGATTTGAAAATGATGGAGAGATATATCTTTCAATTTTTATTGATTCATATCAAAAAGAAAATTTAAAAAATAATAAAAATTTGAATAGATTTTGCGAAAAACAAGACGAACGGTATATGATAAACTAACTATGTATGCATGAAATTATTTTTAATCATTTTAAAATTATATCCATTAGAAATTCGTAAATTGTGACTCTAATAAAATTTAGCACTTACAATTAATAAAATTTAGTTTACTGTTACATTTCTTTGTTGTTTTTTTATCTTCTAATTATTGATCATTAGATAGTATTTCTATATATAATACATAAAAATTAAATTCAAAACAAATATGGAATAGGATTGATTCAAATTTAAAAATATGTTATTCATGTGTCTCCTATATAGGATAGATCTTTTTTAAAGAGTTTATTTAGTAATATGAATTTCATTAGCTTAATTCAAATTCTAAAATATTTCTCGATAAAAAGAACACAAATGCTTTTATAATAATTCTTATAAACAAAAAAAATTACTTATAAACAAAAAAATATTAACAAAATGACAGATATTATTAAAACTTTTAGGCTGATCAGCAGACAGGATGGAAGTCAGGAGCGTAACACAAGAAAGGTTTTCCTTCAAATGAATTTCTACCTACTTGTTAAATTGTGAATCCGCCAGCTATTCGAAAGCTTTAATCGAGATGCCGTTAAGAAATTCCTGAACGAGAAAACGGTATATATGGTTGGCGTATGTATGGAAACAATGTCGGGATTGAGCCCAACGGTCGATCTATCTGTAATGGATCAAAGTGGACAATAATGTAATAATACAATCTACGACTACTTAGGGTCAGTTAATTTGAAACAAGTTATCTCAGAATTCGTTATCTTGGATATAAATTATTCATAGTATGTTATCCTACCTTGTTATGAAATCATCACATCATATAAATATATTAAAAACTTTCGAACCATTAAAAAAAAAAATAGCATCTGATTAATAGCTTCATCCCATGCAATGAAATAAAAAAAGATGAAAGAATGTTACCTAAATTGTCATGGGAGCTATGTTTTGCTAAAAATCTATATGAAAATCTCACAATATGTTTGTGTGCATGTGAATAACACTGGACATAGAGATGAAATAAGGAGTGACAACTGACCCTTTTTGGTCAAGGTTAAGGTAAGTGTTCAATTAAACTCAAACATGTAAGTGGGCATACAATCTTGTAACAGTGGGATTCTGTTATCATCATATTATATTCACCCATTAATAATAATATATAATATGATGATCTTTTAGTTTTGGTCTTCAATGATATAATATATGATAATCTTTGTCTCTATTCAACATCTATATATAATATATAAACTTTCCATTTGTTTTTTTTATAGTTAACACAAAAAGGGATTATACCTTCTGGACTTCTATTTGTGATTGAGGTCTACTAAAAATTAGTACGGATTGATTTAAAAAAAACAAATTATTAGTACGGAATTGACCATTTCAAAATTCTAGTTATAACATCTTATGATTTTCCACTCTAGTAGGATGAAATAAAAATAGTTTTTTAGTTTTCCATATGATGTCCAGACTCCATAGCCCACATTTCACTTTATTTGCGATTTTATTATGATGAAAATAGAGGAAAGTCCGATTATAAGAAATTTCAAATCAAAACTTAACTAAATCACTAATATGTTATTAAATTATATTAATATTATTATCATATGAAGTCATTAAATTGTGATACCTAAATTATTTATTTACATTTTGCAACTTTAATACCACTTAAAATCTGGGGTGTTGTTTGTGTGAGCTAACAAGTACCCTCGATTTTTCTTTTTTATTCTTTTTATAATGCTAGTTAAGTATACATAGTGTTTTTTATGTGTATCACATTAATCACTAATAAATAGATATGCATCCAGGATTTTAGAATGATGGGTGTACTATTATGAAAATATGTATCTAAGATATAACTTTAATTGGTTCAACTTTTAGGTTCTTAATATGAACCATTAGATTTTAAAAATTACAGGTCAAAAATACATAATATTACTAGTTTTAAATTTTTATTTACACATTTGATTTGATTATATAATATTTTTAGGAATTTTAATTTTAATGTAAAACTCTTAAACTTTGTAATATTTTAAGTAAGAAAATAAAAGAAAAATTAATAGAAACATCAAAAATATTACCAATAACCACTTGGGAAGGTGTTACTAAAAAAATAATGATATAAATGTAAGGTTTAAATTTTTATCCTCACTTAAAAAGATGCACATAATCATCATCGTTTTTTTACAGAATACATTGAACATGGGTTCACACATCTATATTTAAGTATTTTTTAAAAAATACAACATTATTATATATGATCTAGAGAGGGGAGCATGAGTCCAGTGAACCCACGGTATCCCTAGATATGCAAATCTATATAAAAACCAAAATTTATTTTAAAATCTATTTCAATATAATGAATTATTAATTATTATAATGCAAAAAAGTGTCTAAAATTATTTGCACTTAAATTAACATCATGAAGTTAATGTTATTAGGAGTCTATTTCTATATAAAGATTTAGAATATTTCAATTAACTAAAAAACCTATTATTTATATATAAAAAATTATAACATGCAAAATTTTGATGCAATAATCTTACTTGAATTAAAATACATGGCAACATATTCAAACCAACCAAAGAGAAAATATTGGTATTAAAGCAAAACACATGGCAACATACTCAAACCAACCAAAGAAAAAAATATTTGTATTAAAGCAAAATTAAAAATTTAGGTATTTCTTAAGAAATTTTATTCTCTAAAATGAAATTTCTCAACTAATTCAAGTAAGAAAATATTTAGTTAGACTTTAGTATGAGGTACTTTCAATAAAACATAACATTTATCGGCTAGTGTGGTCCCTAAAGACTCCTCTGATTCCTTTTAGTCCTAGGTTTGAGTCCTCTCGGTCCAAAGCTTATGTTCTCCCCTTTTGGAAGACACTTGATATGAATGGTGATTTCACCTTTCTTGGGTGTCTTGTTTCTTCTGTCAGTCATTTATTGGTATTTCATAGCTTGGTTGCCCGCACTATAACAATTGATGAAATCTCATTTATTTCTGTAAGCCAAATATTCCACATACAAAAAGAGAATGGAATACTCCATCTAATTATGAAATTGAAATGAATTAAAAGGGTTGCGACTAATAGTACTCAACAGTATATTATCGAAAGATAAAAATGAAGTAAAAGAAAATTTTTTTATAATATATACCTAGTTTCTCATTAGACTTGTCATAAAAACTCAAATGGGGAGGTTTTGAAATTGATATGTTTGACTATATTGTGATGATTTGTAATGTTATGTTGTCTTATGTTAGGAGATGATCTAGACCTCCATTAGAGACTTTGAAATTGTGTGGAACATTTGAAAACTAGTCGTTGTGAAGCTTAGTGCGTCTATTTTTATGTTGTGACTTCTTGTAATGTAAAAGTGTATTATGAAATGAGAGTATGTTCCTGTGATATAAAAGTGTACTATGAAAAAGGTGTATGCTTTGTTTTTCTCAACCTATTGTTTAAGGGTATTTATTACATTAACGAGGGTTTTATTGCAGTGAAATCGTTGTAGCACGAATAGACAAGGTACTGTGACTGCAGTGATGGATGACACTAGTCCGAATGTACATTTTAAGTCATTTTTTCAAGTTTTTCACTATAATTTAAAATATTTAAACCTGAAAATCATAGAGACAAATTTTCAAGATCTAGTTTTATTTTGTCTTTGAGTCAATCTTTTCATTAAGTAATTCAATTTATCCTAGAATTGAATGAGTGAATTTTGTGGGAAAGCATGTGAGATGATGTAAATAACATTTATTTCAATTTTAGTTGAAGTTTAGATAATGGTTGATGATGAGTCGATATTCTAACAACTCATTAGACTCAAATTCATGAATTATTTTTATTTTTTAATACTTATTACGAATAAGATAGTTATACATTCAATAAATCCCAACATTCATTGGCCAACGTTCTCTTAAAGTCTCCTCCATGTCCTCTTTGTCCTAGGTTTGTCTTCATTGCACTACCAATGTTAAGCTTGTAGGTTCCTAACACTTTACATGAACAGTTATTTTACCTTTCTTGGGTTTTTTTTTCAACAATCATTAAGTGGTATTTCATAACTTGGTTGACCGCACTATGATAATTGATGTAATATATTTTGTTCTTGAAGAGGTTGTTATTCCTTGTAAACCAGATGTTTCACATATAAAAAGGGAATAACATACTTCATTTAATCTTGGAATATAAAGGTTCTCCTAATATTGTCGAAAGGTCCATATATAATTAATTGTCTGTGTCAACATTACTAAAGTTCAAGTTCAGGGCTTGGGAGGTGGATGATTGATTGCAAATTCAAGGTATATGTGATGGTGACACGGTTTCTAGTGTTTTCTTTGGAGAAGAGACTGAGGGTCTCCACAAAAAATCAATGGGAGATCTTGGGGCCCTTTGTGGTGGTCTTAATGGGGGTCATTTTTGCCTATGACCTTAAGGTCCATATTTCTAGACAATCTTTCCATATATAGTATGAAAAGGCAAAGGAACACAAGGCCTTCTTGTTTGATGCCCTCTTGAAGGTTGAAAGTAATTATTTTCCCTCAATTAAGAAGGATTAAGATAAAGCTTATGGTAACGTAGGACATGATGAGAGTGGAAAATTTAGCAGGGAAGTTAAAGAAATAGAGGGTATCTCTTATGAAAAATCACTCTAAGCGGTCAAGCCTTTTCCAAATTTACTTTAAAGATCATGTTGGGATTTCTTTCCCTTTCATTTTTCTAAAGTGAGAAACATACTCTAAAATTATAATGTGATCATAGGTCGTATTTAAAGAAAAGAAAGATTTCTTGACTATGGCCTCTGATCCTAGGTAGATGAGGTTTGATGCGGCTCACAATGATTTTTGTCACTAGCTTATAACTAGCGTTGGAAAGGCCAGTAGGTCTGGTGTTCTTGAGCATGGAGACATTTGGATACTTAGGAATAAGACACAAGGGAGTTTTGTTTATGTCATTTGGGATGTGGGAGCTATCAAACACATTTTCGCAAGCTAAGGTGCCAATATCTAGTCCAATACGCTCTTAATACCAAAGAACCTCTCCTCTAATCACTTTTAATAATCAAACGAAGGAAAAAAAACTAGCAGACACTATTACTCAAAAGCCATCTCCTCATCCTATACAACCTTCATATTCTCACCATTTCTGATAGGAGCTCGCTTCTTTTTTTTATCGGTTACAGTCGATGTTCACCATATGGAAAAAAAAATTAATTCTTCATTTTTGACTCTTTAATCTCTTTTCATCATTTTTCGAGTGAGAAAATTTTATGGTCTTTTTCCTAACCTTTAGATTCAAAACTTTCATTTCAAATCCAGATTTGAAATTGAAGGAATCAAATTCCTATCCTATTGGCTGTAATCTTGAGCCCTGAACAATTTGGGATCTATAAATAGAATCTTATCCTCCTATTTATCAATTCAAAATTTCATCAAGTTTAAGATTGTAACAATTCTTGATTTCAAACATTTTAGGATTTTGAGCAAGTTTTGGATTTAAATTTTTCAAGTTTCATAATTTTTATCAAAAAATTCTTGCGAAAACATTATACTCTATTCTCACCAAAATAATCATCAACTCTAAAGGCAAAAGGTAATATTTTTGTTCTTACATCCATTGCCTTTCGATACTTCCATGCATCTCCTGTTCTTTGTCGCTACATTATTTTTGTTTTATATGTGGTAACTAGATTTCTTTTATGTTTAAGAGGTTTCTTTACTTTTTCAATTTCATTATTTTGTTTTAGCCACTAATAAGAGTATGGTAATAAAGAGATGTTCATATGAACACATGATTTAAATGACAAATGAAAATAGGTTGAATTATTTGAGAGTTAAACCTAGAAACAAATTAAAAATAAGAAAAAACTACTCGAAGGCACAACAAAATCAGTGACATGTATGCACAAATGCCACAAATAAAAATCCACGACTTCTCTGTTGAAGAAGATCATACATGAGCAAACGAAGAGAGGCTTCAATGTAAAAAAAATCATCAATTTCAGTATTCTTCCCGACATTCATGTGTGAAACTCAAATAATTGAATGAGGATAGACTAGTAGATGCAAAAATGCATATTTTGACTACTTGTGAAATAAACAGATACACCCATTTCCAAATGTAGGGACTTAAACACCAATTTATCTTAATCACACAAACTGAATCTTTAACGAGAACGAATTGTCATGTGAAAGAGTTCATGACTCGAATGAAGATATAAACATATCTATTCTACGCAGCAAACAACTACAATGAAATAAACAACAAGGACTAATCCTTAGAATGGAGGGACCATTCTAGCGTATTTACCAATTTACTTGTACGTGAAATTATGTCAAGCCAAGCAAGATAATATTGTAATCGCTGGAACAAACCTTTCTAATAGTTAATTTACCATAGAAGATCCATTCAGTAATATATAGCAGTTTACTCGAAAAGGGAGCCACCATACAAGAACAATCGAATATGAATCAAGAAAAAAATCAATGAATTGAACTAATACATTTATTTATTTGTTTTTAAACCAAGATAGGAAGTTGTTGTAGGAAAAGGCAGTAGCTTATCAAATTTGAAAGAAGAATATTTAAAGCTCAGAACTTAAAATCATGCAATCTAAAGAAACGTTACCCCTAAATCAAGAACCAGGTTCTTTATTATTTGCCTAAGAAAAGAGTCAAATAAAACAATATACTTTAACTAAAATCTTCCTTTCTCAAGGAAGGAAAAACTCAACGTTATTTTATTAACTTTTCTTGCTCAATTAAAATTTTCAATTAACTCTAATCGAGCTCTTCAAATTCACAAGAAGCCAAACCCACTTCTTGCAAACTTACTCACAAATACTCTCTCTCCACAAGAAGCCAAACCCACTTCTTGCAAACTTACTCACAAATACTCGCTCTCTCCACAAGAAGGCAAACCCACTTCTTGCAAACTCACTCACAAATTCTCTCCCCAGAAGCCAAACCCACTTCTTTTACAATCACACAAGCTCACAAACTTACAAAGAAACTCACAAAACTCACAAGCTAACAAAAACACACAAAACTCACAAACGATCTTTGCTGCCTCTCTCTTCTTCTCGCCTCACTTTTCTTCGATTGCAAAGACTGAGTTCTTTGACTTGATATCTTTGTTTATATAGATATTTTACCGCCTCTCTGCAAAGTTGATAACAAACCTGTTTTCTATATAATTCTTTGGTATGGAAAGTTTTTTTTTAATTTGTTGAGATATACTCATAAGGTTAATAACCTTTTAAGAAAATGTGTTGTCTTCTTATTTATTTTCATAAATAAATCTGCATCTACCTTTTAATAAAAGGTTTCGTCTTCTTATTTATTTCCATAAATAAATCTGCGTCGTTTCTTTTATTCTCCTTCTTTCCATAAATAAATTTGCACCTCTTTTATTCTCCTTCTTTCCATAAATAAATATGCGCCTCTTTTATTCTGTACTTCTGCTTTCATACATAGATTAATGAACCTGGTTCATAAGAGTCATGAACTTTCCTTCTTTATAAGTAGACGAACCTGGTTCATGAGGATCATGATTTGTCATCATTAAAACAACTTCTATTGGATTCATCAAATTCCCCCTTTTTGATGATGACAAACATGGATTATAATACCAGGAAATATGGATATACCTCTTTCCCCTTTTGACATCTCAAAAAGAACAAGTGAACCATTAGCCAGAGTTTGTATAAATAAAGCATCAGTACACCAAAGTACTAACTAAAACAATAAGACAAAAAAGTTGATGTCTGAACAAAAGAATAGTTAAGGAACAAGGCTTTTTAAACAGGAGGATTAGAGAAAAAGTAAGGAGTTGCAGCAACTGATCTATACGAATGTTGTTGTCACTTTGCTGCTTGATGATTTGATCCTTAAGACATAAAACTTCCCCCCTGAGATACAGCCAACTTAGTCTGAAGTGAAATAACTTCATTTTTTTTAATTTCTCGTTCTGAGCCTTGACCAGATTTAGATCATTTACAAGAGAAGCAACAGGCCCAGCAATACTAGTAGGAGCACTGCATACTTGATCTTCCTCATCCAACAGACCACATTCAGCAAGAGTGGATTTAGTAAACATATCATTTCTATTAAAAGGCTTCCCATCCGCTAGTTGCATTCGAGAACTCCTAAATACTTTAGACAACAGGTTACCAAAATCCAACTGATAATGCTATTTGGGATCGATAATTCTGGCCATGTGAGCAATGATAAGAGAAGGCCAGTTAATGGGATCCATATTATCTAAAGCATTTGCAATACCCATATCACGAAACGAGCCTCATACCTTCGTTCTCCCCTAAGAACAATACCCTTATGCACAAAAACACCAATTTATGAAACGGTGACATCTCTCCTTTCAACACCTTTCTTGGTCGAGACTTGACCCTTTTTTGAGTGACCTTAGTAGTAAGAGCACAACTATTTTCTTTTGTCCAAGTATATTTAGCAAGCCCCACACATGGTACATTAAGTATTTCCCTCAATTATGTGTTTATAAAAAACTATACCTATGCCTTGAACAGAAGAAGAAACTATCGAGTTGTCCAAAATCTTCATATTAGTATAAAATTCCATTATTTCACGATCATAAACAGATTCCTCAGTGTGCAAAAACACATCAACCCACCCTTGAACAGTAAGAAAATCCACTAATTTTTTAATAGCTGAAAGTTCCCTAATTTCAGGGTGAATGGTTCTACCCCTTGAGACTTTTAAAGATTTGAAATATTCCTCTTTTCCCATAGTAAGATACTTAATCTCATTCTTAGTTAGGGTTTGGACTGGAGGTGGTTTTGTGGAGTGATTACAATGTTGGTTTCCCCCTGAGTGGTTGCCGGTTCTGATGTGAAGATTGGTTCGTTGAGTTTGTTTCTGAAGACCCATCTAGTACCTACTACAGTTCTGCCCTTAACTCCTTTCAATGAGAGAAAATTATGTTGATTTCCGATATTGTGTATACGCTATCCAAATACCAGTGTTTTGATTTTTATCTCATTGCGACCTGCCGTTTTATTTAGATAGAGTTGGTTGTGGGTACCCAAATCATTCGAAATTGAAGAAACTCGATGATAAATTTATAATGTGGAGGGCCAAAATTGGGTGTCAACAATGGTAAAAGCTAATACCCAACCATCTTCAAATTTTTCCTTTTCAAGAGCAAATTAAAGCAACAAAGCTATTGACAGCTTTGGAATCCATACAAGAGGGAAAGAGAACGTGAGGGTAATCGCGCCTAGGGCTAGGGTTGTTCTCTGTTGAGAGAGACGAAGAACATCGGCGTGAGATTTTTTTTTTGGGTAAAGAGAAGAGTAATTTAAGAAATAATCAAATATTTTCAAATTTAGCTGATTGGAGGGTTAATTATACTATAAGTCTAGCCAAATGAATTTTGAATGTGTACATAATTAAAGAAATTGTCTATTTTGGATATAATTGAAATCAGATAAATCACTATAAGTCTAGCCAATTTAATTTTGAATGTCAATAATTATATTAATTTGTTATTATGACTATAATTGAAATAAAATAAATTACTATCAATTAATTATTGAGCTTCTTGATTTAAACAAGATAAAATAATGGGAAAATCAAGTAACTACACAAAAATGGTAACTTAATTATTGAAAATTATTATTGTTAAAAAATATTGTAAAGAAAGAGCAATATTTTATTTGTATATCATAATTAATGGTATTAGTTCCTAAGTTAACTCATATTCTATCTCCAATTTTCAAAATATTTTAAAGTTAAAAGTTTTTCTCTCATTCAATTCCCTCTTTGAATAGTTCTTCAATTTTCACCACTCCCGATTCTCTCTCATCTGAAGGTGAATAAGATCTTTTTCTTTCAAAAAATTGAAAAAAAAAATCTCCTAAAAGATTACACAATGATCCCATTGATTCAGGTTTATTATTTTGGGTGTGTGTCGTTTGAGGATCCAGAATGTATGCCAAATCGGTTAAGAAAAGGGAAGGGAAAATTAGGTTGATTTTTGGAGGGAAACCTGTTAAAAAAGGGGGAGGGATTTGAATTCATTGGATAAATAAGGGGCGAGGTTGTTGGCGGTAAAATCGATGGTCAAAGCTTATATCCAACCCACTTCAAATTTCTCCTTTCCAAGGCTACAGAGGAGAAAGTGAATTTGAGGGTAATCGAGGCTAGGAGAAAGTGAATTTGAGGGTGATCGGGCTAAGCGTCGTGCCTAGGGGTAGGGTTTTTCTTTGTTGAGAAGTATGAAGAGGACATGCATCAGATTTGTTTTTTGGTAAAGAGAGGAGTAATTTAAGAAATAACCAAAGATTTTCAAATTTAGCCGACTGGAGGGTTAATTATATTATAAGTCTAGCCAATTGAATTTTGAATATGTCCATAATTAAATTAATTATTTATATTGGCTATAACTAAAATAAGATAAATTATTGTTGATTCATTATTGAGCTTCTTAATTTCAACAATGTAAAATAACGGAAAAATCAAGTAACTAGGCAAAATTTGTAACTTATGGTCTGATGGACCCTTATATTTACAACAATTTGTATTTTATACCCTTTTACTTAGTCATTTGTAAACTGAATCCTTAGACTCAAGTAATATGAGACTTTTAATCCCTTCCAATCATGTGTAGCTCACTCTCCTTTACATAAATGACATATCATATTCACGTCATATATATTAGTGTCATATTATAATTATTTTATGACTATTTTTTAACATTATTAATCAAAACTATTTAAGAAAAGGTAAAATAATAAAATTTTAATTTATTCTTTAAACTAAAACTTCATACATCTTATTCTCCCTATTTTCATATTCACAACCAACATCTACCGGAGAAGTCATCGTCTTCGTCGTTGCAACTTTGACTGGCGGAAATCACATTATTACTCGCTCTCGACCAACCTGCTGAAATCCTCGCACCATCACCATTTCATTTCCTCCTCTAACCTTCACAAAACCAACAACCTAAGCCACCGCACCTCTAGAGCTGGCCTGAAAATCTTCGCCCGCCACAACCCGCACCCGTACCACCCTTCTTAGTTCTCCTCTCTATTACCCGAGGCCGCCCCCCTCTCTACCCCATTCACTACAAGAAAGTGGAGATACAACGACATTTTCTAAATGTTGTATTATGATGTTTAAATGTCACAAATTTATTTATCGACATTTATTTTACATTTGGATCAAATGTCGTAAATTTTAGTGTCGAGAATTTTTCCGACATTTAGGTAATTGTCGGAGAGAATTTGTAACATTTAGGTAAATGTTGAAAAGAATTTGCATCATTTACTTTGCAACATATATGTAAATGTTAAAATTATTACGACATTTATTTTTTGACATTTATGTGAATGTCGATAAGAAAGATGACATTTACTTTTCACATTAATGTGAATGTCAGTATGAGATATATGACATTTTTTTCGACCATTCAATTTAGATAAATTGTTCACTATGCAATATGCTATTTATTTCGACATTTAGGCTAAATGTCGATATGGATTATATTATATATATATATATAATATATATATATATATATTGACATTTATTTTTGGCATTTGCGTATAGATGATATAATTATGGACATTTATTTTTGACATTTAAATAAATTGTCAATAGTGAGACTATAACATTTAGTTTTTGATCATTTTATGAAATGGTACTATACTTCTGACAGTAGATTAATGTTGGTAAATAAATTCAAGACATGTGACATTTATTAAACATGTCATGAAATTTCGACACTTTTAGTTAAATGTCAACAATGATTATTATTCAAGCATAAAAATTGGGGTGCAGTATTTTGTATTTTGCCGAAATTTTATATTACTATTTAATGCACTTACCATGTTTCTTAAATATCCCAAAAAAAAGACTATATATAATTTTTCTCAAGACCATAAATAAACACATATCTATGCATTCAACACTATCTTCTTCAGATAGCCCAAGAAGAATAGTAATATAAATATTTTATAATATTATAGCAAAAGACAAAATAACAATATAATAAGTTTTCTGCTAACAAGTAACATAATCAAAATAAATTTATCTTTTCTATCTCAAGTAAATTGAGATCTAACTAAATGTTAATAATCTCAACATAAAATCAATAATTAACTCATAATCAGAGTTGAAGTAAAATCTCCAGTTAAATTTGCAATAGATTCTTTATGAAATCATCAATCCAAAGCGAATTTGAAGTCGATACTTGACCTAATTCCTTGAAAATTCCTCACAAGAATCACAGCAAAAATATTTATAACTATATAATAAAATAATAGAAATTAGATCCTCCTAACTAGAACAATTGAGATTATCAAAAATGCTAATTGTAATCTATTTCTAAGCAAACTTATAAGGAATTGATGCAAAAGCGGTTAGTAATTCGGTAAATTTATATTATTAAAATGTTTCTCCTTGGAAAGGAAGAAAATATCTTTGTAGTTTTTTTTTTTCAAACATACCCACTTCTTTTTAGTTGTGCCAACTAAGATAGTTCCGCCTTTTGCATCATGTTGCCTAAGAGGAAAATATAAATGGATATTTAATACTTTACGAAATACAAAACTTGACATTCATTTCCTACATAAGTGTGCCAATTTTCACCAAGGAAAATAAAAAAAGGAAACAGCTGGTGTTGGGACAGAGAGCAAACAGACAAAGAGACCTCCTTGGTTGTGATGCCTAGTCTATAGAACAACTATTGTACTTTTTCTGTAACAGGGAAAATCCTTCATTACTATAACTATCAGACTCCAAGCTAATTCTTCATTTGGTGATCTGTATCACTTAGAATCGTTGGAATCCACAAATTACAACATAACATGTCAGAAATAATAAGTGCCCCAAACCAGAGTTGATCCTGATTTCCTTATGTCGGACATATGAGGTTGCAGATGAACCAAATAACAGTGAAATTGGGGGGGAAAGTATGAAATAAAAATAAGCCTCATTGCCAAATTTTAACCAGTCTCATCATACAATTCTACCATTTGCAGTGGCAGCGATACTGAAAAGTCAAAACTAATGGTGACTACATAGATTTTGCTATGTAATAAAGGTCCTAGTTGTGATTATATCCTCCTCAGAAAGCATATAAAGTTACTTTTGAGTTTTGACAACACTGCAGATTCCAATTCCATCACCAAATATGACAACAAAAATAGGGAGATAAATTGCACAACGTAACAACATACAGAATAGGAATGAGTTTAATACGCCAAATGTCAAGGAGTTCTACTTTCTCTAATAACTCATAAATCCCAGATTAAATCATCAAATTAACAAAGACAATAGCAACCTTATAGTTCATACAACATAAAAGTTATAGGCTTCTTACTTGTGCATGCGTAACTTGTATTTTGAATCCTTACTATATCTTTTTCCCTTTCCTTCCAAATAATTCAAAAAAACCTAATACATTATACTCAGCATCATGAACATAATGATTAAACATCTCAACATCCACCAAAAGGGAAACATTAAAATATGTTTTTTCTTACAGGATCACTTGGATAAATGCGCTCATGACAAAATGTGGTGACAAGCATTTGCAGAGCACAATTCCCTTGTCTAGTCTACTACTGTAGCAATGCCCATTCTGACCAATAATCCACTTTTTTTCAAGAAAAAAAAATACAGGTTAATAGACAAAGTAGGAGGAGGAGATTCAAAACTTGTTAAAGCCCAACTTGTGATATAGATTTTCAATCCGCGATATGCATGTAAATTTATGACCTGATCACCCAAAGTCGCCTGGGTACTACACCCAAAGATACATCCAAGATATAAATTCATTCTATTTTGGTATACAGAAAAGACTAAGACCACCAGTTGAGAGATTTGCAGACATTTGGAAGCATTCTCCTCCCTGATGTGTCTTTGCGTAGCCAACACTTAGGAAACATTCTCTCATGTATTTTAATGTTAGTGTGACCAACAACATATGGAATTGTATGCTACAATGGTTGGGAACAGAAGACAACAAGACTGGAAACTGAAGTAAATTGGATGAGCCCGACGCAAGACGAAAAAGTGTGTTTGCTGAAATCACAAGGTGTGTTGTGATGTTTGAGAAGGTGGATGTGATGCCATGCCAAAGATGGGGAGATATTTGGTGGGGTTTCCACAGTACAGAGGAAACTCAATTCGTGCCTCTATAGAAATACAACAAGACATAGAGGAAGAGGATAAGACTTGTATTTGTAATATGAGGAGGTATTAGTCTTCAGAGAAAATCTGAAGTGTAGTTACTGGTGTTATATAGAGAATGGTGTTCCTTGCAAAATCATCTATCAATTACAGGACACCAGAGAAATGGTGTTATAGTGGTTTGGAAATTAGTGAGAAGGCGTCAAAGTCAAAGACTGATTTCAGCATACTCTTAGAAATGTTATAGAAGGAAGATGCTTAATGCATCTCAATAGTACGACCACTAAACGGTACAAACAGTAAAACTCCATTAAATACAAAGAAACCACACTAAAAACATACTGAATTGAACATATCTATCAGGAATGCGCATTGATAAAATAATGGTCGCCGAAACTAGCAAAAGTGAATTATGATGAAAGGCTACACTTTTGGACTTTAAGCAACGGTTTTTAGGGGGTGGCCTAATGTCCCCGTAGCAGCTACACTTAAAAAATATGGCCAAAGAGGTATAAAAGACACGTTTTGTAGTAACTCATTAGCAACACCTATTGTTCGATTATACTACACTTAAAAGTGTGGTCTTTGCTTTGTTATTGGTTACACTTAAAAAGTGTTGCCTTTTATATGTTATCTAGAACAACACTTCTAAAGTGTAATTTTTCTTATTGGACGCCCCTAAAGCAACATTTTTGAAGTGTGGAAATGTCATGTAGAATTTTTGTAGCTGCAATTTTCCATTATTAAGAATAATAATTTTTATTTACAAATATTCAATAATCACATAACTAAATATATAAGTGATCTAAACCACAAAATTAGCTAATAAATAAATCGAAGGTATATATTTCAAATAAACTTCGAGAAAAACACGTCTTGTACAACGAATACTTAGAAAACGATAGCTTAAAGATATTATATCATAAAGTTCATTAAAACGAATGATTCAAACCAAGAGGAGTAAGGTAATGGGCAACTTAGTCAACTCAATCATGAAAAACACTTCTAATTATGAAGCCGTTTCTAACCAGCTAGTGAATAGAGTGATAAAAGTAACTCATGATCCCATCCAGGCTCCAGCTGAAATTGTGCGAAATATTAATGAGGTTACTGCGCTTCACCCAAAATGTCACTATACTTAACTGTGCTGTCCTTATACATCGGAAGACACAGTCGGATTTCTGGGAATTTCGCTAGCCATTGTGGATTCTACTAGTTCTACTGGGAGTATTCATACCCTTCTTCCTCTAGAGATCTTATGAAGGCGGGTTATATGCAGCATGAAAGAGCGCTCACAAGCTCATGAATCAGGCCCTTCCCATCGTTATATGTTGGAACTGGTGGAAAAACAATGTGCAAGATATATGATGCCAAACCAATCCAATATGAGGAATATTGAAGTTCGAATTCGCACAAATATCCTCACATTTCTCAACACTTTGTTTTCCCTATATCCAGTGGTCACACAAGTGGAATGATCTTATCTTTATGGTGGAAAATTTTAGTCATGAAACTAAGTTTTTACTAGTTCTTTGGGAAAGAGCTTCCAATGGTGTTTACAAGCTAAACACGTATGGAAGTTCTCTCAAGATCAGTGGAGGAGGAATTTTAAGAGAATACCAAGGAAAGTTGGTGTATGCATTTGTTGTTCCTCTTGGCATTGGTACCAACAACCAGGCTGAGATACAACAAATCATACATGAAGTTAACTGGTACATTCAACATTGATACATGAAGATTATTTTAGAGGTGGACTATGAACTATTAATGAAGTGGATCACTCCTAATAGTATAACAATGATGAAATACTCCAATTTAAGTTACATCAACCAGAAAGATTCCTAGTGCTAAGGGAAACAACAACTTGAGTGATTATGGTAAAATTTACAAGCGTTTCCATAATTCAATGTTGTTCCCCGATCTCATTTTCTAATACATCTGCCATACTTATGTTGCCAATCCATGAGACGCATCTATCAGTGACGAAAAAACAAACTTTAAGATTAAATGGCAGATGACATGCTCTTGCATCTGTTGCGATTGCTCTCAATGAAGCGTTTTAGCGAGCTGGCCACAGAAAAAAAAGGGTTACGACACATGAAGTACATCAAAAGAGGGTGTAAAGGTTTTGTTAAAGGTCTTAGAGTTCAGGTCAATTTGATATACTATTCTTAGGGCCTAGAGAAATACTTTCATGTCAATGATACTTAATTTTCACCTTTTTAGATGTACAGATTCATGCGATAATAGGACTTCAGCACAAAATGTATGCACTATCAAAACGGAGTGACTACATTATACACCAAAAGAGGATTTGAGCAAGCTGGCCCAGAATAATATCTTTAATGCTACCCATGTTTCCTCCAAATGTTACTTTATTAACCTGATCTCAGCAGAATAGGTATATGTGAGAACATGTATTTATGATATTGACCAGGGAAGATATGTTTTAAAGTATAATGAGTGACAATTCTCCTATTATGGTATTTCTCATAATAAGACAAAACTCTCCATAACTTAGTTTAACACTGGTCATCAGTGCCAATCAGCAGTCAACAAGGGATCAACCTTGTTAACAGGACTGAACCACGTATTTCAATATAAGACATAAATATAATAAAAAAAAATCAGGGTAAAATTACAGGGAAATACAATAAAATTGAACTTCATTTCAAGATAAGAACATAAACTTTAACTGGAAAAATCCCAAATTATGAGTCTCCTCTCACAGTCAACACCTTTTCACTTGTATTATCAAGGCCATATTTGCCAGTCACAATGATGTGCACTTCACTCTACCAGCCTGTAGTTTTGTGCTAACCTCACAATTTAATGACAATATTAAGTAATTAGAGAAAACATCAAGGTTACAAAAAACATATTCCAGAAAATCCATGCTACGATGTCAGAGACATGCATAAAACCCCTTTCTCTGTTTTTGGACAACCCCAGCGTATAAAAAAGAGAAATGTCATAAAATAAACTTCTTTGAAGTGATGATCTTCCTGTCCAAGTCATACACTCTATGGAATTAGTCGATCTATGTGAAAGATAAGATAATTCGACACAGGGTCATCCAAAAAGAAATTACTTTGTTTTTTTGTTTTTTTGGTTGAAGCCCAGAGTTACAAGAATAAAACAATGACGAACATGAAACAACTTATACATAAATCATGTATTAAACAAATCAAAATCAAGAACAGAGGCCCATAGATTATTTTTTTCAAAATTTGCTCATCCAATATCATGGGATTCGAAAACAGTCCCCCATAATCAAGAAAAGACACGAAAAAAACAAAAATTTCGATACATGATTACAGACTAAGAAAAGACACGAAAAAACAACTAATACTGATTGATTAAAAAATATTTTTAAAGCATCTTGTATCGCTCATTAAAAAAACCACAAAACTTATAGATATTTGATTCACCTAGATCATCACGATATCTCTGTCATGAAGGTGCAGTCAATCGCACAAAAAGTAACATAATAGTAACACTAAAGTAAAATGCTCAATGGGGTGTCCCCAGTAGCCAGACTTGTCTTCTCATCTGAGAAGGAAAATGGGAGGTGTTAATCACCTGTTGTTTGCTTTTGAGGGTATTAACTACAATATGAAAAAAAACTCTTGAACTAGGTGGTGGTAGATGAGGCCCTGCTAACCTCCTAATTAGTTTATGAAGAAACTATTGTTGTACCTGAGGGATATGCCAGAAAGGAAATTCTCCAAAGCTAAGGTCTACATGGCGTCTAGCCACTCAGTATACTACATTTCGAATGAAAGGAATGCTCGAGTGTTTGGGACAAAGGAATTAAAACACAGGCCTGGATCTCCCACAACTCCGCTACCCAGGGTCTACGCGCAAAACGCCCCAGTTGGTTAAATACTAGTGAGAAGTATCCCCTCCAATGAAGAAAACCCCAATATACTTTATGCTGCGAGATAAAAGAGAAGAGATAAAGAGACGGAGAAAAAAGGGGGCAATTACGGACAAGAAAAACGGCGAAGGTTCCGACCCCCAATGCTAGAACCCCCCCCTCATTATTAAATTAGATGATGGCTACTGCACAACTAGTTGTTTTTGTATTAATGTTGATGATAACTAATACTACTAAACAAACTGATAAGGATCGTTCATAGTTTATCAGACTTTATGTAGTCCAATGATATAGACAATATACTGGATAAATTTAAAAAGCCAATTGGATCGAAAGACACAAAACAGGACAATGAGAATACCCAACCTAAACCTAAAGACATGATAACTTCACCTAAAAGAACAAGAAGAAAGAAATAACAAGAAGCAAATAAAACTATCAAATGAAAAAAGAGTACATCAGCAGGCAGGGCAGGCAGATGCAGTGTAGGTGTGAGACGGATGGACATATGTTAAAAATCTTTGCACACAAGGGTGAGTTGAAATTTTGAGGGTTAGGAAAAAACCCCACTGCGTTGCACTATTTATCACCCCTATTCATATGTGTTTGAAACTATATTATTTTGTAATTCAGGGGAAAATGTAGACATGATTCAGCTATTTAGTTAAATTTATTATTAATGAAAACGGTATCTAAGTGAGAAATCAAACTTATCTTTACCTACTATAGCTCTTGTACAATCTCTTTTATAACCCTTAGACTCAACAGATATTACTGTTCAAGTCATGTCAATATGTCTCAATAGACATCATTCAACATGAAACAGAAAATACTTCTCTCTTCATAGATTCACATATTCTAAAAATCAAACCGTAAACAACAATTTGCTTTGTTGAAGTATCATTTTTTCCTTAATGTTAATAGAGTAATTCAAGTATTAATAATTAGAATTTGTAACTCCATTAAGCACAAGAATGATTCACCAAATTTATATTCATTAACGTTATAGATAAAGAAAATATACTATATACGAAGACTTATTATGTAATTCACTTTGGGAGAAACATATTCTATATATCATAGTATTTATTGAGACATAAAGAACACATTATGACATTTCATTTAGAATATGAAGCCTCTCATATTCTAACACATAATCAATTAGTAAGAGACAACAAATACAATTATATAAAAGTAGAATCTATGTGATTTACCACATGAACCATGATAATAATAAGAAGTAGAGGGAAGAACAAATAAAATTGAAATTGGAGATCAAAAAAGTAGAATTTTAAAATAACAAAAAAGGAAAAGCCAGAGAAGAAAATAGAATCATGAATCATAGGGTATAAATCATCATAGATAGGCGATACCCGGAGTTATTACTCAGACCGTAGCTTTGTGCCTCTCTCACACCAACTTTTTTCCACTCTAAAACGGTAGTTTTGTGCCATCAGCATAAATCAGTGATAATGGGAGAAATAGATAGAGAGAAGGAGAATGGGGAGAGGCGAATTTGCATTTTTGTTTTGCTTGTGTTGGGGTTTTTCTTTGTGTTCTTTTGCAATTTGGGGAAAATAATTGAGGGCCGAGGGGTGTGGGAACTGACTACTGAGGGGAAAAGGTGGGTTTCATTTTTTATTTTAATTTTTACATTATATATGCAATGTAACAATAGCATACTCATGATCTAGTTTGACTTGAAACAGAGTTTTTTTAAAAAAAAATTTAATCTTGTAATCTTAAATTAAAGTTAAGTTAAATGTACCAAAAACTTCTTTAATCTTGTGGTCTTAAATGAAAAGTTAAAGTTAAAGTGTTGCTAAAAATGGAATGGGTCATTCTTTTTTGAACAAACTAAAAAGAAAATAGGGACATTCTTTTTAAAAGAGAGAAAATGTTATTTTAATGCTAAAATAAAAAGTAATTATGTCAATTAAATAATATTGACATCAGAAGGTCTGTATTTTATATTCATTTATATTTTAACTTATATAAAATCATTATTCGGATGATGATTTATTTAAATTTAATTGAAAATATTGATTTATTATTTTTTCTTGAAATCACTATATAAATATTTTAATGAAATTTAATATAATTACAACTATTTAATTATACCAATTTCTGAAAATCGGTATTATAATTTATTTATTTTTTATTTTACACAAAATTATCCTCCGGAAGACAATTTAAATAATATTAATTTCAAAATTCAATTTTTTTTTATATTTAATTGCGAAAAAATAAATATTTTCATTTACTTATAATACTGACATCAAGAGGTCGATTTTTATTTTAATTCGTTTTTCTAGAAAAATTTTCGACCTCGTGAGATCGGAATTTGATTTTCGCGCTTTAGTTTTTGCATAAAAATTTTCATACGAACGTAGGTTCATACTCTAAATATGGATTATTGATCAAACTTTTTATTTATAAAAGTATACTAAATTGTTAAAAAAAATTGAACAATTAATTATGTGTAAAATGAAAATTTAGTATTATGCTAGCAAAATTATTATTAATAAGAAAATTTTAGACAAATCGACCTCTGAATGTCGCTTTTATTTAAAGTAATTAGATGAAATAAAAATACTGACCTCATGAGGTTGATATTTTATATTAGTTTTTTATATATATAACTTTTATAAAACCGTCATCCAGGGGACGGTTTATTTAAAGATATTGAATATATTAATTTATTAATCTTCTTGAAGTTACTATATAAATATTTTAGTGAAAATTAATTTAATTACATACTATTTAATTTTATCAAATTTTGGATGTCGGTATTATAACCTTTTTTGTTTTTGATTTTACATAAACATGTCCTCCGAAAGACGATTTAAATAAAATAAATTCAAAATATTTCTCAATTTTGTTTTTTGATATTTAATTGAGAAAAAAAATATTTTTATTCATTTAATACAAACATCAAGAGGTCAGCTTTTATTGTAATTACATTTTTCATGAAAAAAATTAACCTCCGAGGGCGGACGGAATTGATTTTCCGCTTTTAGTTGCACCATAAGACCCTGTTACTAGCTTATAGTCGGTTTTCTAAAAAAATTATTTTTTATTCTTTGTAACAATACCGTCCTCCTTAGGTTTTACGTCAGTAATTTTAGGCCGGTATTCATTATTTTTTTAGTAGTATATATATTATAAACAGTCATTGAAATTTTTTGATTAATCTTAATGTAGAGTTTTTGAAAATCAAAGGCTACCGAGTTAGCGGAAAATCTGTTTTTGCAAAACCAAAGATTAGCCGGTCATATGCTAGTGTGTATATATATTTATACGTATAAATAAAAATATATTCAATTAAGATCACAAACGTCATGTAGTGATATATTTATCTTTTTAATTTAGTTAATGTTAAATAACTCTTATTTTAAATTGTATTGAGTTTTATTAGATTTTTTAGAATAAACAATTCTCTTAAATAATTGTAAGCTAATTTATTTCAATTAAATTACTAGTACCCCAAATATTAAAACAGAAAACCAAGAAAATAAACAAATAATTAGAATAATTTGGGGATCTATTGTCTTTCATAGACTTATCCTGAGATATATCCCGTGTTACTAAGACCTCCAAATGAAAACTTCTCCCTTATCACTTCCTTCACCCCGCAGCCATCACCCTCCTCCTTCCACCTTACTCTCCCTACCTTTCTCATTTTTTGGTTATTATTTTACTGTGCATCCTTAAATCATGGAGGGATGTTGTATACTAATTCATGGTGGATTAGTTTTATTTTGTTGTTTTTTTTTTTTTGTTTTATTTATTATATTTAGGACCCAAAAATTCCTTATTGAACATTAGCTACTAAACAGTTACCGATACATAATACATGGACTATTTCTTGTAATGTGACCTACCAAACGACCCATTAATTTAATGTTTGGTAGCAAAGAAAGGAACAACTTACCACAGTATTAACAATTAGTTCAGGGATATGTTATCCCTCACTGGGGGAGGTATAGTAATCCCAAGATGATTTATCCTCGAATAAGATGGATGGCAGAAAGTAAAAAAAAAGACCCCTTGAAACGGGTGATTATACAGCCGACGGGGCAAACAAGGAAGAGAAGGTTTAATAACATGGAGAATAAATAACAGTCACAACCTGGAATTAGTCATGGGGTTATTTAGTCTAGAAAAAATGGAATGTTTATAATAAATTGTCTTTGAGATAATATTATAAGTTAATTATTGTGAAATTATTAGGTCTAGTTTATTGTTTTTTTGTGTGTTTACTGATTTCTCCGTAAAATGGTCAGTTCCAGGACGAAAGTCCATATTTTTCACTATATTGCTTATTACTCACTGAAAAACTATATTTTATCTCTAAATAAAATGTAGATAAATTTGATGATAAATTTGCTTTTTCTTTCGATAAATTTAAAATGAAGGTCTTAATTTTTAAGCTAAATAAGATGAAAGTTTTACTTTTAAATTAAACTAAACAAATTTAGATGAAAGTTTTATTTTTAACCTAAATAAGATGAAAATATTATTTTATGCTAAACAAGAAGAATATTTTATTTTAAAGCTAAATAAGATGAAAGTTTAATTTTTAAGTTAAATAAGATGAAAATTTAATTTTTTAAAACATATAAAACAATCAGGGATATGCACACACAAAAATATTTAAATAAATAATATGAAAATTTTTTTTATTTTTAAGAAATGAATAAGTAATGCCTTGCCAAGAAATATACCTATA
Source organism: Solanum habrochaites (assembly GCA_027704765.1). Taxonomy (NCBI): domain Eukaryota; kingdom Viridiplantae; phylum Streptophyta; class Magnoliopsida; order Solanales; family Solanaceae; genus Solanum; species Solanum habrochaites. Next base: position 57,921,637 of record JAKWJA010002500.1, read on the forward strand.
TAGATAATATATATATATATATATATTATCTATTATATATAATTATATACATTATTATATATAAAGGTGGAGGGTAGATTTATAAAAAATAACTTATTTATAAAAGTTTATTACAATGAATGTTGGTTTGAATATGAAAAACTCAATAAGCAATAAAACTAAAATGTTGGTTTGAATATGAAAAACTCAATAAGCAATAAAAACTAATTTTAGCATAACTTACCCAGCATAACTTATTTTGGTATAACTTATCTCAATAATATGAAATTTGAAATTATATCATAAACATGCATTTTAATATGATTTAGGCGTTATGATTATCAAAAATCACGGGAGTAACACAAATAAAAACATTATATTTTTTATATGAAAGAATATGAATAAATATGGTGGTAAGTGTCACATTCATTTTTTATATTAATAAAAAATAGATAAATAGAAAAAAACGTCATGAAAGTGAGAAAAAAAAAAGATAAACAGGTACCTTGATAAACGAGAGGTTCCTAATAGTATTTATTTATGTAGCTTTATATTACACGAAGGTGAAGTTCAATTGACAAATACATCGATCTTTCAACTTCTCCAAAATAAAAAGAAAAAGGTTTTTTTTTTCTTTCACAACAGGTATTGTAATGAACTCAAGTTAGATTTGTTAATAAAAATTTAAACTTGAGTCATTTTAATAATAACGAGGGTAAAAACGAGATATTTATATCATAAAGTAAATTTTGTTCAAATCGTATAATCTGGGAGCAAATTTGGTCAAACATTATCCATGTATATATATTGATAAAAAAATTTAAAAAAAATAATTAGATTTTAAAATTAGGTGTAAATATCCATAATTAGTGACTAATAATATGTCTAATCAACGATTGACCTAGGATTTTCGTTTAGGGGGGTCAAAAAATAAAAGTATAGACATGTAAATAAGCCTTTAGAAATGGGAACCTTGATTTTTTTTGGGTTTAAATATTAGAACCACATTTTAGCACTTTTTTAAAGTAAAAAAAAAAAAACTGAAAATCAAAAAAAAAAAAAAATCAAGCAAAAATAAAGAAGAAGATAAAATGCTTACACTAAGACTTGAACCATTGACATACAACACTATATAAAGGAATTACTACTGCACCACCGCTTATCTTGTTATTAAAGTACGTTCAAAATATCAATCCACGAGGATACTACCCTGAATTGAATTGAACTGTACTTCATCATGTCGTCCCCAATAAACACAAGGACATCCATTTTTAACCATTATTTTTTTGGGGGGCCCATCAATATATTTGCAATATTTGTATAAAAATGACACTGTTTAATGAGATTTTCACTATGTCGGTCGAAATTCAAACGACATTTGGCAACAAATGTCATAAATATTCACAATTGTATTAAACTCGATATTGTAACAATAATTTTGCGAAAAGTCGCAAAATAAATTACATTTTACAATAATGTCAACTATTAGTGAAACTTTTTTCGTAAATGTCGCTTAAAGCAATACATTTTGCAGTAAGTGTTAAATATCATACTATATTGAAAACATTTATGTTGAATACCACATGTTAAGCGATATTTTTTCTAAGTGTCACTAAATCAATGAGATTTGATTTGGTAATAAATGTCATATTATACCACCCGATTATTGTAGCCAAATGCTCATCATCTAATATGACATTTTGCTAAAGGTGACTAAAACAATGACATTTTGTGATAATTCCTTTTATATTCGACCATTGTAGCAAATATATCATTTATATGCATTTAGCTAGAATTTGCGATAAATGGCTCTATTATTACGGAAATTGTAGCAAATGCTCATCATTATAATGACATTTTCGCTAAATGTCGCTAAAACAATGACACTTGTTGCCAATAAATGTGCTTATTATATTCGACAATTGTAGCAAATATCATCATTTATATGACATTTTTCTAAATGTCGCTAAAAACAACAACATTTTGCAATAAATGGCATTATCATAGTGATGTTTTGGACTAAATATCATTATTTTTACGATATTTGATACCAAATGTCATTATTTTTACGACATTTTCCATCAATGTCATTGTTTTATGAAATTTTGTTCTTAAATGTCATAAAATTCTTTATTTTACGACATTTGTTTTAAATGTCACCAAATTAATGTCGTCATATGTACATTTTCTTGTAGTGATTATTAGTGGTCTCCGCGTGCACCACCAACTCCCATTCTTTCTCACTCCACTATGATTCAGTAAGTTTAAGATACTATGCTATGCTGGCAAACGTTGGAGTCACCACTACAACAAAAACAACATAGACTTGGGACTACCTTTGATAAATACTTCACAGTTTGTTGCCTCAGTATTATAGACCCAAGTAAACATATGGCAGAGTTCCTCATCGTGTCCATTAATTAATTGTATGTCTCGTTCAAATTGTAAAAAAATATTATTGTCTTGTCAATTTCTTAAGTCTTTCCCGTTAATATTTCTCGATTACAAGTGATTATGATATTATAAAAAGCTTGTCTGCTGACCTGTGAGAGACTTATGATTTGATGCTATTTTGGATCCATTAGGAAGTTGCCCAATTGTTATTAAGAAAAGTAGCTACTATTGATGAGTTTGGAAATTTCATTTATTTGTTGGAAGAAAGTTTTGATGATGTTAGATTTAATTTTCACATTTTTCTTGAGTTATCGTTGATGAGTTCGAGATGTAGACTCATTTAGGTCTCTATTTACAATGATTTAATGTCCTTAAATGTTTATTTTGTGCCAATAGTTGATGTAAAACTCTTCATTCCAGGATTATGTAATAAAAAACAAAGCAAGGATACTAATTTGCAAAAAGGAACGAAGCGAGTTGAAAGAGTGAACAAAGGAAACCCTAGTGATCGTCTATTCCACTTGGTAAGTCGTTGAATGGCTATTTGACCGCTTAAAGTTTCAGTGTGCGAAGTCTTAAAGGAGAAAAACAAGTTGGAGAGAGAAAGGAAAAGCCATTGGATTGTTGAGTGGTTCCACGATGGAGTGTTAGATTATTGCCCAAAGTTACAGACCTTGAGGAAGATGAAGGCTAAGGCATAAGGGTGAGATAATAGACCAAAGGACGGATCCTCAAGTGGATCAGCGAGCCTGGCTTACTGAGCCATATTTTTTGAGACTATAAATATATTTTGGAACATTTAGTTTAGTATCGGATTATTATTGAATTTTCAGTTCTAAGTTTTTGGTATTGAATATCTGAGTATTAAGACAAGTTTCTCTAGTTCTTCCTATGCTTTGGAGACTTGCAAATTTTCACTTTTGAGAAATTGGAAGTGGTCTTTGAGATTCTTCGAATTGGAACACTGTAGAGACAAAATCAATCTTACCAGTTAATGGAAACTCAATTTGGCAATGATTTTTATCTTTTTATATATCTAGCTAAAACCTCGATTCTTAGGGTGTGATTATGTGATTATGAGCTGATTTAGTTTATGGGTATTGCTAATTTTTAGTTTAAATATTGTTTAGAAGTGAGTTTAATCAATAATTGTGGGTCAATTTAAGAATTGTAGTGCAAATAAAGTTCTTCCTTCGTGTTTTTGGCTTTGCTCGAGAGGGATGTTTTAAAACCAAGCTTATTAGTTGATAGTCAGTAGGTATTGGGTTGAGATGGGTTCAACTCGAGGAGTGAATCCTAAACTCATGCCCACATATTTAGCTAAAGAAAGTGAATAGACTAAGGTGTACACAGATGTTATTTTGCTTTCTTGTTGATGTTCGAGAGAAATTAACTTCATTCCAGGTAAATTTTTTTCCAGAGAATATTTAATCCCTCTATGGCTTAGCTTACTCATTAGTATACAATTATTTCTTAACAGTTGCAATTAATCATATTTCTATACTAGCGTATAATTTAATCACATCCCAAGAACCCATTTCATTATTGTATTTCGTATTGTTTGTTGCTATTGTAGTTGATAATTTTAAGCCAAAACCCTTTTGTTATTTGACATTCGGGTCAAGGTTTTCCCACTAATTAAATTATGTGTGTCAGGCGATAAATGTCATTCTTATGGCTGTGATTGAATATTGCATACGGCCTAATAATAGCAAAAAACGACTCTTCCGTAACGAACGATCCCAACTCGCTTAGTTGGGTTTTATACGGACATGATCGATGACAATAGAATGGATGATGAACGGTTTCCATGAAGTTATGAAAAGGCGTCCGATGTGGGGTAAGGGGAAGTGGTGGTACGGAGTGGTGTTGAGGGGAAGGGGGGAGGGAGTGGTGTTATTTAAGAATTTTTGGTGAAGTTGAATTTATTTTCTTTGTAGTCATAGTTTAATCTACTTACTCTTAGTTTTGGTTTGTGTGTGTTGTTGTTAAACGGGGAAAAATAAGTGACAATGGAAGCAATGGTAGCCAAGTAGGACACCATGATGACTTCAACAATCTCAATGATTTCCAGGGAATCGAAAAGTCTCTACCGAATATGTTGGTGGGTTGGTTCGGTATTATCGTTGGCTCGGCTGAAGAAAACGTCATGTCCCATATTACAAGCACCATGTTGCAGCTCTTACAATTGAAAGGGTTTTTTGGTGGGTTAGCTCATGAGGATCTCCATGAGCATATTAGAAACTTTATTGATGTTTGCGGGTCCGTTGAACTTCAAGCACATATCCGAAGAGTCGGTCCAGTAGAGGTTGTTCCTGTTTCCTCTAATGGGAGAAGCGTGTCGGTTGTTGGCTAAATTTCCGAGAGACTCCATCACTTCGTGGGAAAATCTTGTCATCACATTTCCAGTGCAATTTTTCCTCCTTCAAAGATGACGACACTAAGGGACAATATTTAGAGTTTCAAGCATCTGGAGGGCGAGCCAATTCATAAGACTTAGTTACGATTCAAGTAGTTGGTGATGCAATGTCCAACTCATGGTTTGCCCGACAACGTTTTGTTGCAATACTTTTACAGAAGTCTTAATTCGTCTAACAAGGGAGTAGCTGAACAACTTTATCTGGGAGGCTTTATGAATCAACCTTACATTATAACAGCCCAGCTCTTGGATGGTATGACCAAAATTAACCGGTCTTGGTACACCCTGAGGATCAAGTCTCCCCTCGCACTTTTAAATTGACCAAGGGTCAGATTGAGAAAGACCAAGAGAGGGACCAGAACATGGAAAATATCATGACCCAACTTGACATTTTGTCCAAAAATGTCATGGGAGCTGATGCTAGAAGTGTCAATGTTGTGGGTGTCGGGTGTGCAAACCGTGAAGAGGCGAAGTTTTAAGCGATGCATAACGAGGAGGTGAATTTCCTATCAAACCAAGTAGGTGGTTATCGTGCAAACTACCTTTGGTAGGGTGGTAACCAAGGTTGGAAGAGGGATAATGGCTGGAGATATCGTGATAGAGAGTGGAGGGATCGTAACCCACTTGGAAGGAAAGGGGTGGGGAGAAGGGCAAGTACATTCCTCCCTAAGAGCGTCAAAAGCCCAAAGATTTCAAGGATGACTGGTCTGAGGATATGCTTTCTCATATTGTCAACAAGGTTGAGGGGTCCAATAAAATTTTTAAAGAGATGAAGGAAAAGGTATAGACTCTTAGCTGGACAGTTACTTCTCATTTCGTCTCTATCAAACAGTTGGAGACCCAATTGGGTAAGATTACGTCTTATTTAAACCCGAGACAACAAGGGAGATTTCTTAGTGAGACTATGGTCAGCCACAAGAATGAGTTTGATTGAGGACTTTCATCGTTCCACGACATTAACTAAGGCTCTTCTTGGGAGGCAACCTAAGGTTTTTATTGCTTTGTTTTTGTTTTTAGAATAATTATGTGTTGATTATGCAGGTTGAAGTGTGGAATGTGTTTGAAAAGTGGTGATTGGCTCGCAAAAGGTCTAATCGGCGAGTCATGAAGAGGTTGGTGAGACCGACTTGAATCGCCATCGGACTCAAGAACTTCTAAGGTTAGAGTAAGTAAAACTCGACAAGGCCAGGAGCAAATTGGTGTGTCATCGAACAGGTCAGTGATCATGACTTAGTTTGTTGTTTGTACCTCCACATTAACTGAAGGTCCTGTAAAATACGACGAGGTAACTACCCACTCGACATGTCGCCGAGGAAGACTAATATCGCCGAAATGGATCATTTTAAAGTCCAAGGGTTTAAATTTTCAATCTGTTTCACATTTCTCTCATTTTAACTTCCCAGACTCACACCCGTACTATATTCTTAAAAATATTTTCACATTATTACTACTCTCTAGTCATCAATTATGTGTTCGGAGTTGGAAATCTTTGCCGCCTAACATTTCAACTTATATATTTGACATTAAAGGTTGGTTTTCTAAACCCCAAACTCATTTTTAGCAATTTTACTCATTCGGAAATGTTTTTGATCTTGGTGATGTGTGTCAGGCCTCTCTTAATTGAAAACATATGCTTTTTTCACCTGTTTTAATTTGAATTTCATGCCTAAAATGCCTAATTGTTAATTTTGAAGAATTTCGTGCTTTAAAATTGTTCTAAATTGTTGGGTTGTGTTAATTGTTGTTGGGTCTAGTCAGGTTAAGTATGATTAGCCATATGTGTGACAAATAACGTGCTTTGCCTAATGATGCAGAGATTGACATCATTTCTAAGGGTTAAAGTCGTCAAATGACCTAATTAGACCAAATCAAGAGAAGTCTGAGTATCCTGAGGGCATGGGTCTTATCGTTCTAAGTTTAATTATTCTATTTTATGTTTTGATTTTGTTTTGGGGGTTGCGAGATTAATTTTTCGAGTCGGGCTAAAATAGGCCCATTGGAAAGTTTGGCGAAATCGATCGAGCTCGTCTAACCACTCGACAGTTCATTGAAATCCCTTAGATCATCTTTATTTTCATGCTAATTTTGAGTTTAGGTTCTGTAACTTCCAACGATAATCGTAAGTTTGCCAAGTGCACTCGATGTCTCGTCGAAAGTCTTTTTTGATCAACCTTTGTTCCCCTAACCCTTAAAATACACTGTTACTTTCAATGGGCTAGTTTGTTCTCACCAAATGTTGTTGCCATTTCTCCGAAAGTCCTCTTCCATCATTAACAAAGTTTTTAGAAATTTTTAAGTCAATCCTTTCGATGAGTCAGATCTGGTAGTGATTTGGCGACTCACCAATCAGTTCAACAAGTCTGTGTTCAACTGTTTTTCTATAACTTTTCTTGAAACGGATCTAACTCTTTTTGATATTTTTTGAGATATGGCTAGACCATAAGTAGCTGGTAGAGACATGTTACCTTGCAAGAGGTCTAAGAAAATAACAATTGATGAGTATGCAGCTGCATCTAGGGCTAAGGTTTACTAAAATTCCCACCATATGTGGGAAATGAAAAGGAAAAGGAAAAGGAAAAGCTAGTGCTCATCTGTCACCGGAGGCCAACTTCGACAATGGATAATCGATGCCACTCACATCACCATTTCTGAGAGTGAGGGTGAGCACCAGGATCCTTGGGATACCACTTTCGGGCCTAAGGATAATGAGTTACATATCAATCAAAAAAATGAAGCTGCAATCCAAGTTGTTAAATGATTCATCTAGGATGAGGACACCCCAAGCCTCTATTCCTCCTCCTTCTCCAGCGTAGGATGTGGTTCCTGCCAGTTGCACAAGGTCCTAATCCAAGTTAATGAACAATCAGAAGACTGAGGGATTAAGGACCATTATCGAAGAGAAGAGGTTGTCTACTGATGGAGTCATGGATAGACGCCCGGTGATCATGACCTGTTTGAGGTATCTCAAGTTCCAATTGTTCACTCGACCCTGAGTCCCTTATGTTACAAATTGGGTTCAGGAATTCTACCCCGCCTATGGAGCCCTAGTGCTACAAGGGAAGAAGTAGACCACTAAGTCCAACTTGGTCGACTATTTGGTTGTCTGGAATAGGAAAAGTGAAGTGTGATAGTGATACTACCAATGCAGTCCTAGAGTGTTTCAAAGTGATTAAAGATGTCTGTTTGTACATGATCAGGAGGAAGACATTGGAAAATATGAAAAACTGGTTGGATCCTTCTATATCTGATGATGCTCCTAAATAGATAGATCGAAGTTGGAGCACCTATTGAGTAGAAATACCAAACGTAGCAAGGTTCTAGTTTGGCTTCATCAGTAATATTATCATACCATACCAAAATAAGTCGATTCTCCACCACGCAAAATCAGACTATCTTGGTCGCATAATTGATAGGACAAGTATAAATTTAGTTATGATGAATGCACATGAGACGGTCATGAGGTTCAACCAACGCCAAACTTTCCTCCATTTTTAAATATTGATCATCGAATTGTGCAGACGAGCTCGGGTGCCTAGAGATGAGAAGAAGAATGTGAATTTGATTCCTACCTCATACACAGACATTCGAAGGATTGACGCAGAGTATTTTAAGGATGAGCAAAGAAGAAGAAAGCAGTCCCGGTGGACACATCCTCGTTTGTGGATATAGATGTATTACGTGCAGAGGCACCTTTGCTTACTCTGGACCTGGGCCTTCAGGTACATCTGGCACTGCCCTTCAATGATGCCTAGTTCCTCTACAACTTTCCTTCATCCTAGGTCTGGTGACTCTACTTCTGTTGTTTCCCAACCTCCAGTCTCCTATGCTGTATTGCTGTGGATGGGCTAGCTAGCCCATTCTGTCGGTAGGCATGCCTCCAGGCTTGAAGCCATCATTACTGGCATGATCGGGAGTACCTTGATATTATGACACCCTGAGGACATCTATTGATGCCATTACAGTACAAATAACGGTGTGAGAGTAAGGCTAATGGGACACTAAGGAAGTGACGACTCTAAAGGCTACTATTACAGAGTTGAGGAGAGATGTGGACAAGCTAATGTCCATCGACATATCAATGACTTTCGAGACTATGGAGATTTCTGATATGCTAGTTGATCTAGATATGCCTCCAGCTACCACCATATATGAGTTTCGAACTGAGGAGGTAGCTTCTATCGAGTCTGATGCTGAGATTGATGAGATGCTTATTGGTGTTGATGAGGAGGTTTCTTATGAGGTAGTTACAGAGATTGGGAGGCCATGGTAAATTCAGTTGTGCAGACTATTTTGCAGACACACCCTTGGCAGACCCGAGTGGAGTTAGTAGTGTTGCTACTACATTGAGCATTGATGCCTCGAAAAATGGAGTGATTGTTTAGAGAGGACTTTTCTTGACCTCCCTCTATGTCATTTTATTGACTTCTAGTGTTTATATTGCATGCAATAACAATTTACTTTTATTTGTGGTGGGGTGAGGTATTGCCATACCTACCTCTTGTGATTATTCTTTTTCTTTATATAGTGGGTTTTGTATAGTAAATTGTATTTTGGCACTATTTTGTTGATGTTTGAGCTTGTGGCTCCGTATTTTGAATGTAAATGGTTTTTTACCCTTTTGAAAATTTTGTATCACCTCTTGATTTTTCATAATGTGGTTGTTCTTACGCAAATTTGAGTATCTTTCTTGATCAATACCTGATGCAGTTAAATAAGTATCTACTCAATCAAACAAAATGAAATGTGCCCAGCTATGATGATGAGGCCCCACGCCACCAATGAAGCCTACCTTAAATAATATGTGAACTTTGTGAATTTTGTTGCTGATGACTTGTGATTGCGACTAGATAATTATACGAATGGAGGATCTCAGATGAGCATTTGCACATTAGAAAAAAGTGTATAGTCTCTGTTTGATATGCCGTGTCCAATATCTTGATGTATCATGCAGCTTACGGGAACCATGGGTGGGATGACACCTAGGAATATTCTCCGTTACTAATCCGTTGGGAGTTGACTAAGTGCACATGATGCAAAGCTCTATTGAAATGATCTTAGACAACAATAAGAGAAACAATTGACATTATATCATTAACATTTTTTGCGTCAACCTTGTGAGTGTGTGAACTACGCTTGAACACTCTTTGAGTCTTATCCATTTTTTGAAGGAAACTTGAGCACAAATGAGCATCTCTACCGTTACGCTGCTAACCTAAATACCGCAATAAGGTATGTGTGTTCTGAACTTTGAATAGCAACTACATCAAAAGCCTAGGAAGTGCGAATAAGCGCCCTAATTCCGAATCCATAGAACCCCCTTTGAAAATATGAGAATGTGAAAAAATGCGCAACCCTCCTCATAAAAAAGTGAATTGCGAACGCATAGAAAGAAAAATAAAAAAAAAGAATGAAAAAAGTTGCGAAAAAAGTACTGAAATTACCAAAGAAAATGGGGGCCTTATGGGAATGCTTCGCGTTTCAGGTGTTCGCCCAGTTATGTCCTATGAGAAGTGAATAGTTCGCAGGGTGATTTTAAGCCCCAACGAATGCAAAATTTAAAAGAAAAAAGAGCAAAATTGTTCATCCCCCCCCCCCTTAGACCCATAATTCATGAGCCGTGCGATCGTGAAGACATTGATATTACTTAAATGACTCATACAGGCTACATTCAACCCATTACTAGCCCTGAAAGTGACACTTTTGTCTTCGAAGCTGAGACTGCCAAGAATTGAAGAAAGGTTGCGACTAGAAAATAAGCCGCAAAGTTATAGGGTGAAGTCATGCATCGTGCCTACATTGTTTGAAGTGTGAGAAAAGCTTTGCTTTGAGAGCTTGTGCTGATTTTGCCGCTAGACCCCCCTATAAATGGTTGAACACGGATGTGGGAATATGCGAAACATTCTTACGTCGTTGAGGGAATTGCAGATACCTTTAGTTAAAGCTCTGAACGTAGAACTTCGCATTTAGAAAGAGCAAGTATTGTGAACCTGGAATTTTTGGTAATGATGAGTCAAAACTGAATTTGTTGATGTGCACATTAATCCTTGCCCACATAAGTAAGTTGAAGCTTTTTTTTTGGTAGTATCGTATTCATAAGATGAAGGTTGATATGGATTTATAGCCACACATTTGAACTAAACTGATTTCGAACTGTTGCACTTGACGTTTTACTGAGGACAAACAAAAGACTTTCAAGTTGCAGGGTTGTTCGATAGAGCTATGACAATGTCGAATATATTGGACACATTAAGTCTTTATTTATAGATGCAGCTTAGTGTCCTACAAATATTTTTTTTCTGCAGACTAATAATGCTAACCCCGTGATTTACTGGTATGTGCATGAGAAACGAGATAAGGGACACTAATTTAAAAAAGGAGAGAAAACGAAACAAGCCGAACGAGCTGAGAAAAGAAAGTTTGTTGATCGCCTCTAGTCCCACCTGACCGAGCTAACCGTATAGAATATCTATGCACCGACCTCCTAAAGTTGAGTTTGCCTCTGACCAAGCAATTGAAGGAGAACGGATTAGAAAAACCATCTTTTTAAATGGCGAAACGCAGAGTCGATGAGCATAAGAATGTGTGTAGTTGGCGAAAGCCGAGTGCTTCCAGAATGCAATCGTTGCCTGATCGCCCCCAAGTTATTACAGACCTTGAGGAGGAAGCTGAAGGCCCCAAAGAATAGCTCAGCGAGAGAAGAGAAATAGCCAGGACCAAAGCCCGAGTCGTACTGCACGCCTAAGCGAAAACGTCCCTTCGCAACATATTTTTGGCGACTATAAATATATACAATATATTATTGCGAATAATTAGCTTGTAGATATCGGAGCTAATTATTGAAATTATCAGTATAAGTTTTTTGTATTAGCGGATTCCTGATATCTCGGAGACAAGATTGTTTCTCTCAGTCTTCGAAGACTTGGAGACAAGACATTGAAATTTTTTCACTTTTGAGAAATTGGATATGACGTTTTGAGATTCTTCGAAATGGAACATTGTAGAGACGAGTTAAGTAATTATTTTTTATTTTTTTTATAATGTCTAGCTGAAACCTCAATTCTTGGGGTGTGATTATATGATTATGGCTGATTTAGTTGATGAGTATTGCTCATTGTTAGTTTAAATATTGTTTAGAAGTGAGTTTAAGTTGTAATCAAGTAATTATGGATATAATTTCATAATTGCTAGCTGCCAAAAATGCATCTGCTATCTAGTATTTCTAGGCATTTGCCTCAAGAGAGGCTTTTAAAACCAAGCTTATTGAGTGATGGTCAGGTGGGACATCGCGGGATGTCTTGACGATTGCCCCCGGTCAGCTCGAAGAGAGATGAGAAGATGAATCAGCTCCCACATATATCGATTGAGAGAGAGAGAGGGAATAGACCTAAGGGTATGTCACATGCAGTGTTGGTCTTAATTTGCCATTGCCCCTTGCTGATATTTGAAGAGCAAGTAGCTTCGTGCATTCTGAGCCGACGTAAACTAAATTACGCTCCGCAAGAGAAAATTATATTCCTACTAGGACCCTTAGCCCTTACTCGCTAATATACATAAATTTCCTAATGCGTATCAATTACCCATTTGTACTATATAGCTAATAAGTCGAATCCACATCCCCCAGAATCCATTTCATTTATTGCTTTTCATATGTCTATAGTGTTGCTCAGCTAGCTAGTTGATAATTGTAAACAAAATCCGTAATATTTCTTATGACCATTCGTGTCATCCCCTAACTTGAATTATGTTTTTATTCGATAATGTTTATTCCTATGACTGATCTGAATATTTCCATACATCTCTCTTTGACTATACTACATCTATCAAATACGCCTATAGCACTCTCTGTCGCAGTACGATCCCAACTCACTTAATTGATTTTTATAACTCCCGCATCTAAAAATCTTTGACACGTAGAAAATGAAGTGTCCTTCAAACGTTAATCAATCGTTCAATTTATTGTGAAAACACACTTCTAGCTTCTATTATAAAACTAATGAACCAAAATGTTATTCACTACGCCTAAAGAGCAGCCCGTGTAGTAGTTCCACACCTTTTTCCTTACTCGGCATTCAAACATTCCAAATGTGCAGAGGTATTCTTAAATTTGGTTATAAAGCTCCAAAGGCGTTTAGTTGACAAATGGATAAGTAAAAGGGTCCAGAATACAAACTGATTATAAAGTACAGGCCGTTCTTTTTTTCTGTTGTGGGCGCTTTTTTTGGCGTCATCACATTTCCCCTTTATTAAAAATAGCTACAATTAAAAAATATGGTAAAAAAAAGGAGCAAATATTTATTTATAAAGAAAATAAATGGTATCCTAAGTTCATAATTTAATTTATATTAAGACCACTATTTAAGGCTCTCTATAATTTTCAAAATATTTCAAAACCAATTTTTTTCTCTTTCATCCAATTTACTCTTTCAATAGTTCTTCAATTTTCACCATTTCAGCTTCTCTCTCATCAACCGGTGACATTTTTTCTCTCCAGAAATTGGAAAAAATCTCCCAAATAATTTAAACAACAATCCAATTTATTCATGTATATTATTTTTGGTATGCGTCCTTAGATGATCCAAATGTGTCCCAAATTAATGATGAGAAGGGACAAGCAAATTATATCGATTATTTTTTTGGGAAAAACACCAAATTTATCCCCAAACTTTGATAAATCGGCTAACCGCTATGCCTCTCCGCTTTAATAGTCCCCCCCCCCCCCCCCCATTGGGGCCATCTCAACATGTAGTTCCAATGTGATACCACACATGCCCTCAGACTAACATCCCCCTCATCTTGTACACGTGTCTTAATCCTAATCAACTACCAATTTGACCATTATTTTTATTCCATAAATTAACAACCCGCCACATAAATCCATACCCACCCAATTCCCTCTAAAAATCCAAAGTCAGTTACAAGATCAAATGACATCAACACGGCAACTACAGCTCCAACAGATTTGTGCCGATGCAGAACAACAATGAAATGAATACTCATTCACCAGGTACAATCATTGATGGATTCCCTGCCTACGGAATCGATTTATATGGATCTAAACCTTACATGTATGATTTCACCTCTTAATCCATTAGCCAAGGTGTATGCATCTGTATCTTGTCGCTTCAATATCCTTCTTCCTCTTCCTTCACGTGAATTGATAATATTTTTCTTTTGTTTAACTAAGAGGTTTCATCATCATCTCTTGACGTCGGAGTTGTATCGAACCACAGTGCGAAGACGGATGTATCAAACACTTTTGTGATGAACTCATCAGCCGGTGCAGGTGCCGGTGCCAATGGGGACGCTGTGTCGAATGCATGTTCCGATTTAGACAGATAGAGAGAGATGAAAAATAGATTGTTCGAGAAGACGATTCGATATGCTTATAGAAAAGCTTATGCTGAGACTTAACCCAGAATCAAAGGGAGATTCACTATACGTACTGAATTTGAAATCGATTCACTCATCTCCGTCGATGCATCATAAGGTGTAGTTCCATCGTTTTAGTTTTTATATCTATTATATTCTTAGTTTGAAGATCGGAATTTAATTTTTTTTTATTCTTGATGTGTGTATAGTGGAGACGGGATCGTCGTAACTATGCGTATATACATATCTAATTTTGTTTCCCATTTTATGTAACTCAGGAGCTGTTTTTGTTGTAAAAATAAATTAAATTTGTAATGGATAAACTTTGTATTAAGATTGTATTTAATTCTTTTTAACAATGTATTATAGATAGGAACGAGAGATCTGGAAGATTTTGGTCTTTAAAATGAATTAAAATATTCAAAGAGAATAAGATGGGTATGGGTTTGTGGTGCGGGAAAGTTAATTTATGGGTTAAAAATAATGATCAAATGGGTAGTTGATTAGGATTAAGACACGTGTACAGGATGAGAGCGCCGTTAGTGTGAGGGGCACGTGTGTACCCAAAAATGGACGACAGGGACTGAGATGAACCCAAAGTATAATAGAGGGAATAGGCATATCATTTATCAAAATTCGGGGGTGAATTTGTCCTTTTCCTTTTTTTTTTGTGTGTGGGGGGACCTGTTGAAATAAAGAGGAATTTGAATTCCTTTTTTTAAAAAAAGGACGAGATTGTTGGCGGTGAAATTCGATGGACGAAGCTCACATCCAACTGTATTCAAATTTCTCCTCATTTCCAATGCTATAGTAATGAAGCTTTTGACAGCTTGATAAGCTCAAACTTACTTTTCAAATAAGAATTAAAGCGATCATATCAAGTAAAGAACCCAACTAATGAGGTTAGGATCGTTCCCACGAGGAAAATAGTTACGACTTAACTTTAATCTATTATTACTATTATTTTTTGTAATGATTTCCTTAGGAAAACAAGGACAAATTAAAAGGGGGGGGGGGGGAGGGTTATTTCTAAATGACTGAAAAATAAAACTAGCTAAATTAAAGTAGGAAAACTAACGATTCAATGTTGGAGTTTAATTCAAGTAATAAAAAGTAAACTAGGATTTACGGTTACCACACCAGGTTCCTAATTGATTAATATAACTATAACAATCTTTCCTAGTATCTGTGCATTGCAAGTGATAAAGTTATGTATTTCTAACACTTGGTCCGGGCATCTAGAAAGTTTCAGCTTCAGCAACCTTGGTCCGGATACGTGTTGTTGATATACTAACCCTTACCTTACATCGTATTAAGCATTGTATCGATATTTCACTAAAGTTCTTACCTCGGACCAATTCAATACTAGCTATTTGAGTATACATTAAAGCTATGTTGATAATCTCTTGTCTTCTATTATCTACCTCCTGGTCGGTAAGTAGCATTAAGGAGAATTCTAACGTTGTCATCTGTTTTTAAAAAGACTGCTAAATGAAAAGAATTATCAATCATGCCAAAACACATTCTAGAAGAATTGTTATTTTAGTTGGTTGTACCTATTATTTGCATATGGTTCCCACACCCTATTATTGAGTTTAGTTACCCCTAGTCATAATCAAATTTCTATATATAATATAAGAATTCATGCACTTACTTCAATGGAGAAAGAATAAAGTCCAGAAAATCTACTGTTAATCGGACCAAAATCATCTCACAATAAAATCCAGAGAAACGAAAAGTGTAAAAAATCCAAAGTTAATAATCAAAATAATCTACTTCATAAAGATCTCAACATAAGGAGTGTCAATGACCAAGAGGTAACTCCAAACACGGTAGGGTTTTTCGAACTATTTATACACAAACAAAACCCTAATTCAAAGAAGGACTCTTATTTGCTGAAAATCTGTCAAAATGCGGCTGGGTGGGGTCGACGAAATAGGGAGTGGTCGTCGGGTCTCACGACGGGACATCATGTACTCCGTCGTCCCATACTTGCAGATTCTTTTGCTTCTCTCTTCATTAACATTTAACGACGGTTAGACGGATCGTCACAGCACACGGTCGGCGGGTCTCCGTTCCATAACACTTAACTCTTTGAATTTGGGTTTTACTGGGACTACTTCTCTGATCTTCACGATGAACCAGCAGGACGGACCAGCATGGCTAACGACAGTCCGTCATGCACTTTGTAACCACACACTTGGTCAGACTCCCCATCTTCCTTCAGCAGCTTAACTACGATGCACCTACGGACCGTCACAGGCACGACGGACCGTCACAAGCTCCGTAGGTGGTAACTTTTCTGCATTTCTTGCTCAAAAACTTCTGCGTTCATCTTTAGACAGATTTCCTGCAAATAAAGAGAAACTTACTTAAAAATTAATACAAAAAGGCTTTTAGACACACACTAAACTTAAGAAAAAAACATTAAAAATACCGTGAAACCACGGTATATCAAAGCCATACAAGAGGAGAAATGGAATGTGAGGATGAATTGGGTAAGCGCCAATTCTCTTTTGAGAGAGATGGAGAGGATGACCCTGATAATCAAAGATTTTCAAATTTAGCCTAGTGGATGGTCAACTATATTATAAGTCTAGCCAATTGAATTTTGTATATATCCATGTCCATAACTAAATTAATTATATATTCAGGCCATAATTGAAATAAGATAAAGTATTATCAATTAATTATTTAGCTTCTTAATTTAAATAATATAAAATAATGGGAAACTTGTGTAACTAGGCAAATTTTGTAACTTATTTATTGAAAATAGTTATGGTTTAAAAATATATATATATTTTTAAACAATATGTATTGTATAGGCCAACTTTAATGGATCCTAAGGGAGTTTGAATTTACATCTCATAGTAGGACACATTTAAGACACGTACATTTTCTCTCAAATTTTTAAAATATTTCAAAACCAAAAATTTTCGCTCATTTAATTCTCCATTTCAACAGTTCTTCAATTTTCATAACCTCTACCTCTCTCTAATCAAACAGTGACAATTTTTTTCTTTAAGAAATTAGCGAAAATCTCCCGAAAGATTTACTCCACAATCCCATTGATCCATTGTCATGACCCAGGGATACACCTTAGAAGTAACATGACGTACTTGACCCCGAAAGGGTCTCATACAAGACCTTAACACATCATAACATAGAATAATAATAAACTACGTATTTTTAAAAACTTTAACGCCTACAACCGAACACTCTGCCCCACCAAGCTTGCCAACCAATAGCCTGCCCGTTCCTGCTGGACGCCTACACCAAGACGGCCGCTCAGGAGCTCTCCCGCCCTACCCCAGTATAGGCACTCGCAGAGGAGACAGTACAAATCCACTCCTAACCAGCCACAGGTCAACACACACCATCCCTAACAACACCTAAAACACTCAGTTACCTGCCCCATGTGCCCACCCCCCCCACCCACCTTATCTGAGCGTCGCGCGCCCAAATCAGAAACCTCCTCTACACAACAAAGTTCCGGTCATAGGCCTCACGTACACGGCGCTGATTGGATAATAAATTAAGATAGTAAGTCCATGACAAGTTGTGGCCTCTTCCACCCACAAAACGCCGCCGAAGACAAGGCTTAACATTGTGTTAAATTATTCCTCATTAAAAAAACCTTGAGGACCACACCCATACATGTCTCAACACATGAATAAAATACATAAAAGAAATAATGGCTTTTTTCTCGAAGATACGAGAACTCACCCAAATATTGAACTCCTTGATCCTTAGAAACCTATACTCAAGAATGGAACTCAAATCTCAAAAAACTCCATTTGATAATAATGTAGGGAAAAAAGTATATGCTAGTACAAAAGTACTAAATATAATAGCTAAAACAACATCATAAGATCATAATATCATAAAGTTTAGTCAACATAAGACATATCCAATAATTTATGAAATATAAACTATAAGCATAAGAGACAATATCATAACCATAAGTAAAGTCTCCAACATAAGCATCATATAAGCATTTCTTCCCCCTTAGTCTTTCATATCATAAGAGAACCATTTCAAGTAACCTCAAAGCACGCATACTTGTGCAAGACATGAATAAGACCCCATAATCCCATCCAATCTATGTATCCCTTTTGCTCTCCGTAAACATAGTTCATACCACTAGTCAAGTCTTAGACTCTCATAAGTAGCTTCAAGTCGTACTAGTGCAATGTATGAGTAACATCCTATAATCCCACTCACACTAAGTACCACCTTAGGCCATCATACATACTTACCATCTTAGGACCTCATCCTTAACTTACTTCTCCTAACGAAGGGAATCTCTCACCAATAGTGAATCATAACAAGGAAGGCAACTATAGCACAATCCTACCTAAACATATATCATACAAGAGAACACTTCCTGAGGTCACCTTAAGTTATAGTTGTGCAATTCATGAACGCCATAATCATATCCATGCTAAGTACTACTTTTAGGTCCTTATACTCATGCTTCTTGACTTGGAAACTAGTCCCTCTCTTTGAACCTTAGAACGCCATGAGGTACTTCCTTAAGCACATATTAGCTTATTTATTAGGTTGAACCCTGTGATATACTTGTTTAATCATGTCAAAGTTCATTAGTGCTTTTGAAAACTTAGAGATACTTCTCGAGTATGTTTTAGTTTATTGGATATGGATCTAGGTGTGGTTCCCCTTTCTATTTGGAGGTCGGACCCTACCTAGTGTGACACTCCATCTCATTGTCAAAATCCAGTTGGGGCCAAGCATACACCCCAAGCTTTACTATTAAGACTTGTTTAACGTTCATGTCTTATGGATGGATTTTCTTGACAATCAATCCATGTTCAAGGGATTCTATCACTTTATACATTCAAGCAATTATAAGGTAGGTTAGGTGAGTATAGGCTTTTGACCACAATTCTACATATTAGACTTTTATTCATCACATTAACTTTACTCTCAAAGCATGAGTGATTCAATATTCATGACTACAAGACTTACTATCAAAGCTTTACTTCACACAATCATCATGCATATTTGTACCTAGATTTCAAGACATTCTAGTCATAATTTGTCATATAAGTTCAATCTCAAGATTTAATAGTCATGATTCACAAGGTATACTATAAGTTACCCCCATACGTGTTCACGTATCTATATTCATGAACAGTTACCATATAATTCGTCTCAATATATAAATCCTCAATTTCAACCTTCATGGCATAAACTCACATAATATGAGTTTCATCAATTAGAATAAGGTTAACCATGGAAAACATATAAATTCATCATAATATCATGATTCAATATGTAAACAATCATAAACAAGCACTATCCCATTAATTAGAATCATACTTAACTCTACCCACAAAATAGATGAGTAAGGTATTATACCTTGATTATAAAGCAATCACAAACCTTGTATCAATGGAGGAAGTTGATCCAGCTTGACCATTTCTTCTTTTTCTTTTCTTGGGTTTTCTAGAGAGAGAATTTTTTAGAAGATGAACTTTGGGATCTTTTTTTGTTTTGGAATTAATGAATTAGTTGGGGTGGTTATTTAATTAAAAGACTTTATATATGTGTTTAAAGTCCATATAAAATGACCCCCACTTAAAACTAATTAAAAGGCAATTTACTAAAAAGTCCCTCACTAGATAGTCCAATTCCGGACACCACGACAGGGTTCACGAGCCATGGTCTTTGTAAATGGCTATGGCTTAGTGTATTGTCTGCACAATTATAAGGCATGACCAAGAGCCTTTTCCCACGAACTATAGTCAAGACCACTGGTCGTGAAGTGGCTTGTGATCCATGATCTAGTGACTTGGCTCCAAGAACTTGCCTCCCACAAAGCTAATGCACCTTCACGAGGCCTCCCACGATTCATGGTCAAGCTAATGGGCATACTTGTGTCCATGAAGTTGCGTAGTGCTTGATAAGGTTGGGGCAGCCTTGGCATTTGGCTTGTGCCTTGTCCCTTTGCCTTGGAACTTTCCTTTTAATAAGATACAGGAAGTCATTTTACGATTTTCTAACCCTTGATTCAAACTCTAAAACCTTCATGTAAAGCTCTAGTTTAGTCTACAAATTATTGGAATGTTACAATATCTCCCATTTGGTTTCATTCATCCTCGAATGACGATTTAAGCACTTCTTAAAAGAAACAACTATATACTCGCAGCCCATCATGCATGCAACTCATATAAATTCACATAAACAAAGGAAGAAAACTTTAATTCCGAACTAAGCTTACTCAATGCAACATAAGGAAGTTGGGAACTACATCTACCAACCCAAAATGCATGAAATTCTGTATCTATTCATTTTTCAAGGAAGAATTACTATCTCCTTGATAAAACATGCGCATCATATACTCATGGAGCCTAAATTCAATTTACTCTCAAAAAGAATTTATTCAAGAAGGAATCTTTTAACTCAGAACTAAGGCATGCTCATTAATTCATCTTATGAAATCTATATGCAACTCTACTTGAATGCACTTAAACGTGGGGAAAAACAATGCACATAAGTCATTTCTATCAAGACCTAATTTTTTTTATGAACATGCATATAAGGAAATCATGGCAACACATAAACACACAATAACCTCGCTAAATAGGCGTACCATCTCCCCTTTGGTAGCAAGCCTATACAAACTCTTCTAAACATCATTCATGCTTAAAGACAACTTGAAGGTCAAACATAAAAATTCACAAAAGACATGAAATCCAGAATCTACTAAAGCATAAAACACTACGATAGCAAATGAGGAGGATCCTTTTTGAATTCATTTTTATTTGGATACATAGAAAATCTTCTTCTGTAAGACTCGCCGAATCTATCCACAGGGAGGTTTGACAACTGCTAATCCCTATTCCCTTAGCCTTAAGAACCGGGCAATCTCTCTTTTGGTGCCCACTCTTCGCACAACCATAACAATCATCCATGTCGGCTAGACACTTACCATACTGACTCCTTCCACACTTGGTACAAGTGGACCTAGTTAAATACCTTTATTTTGGTCAAATCTAGGGGTGTAGGAAGAATCTTGAATGGGATACCTTTGCTTAGACTTCGGCCTACCTTGTCCATCAGACTTACTATTTGAAAAGTTCCCATCGATGGTCTAGCATTTTTGCCTTACTATTTATTCTTGAGTTTGACTCCTAATTTGTGATCATACACCAAATCCTCCGGTATATTCCATGTCACAAGCATTGTCGTATGACATTCTTCTACAACTAAGTCAGACAAGCCTTTCAAGAAACTACTCATCCTATTTCTCAAATTTGCCACCGTAGATGGAGTCATGGAGCATATGCTTAGATAGTAGGTAAATTTCAAGGCATGCTTCTTAATGTTTATGCTACCTTGCCTAAGGTTGATAAACTCTTCCAACTTAGCCTTCCTCAACTCTTGGGGAAATAACCTATCAAGGTATGCTTTTTTGAACCCTTCCAACTCTATTAGGTGCGCTTCTACCAGCCTATTGTCCTTCCATTGTTCATTCCAAATTCTTGCTACATCTCTCAATTGATAACAAACTAGTTACTCTTTCTCTGCCAAAGTCAATCCCATGATAGCATGCTCCTTGTACACCTCACCTATAAAACCTTGAGGATCTTCCTCCACTTTGGAGACATAAAACTCCAAAGGCTCCATCCTAAAAAACTCTCTCACCCTTAAAGTCGCATAATTCACATTATGGTTCACCGAAGCTACCATCCCTCTATTGGCTCGTGCAACATTTGGAAAGCTGATCTAATCTCCACACCCAAAATAGGTGAAGGATCAATTGGGGATTGGGAATAAACTCATTATCCACATTTTCTTCCTCATTTTTCGTAGCATTTGCCCTTGTATTAGGCATATTTTGAAAATCAATGAGCATGGAATGGAAGACGGACTTACTGGAGTCAAACTCTATAGAACAACATAGAGAATGAAGAAGTGAAGCTTCCTAAGAATCCAATAGCCTCCTATTCATAAATATGACGCGCTTCACATTTATGAAGACTTGGTTTGAGACAATCCTAGAACAATTCAAAACCTTGTGATTTGATTACCAAGTTTGTCACGACCACCCTAGAAGTAACATGGCGTACTTGACCCCAAAGGGGTCTCATACAAACCCTTACCACATCATAATATAAGATAAATAAAAGTACATAAAAATATTAATATGCTACCCTAAAATTGAAGTATTTAATAAAATAGGAAGTTTTACTACATTTTGTCTCAAACCATCTAAATTTCAACTTTGAATTAAAAGCCTCTGGAACGCAGCCCATATTATAGCCTCAAATATGAAAATAAAATACTTTAAGGAAATAGTGGCTTTGTCCTCGAAGATATGAGGACTCACCCGAATCTTCAAATTCTTTTTCCTTAGAAATCTATCCTTAAGAACGAAACTTAAATCTCTAAACCCTATATTTGATGATAATGTGGGTAAAGTATGTGTTCGTATAAAAGTACTAAATATGATAGCTAGCACAACATCATAAGATCATAATATCATAAGGGTTAGTCAACATAAAACAGAATTCAATACTTCATGAAACATAAATTATAAGCATAAGAGATAATATCATAAAGATAAGTAAAGTCTTCAACATAAGCATCATATAAGAATTTCTCCCCCCTTAGTCTTTCATATCATAGGAGAACCATTTCAAGTAACCTTAAAGCATACTTGTGCAAGGCATGAATAAGACCCCATAATCCCATCCAGTCTAAGTATCCCTTTGGTATTCATAAACATAGTTCATGCCACTAGTCAAGTCTTAGTTTCTCACAAGTAGCTTCAAGTCATTCTTGCGCAATGTATCAGTAAGACCCCATAATACCACTCACACTAAGTACCACCTTAGGCTATCATACATTCTTACCATTTTAGGTACTCATCCTTAACTTACTTCTCATAACCAATGGAATCTCACACTTTTAGTCAATCATAACAAGGACGAAAGCTATGGCACAATCCTATCTAAACATACATCATATAAGAGAACACTTACTCAGGCCACCTTAAGTTATACTTGTGCAAAGTGTGAATAAGACCCCATAATACTATCCATGCTAAGTACCACTTTATGTCCTTATACTCATACTTCTTGACTTGGGAACTAGTCCCTCTCTTTGAACCTTATAGCACTATGAGGTACTTCCTTAAGCACATCTTACTTCATTTATTAGGTTGAGCCCTATGAGATACTTTTTTGAGTATTTCTAAGTTCATTAATGCTTTTGAACAATTGGAGATACTTCTTCAAGTATGTATTAGTTCATTGGATATGCAAATTGCTACTATAAACCCTGAATCAACTATGTGATGACTTCCATCTCATGAGACCCAAATTTGGGAAAGCTCGAACTTTACTATGTGAGAGTTCCCCCTTTTTTATTAGATATTTCTAACATCAACTAGGTGTAGTTCTCCTTGCAACTTGATACCGGACCCTATCTTGTGTGACACTTCATCTCATTGTTAATATCCACTTGGGGCCAAGCATAAAGCAAAAGATTTATTATTAAGCTTTGCTTAACATTCATGTCTCATGGAAGGATTTCCTTGACAACTGATCCATTTTCAATTTATTCCTCACTTTATACATTCAAGCATTTATAAAGTAGGTTAGGTGAGTATACGCCTTTCGACACAATTTACCTATTAGACGTCTATTTATCACATTAGCTTTACTTTCAAAGCCTTAGTGATTCAACATTCATGAATACAAGCCTTACTCTGAAAGCTTTATTTTACACAATCATCATATTCATTTCTAGATTTCAAGACATTCTAGTCATAAGCTTTATCTTTAAGCAATTCTAGTCATAATTCATCATATAAGTTCAATATCAAGTTTAAATCATCATGATTCATAATTTATACTATAAGCTACCCCTGTACATGTTCACATGTCTATATTCATGAACAATTACCATACAATTCATCTATATTAGAAGATCAATCTATAAATCCTCAATTTGACCCTCATGGTATAAACCCACATAATATCAATTTCATCAATTAGACTAGGGCTAACCAAAGGAACATGTATATTCATCATCGTATCATGATTAAATACTTAAAAAATCATAAACAAGTACTATCCCCTTAATTGGAATCACACTCAACTCTACCCACAACATACGAAGAATCACTAACTAGAATTGGGTTTTATTTTCACAATTGGGGAAAATCTAGGGAGATTTATGGATGGAAGAACCATAGATGAATAAGCTATCATAACGNCTATTTATATGATGGCCAATTGGAACGTCCATGGCAAATCGCACAATTCTGAGATATAAAGTTTGGCTAATTGTTCTCTGCATATAAGTCACCTTGCCCGGAAATGAATGAGCATACTTAGTCAATCTGTCCACAATTACCCAAATATAGTCAACTTCCCCATTTTCTTCGGAAGACCCACCCACAATTCCTGGCAATTCTCTCCCTTGCCATTCCGATTGGAATTCTCTGAAGTGTGCACTCCGGGCCCTTTGTGTTCATACTTTTACTTGTTGACAATTGGCCATTTGGCAATAAATCACAATATGCATTCTTCATTCCTTCTCCACAAATTTGCTTTAGGTCACGGTCATCTTGGTTTGCAGCACCCGATGTACGACTACCTTGAACTTGAGCCCTCTGTCAGAATAGTGTTGATCAAATCTATCGACCGGGGTACACAATAACCCCTCCCTTATCCTCAAACACCTTCCTCATCGCTTTTCGGGCTTCTAAAAGCCCTCTCCTTGCAACACTTATCCCGATCCTGATCATATTTCATCATTAAACGGCTTTTCCTAATCTTGTCAGGAGGAATCTTGCCTCACACAAATCGAAAAATCCTCCCTTCGCTTTACTTCTAGTCTCATAAAGTCTTACCGAGTCTGAGACCTCCCTAGCCAATGGGGGCGTCTAGAAGCCGTTGGCAAGTGAGCTAGACTTCCCATGCTTCCCGCCGTTCTACTTAAAGCTCCGCTACAAGACATTCGCCTTCCCCGGAGATACAAATAGTGCGTCGTAGTCCTTTCGCTATTTTTCCATCCATCTCCCGGTTGTCTCAAATTCAAATCTCTACTGATGAATACAGACTGTAGACGACGTTGATCCTATAGACCTCACACTACCCCATAGAAATAGTGTTCCATTGCTTTAGTGCAAACACACTGCAGCCAGCCTCTAAATCTGGGTCGGATAATTTAACGTTCATGCACTTTTTAATTGTCTTGAAGCATCAGCAATCTCAATTCTTTCTCTTGCATTAGCCCGGACCCAAACCGAATAAGATGCATCCACAATCCACAATGAGTTCTACTCCTCCACTGGCAAGGTAGGGAATAGGAGCGGTAGTCCACGAGTCGTGATCTTCTGAAAGCTTTCCCACACTCATCCGACCATAACAAATGGAACATTTTTGCGTAGTCAATTTCGTCAGTTTGGGAGCAATAGAATAGAATCCGCTTTACAAATCGCGGTATTAACTGGCTAAACCAACAAAAGCAGCTTTCTTATTCTGACACATTATGTAGGTCTTACCCAATTCTTCCCTACTTCGATCTGAGAAGGAGCCACCTCACCCATCCTTGACCACGTGCCCCAAAAGGACACGCCATCTAGCCAAAACTCACACTTAGAGAACTGGCATAAAGCTTTTTTCGTCTCTCAACATTTCCACCCATCTCAAATGCTCCTCATGTCCTCCTTACTTTGAGAGTATATCAGTATATTATCAATAATACGATCACAGAAGATATCCAAATAATTGCTTTAAAAGCCCGTTCATCAAACTCCTGAACGCAGCAGGGCATTCGTAAGACCAAAAGCAATCACTACAAATTCGTAATGCCCATAACCTGGTTCTAAAGCAATCTTGGCACAATGCTCCGTTGCCGCTTAGTCAATTGATGATAACCGACCTCAATCAATCTTAGAGAAGACACAAGCACTTGTACTGTAACTGATCGAACAATCATCAATGCGATGAAGTGATACGTGTTCTTTATTGTCACCTTGTTCAACTGTCGGTAGTCTATATCACATCCGAAAACTCCATCCTTCTTCTTCCCAAACCCAACCGAGCACCCCAAGGGGATGCACTTGGTCTAAATGAATCCTTTGCTCAAAAACTCTGAAGTTGGGCTTTTAATTCCTCTTAACTCTCCCGCGGCGGTCCATTCGATAAGGGGTATAGAAATGGGGCGAGTACCCCCCCGGTTCAAGATCATACAGAAGTCAATCCCTATCTGGTGTCATACCCGGAAGAATCTGCAGGGAAACACATCAAGAAACTCACGGACCACACCGAAAACCGACGCATCGCAGGTACTTGGGTAGTTGTCTCCTTGAGATGTGCCAGAAAGCTAAACACAACCCTTACTACCCAATTTTCTTAGCACGACGCAAGGAGATTATACGCACGATTGAATGTAGTCACCCTCCCTACCCTAACAATCTGTCTCAGGCTTGCTAACGTCAACCGTTTTAGCATTACAATCCAGATCGCAATTGCGGAGACAGCCAAGTCCATACCCAGATACATCAATCAACCTTTCTAATATCCCCAATCTACATTGTTTCTCCCGCACAAGTTTCACACACAAACAAGACCTATTATACCTTTTCACTACCACAGACTCACCAACCGAGTAGCAAGCACGATAGGGCATATCACAAGTAATTCACAATGAGAGATTTCAAACCATTAGCAATTAGAGAGATACATAAAAAAATGTGGATCCAGGATCCAACAATACAGAAGCCATGCAAATCACACAAACCAGAATATTACCTGTGATTACTAAAGCATCAGCGGTCCTCGCAGTCCTCCCAATCTCCAGGCAAGCGATAGACCATGGGCCCTTTCGGTTTTGTTTGTCCGTGTCCCGACTTTTTTGGGATGTTTGGCTCCCCGTTTGCCCATCACCCCGGACGTTTTTGGTGACCAACCATTGACCCGAATCGGGCCACACGCCTCCATACTAACGATCTCTCCGACACCCACCGATCTAGTGGTGGTCCTATGTACTCTTTTTGGACATTCCTCCTAATTGTCCAGTCTCCCACATCCATAACACTCTCTAGATTCACGCATGGGGTCTCTCAGAGAATGTGACCGTCTGATGTTGCCCCCCAACTACAGTCTTTAGTGAATACTGAATGGGTCCGAACTTAGTACCTCGGAACCCTGTCCTCTAGAGTAAGAGAACCATTAAACTCACCCCCTTTCGAACCTCTTTGATGGTCCGATGCCCTGGTTAATTCCCTCTGGCTTTCACTCCTTCCACCTCTAACTCTACGAAGTCTACTACTCTTGAAAAGATTTCGCTGTGGCCGCTACCTTAAAGCCTGAAATTCGCAACTCTGATCTCAACCAACCCCTTCACCCAACGCACGCCGCTCTTGTGGCCTGAAACAAAGTTGGGTGGCATAGCTGTAGTGACAAACTTATTCCTCATCTGCATTGACCGACATCCCTAGACCTTGCTCTATGGCTTAAACGAACTCATCCTTTTCCTATCCCTCAAGTCCGGGGGATCTCTTCTCCCTAACCGCTAAGGAAGAGGCCCCTGTCATAGGTGGTGGCCTACTGTTTTTTGACACTCAACATGTTACCCGCGCACCCCAACATTGTGTGGCGTCCCCTTGAAACTTGTACTCCCAACTCAACAGACCAACCGTTCTACTATACCCTCTTGTTAGTCATCTCATGACGTCCCCAGAAAATCGTAAGCAATCCTCATATTTCGTGCAACCCTGAAGACTGGAGGTTTCAATTTCCAGAACTACTGGAAAAGTTCATGCTGATCATTTGTCATTTAGGCCCAGTAGTCATGCGTTAACCGTGCCTATGTCCAATAGGCAGTCCATACGAGGGGCCATGGGGTGACTACATGTTGTAGCCACTTTCTTAAACCGTGAGGTTTGTCTGGCTGGCACAGCAAATACATTTTGGGTGCCTGATCCCTTGATCAGACACCCACCTAAGAATAAGCGAGAACTGATTGATTCATCTTCTGGTGAGGTATGGGTGGTGACATATCCTTCCTCATGATCTGTACTTGTTCATTCTTTTCTCCCCCACCTCCCCACACTCACTCTTACTACTTCACTTCTATCCCTCAGATCTGGTGGATGGATCACCCTGCCCCTAGCACCGGATGGCGCGAGGTGCCGCTGTCTCTTTCCCCTACGAGGACGCCCTCCAGCCCTCCACGGACCTCTAAGCGCGGCCTGAGGTTCTTGCACCTGGTGGTTTCCACTTCGAGCTATACCCCCCGTCGGCTGAGCTCGATATGCATCCTTGTCTTGCTGATGTGATGTGTGGCCGAGTCGTGTGTTCGAGGTTCTATAACCGCATTTTGCGACATAGAGTCGAACTATGGTCATACCACTTTGTATACCACACCTCCCGTCCCAATTGGGATCCAAGTAATCAGCACGAAGCAAAGAAAGAAAGAATCCGAAATTTCCTAAAGTCTTATAGCCTCTCAAAGCAAATTAAAGGCGTCCCCCTACCGTTCGTTAGACTCTACTAGTAGATCCTGTTCTTTTTTGTGATGAGACACCTGCAACCAACGAACCTAATGTCTGTTGGAATACCAGTTTGTCACACTCCAAAAGACCGAGCCGCGACGGCACGCCACATTTAACCCTTCTATGTAGCGAACCAACCATTCTAAATCTTAACCATTTCATATTTAATATCAACAAAGCATGCGGAAGACTTAAACTCATAATCAAGAACCATTCAATAACTTCCACAATTCAACATCTATTATTTCCCCAAAATCTGGAATCATCACCAACAAGACCATCTATGATCAATTTACTAAACTAAGAGTATTCTAAGAACTAAAACAAATAAAAGCTAGTCCCTATGCCGAAACTCAAGATCAAGACATAGGAGGGATATCACATCCACAGCTAGAAGAAGCCTTAGCTCACCCTGAAGATGCCGGATACGAAGACTGCTAGAATTACTGTGAGGGTCGAAGATGCGGAACGGTTGCTGGCATTCCACAATCTACAAGAAAACATAAAAGTATGGGATCAGTACATAACCACAAGTACTGAGTAGATTCATCGGCCAACTCAAACTAGAAAGCATATAATCTCAATAACATCATAAAATCAACTAATATCTACTTAACAAAAACCATGTGATAGCAACAGTACAAAACATCATTATAGCATCACCGAATATCTGTGAGGACTCTAAGCCTCCATACCATACGCGTTTTGGGATACATGTTCTTTAGATTGAGTATATTATCATCTTTCACAAGATTCATTATCTTTATTCCCGTGTGTCGGTACTTGAACACTCCGATCCTCTACTACTATGTGTCGGACGTACACTCTGATCCCCTACTACTAGTGTCGGAACACGTGACACTCCGATCCACTAATTCAATGTGTCGTACGTGACCACGATGGTCCCTGCTTCTCCGCTCCCCTACATCTACGTGTCGGTTCGTGACACCCCCCACTAATTCCTATTGTCGTTACGTGACACGCCGATCCCTACTCTACGTGTCGGTTTCGTGACACCCGGCCCACTAATTTCGGATGTTCTGTACGTGCACTCCGATCCCTACTCTCCCGTTCTATTATTCATCAGCCTTCTTTTTATACCAAGGCGTCATCATCTCATCACTTTAGTTCATCAAGACAGCCTTCTTTTAGACCAATGCATCATCATTAATAAGAATTAAGGTTATATCACAAGATTTTGGATTCAACTAGCTTCCATCAATGCTTTGTTTCTCACATCGATTACCATTAATAAAAATCACCTCAGATACACACAATTTAAGCAAAGAGACACTCTAATAATACTACTACCAACCCAACACATCTCATTCGGCCTATTAATAGTTATACTTCCTTACGAAGATGGGTAAAAACCATAAAACCTACCCTACCTCACCGAAGAATGCGATCAACAAGCATCTTCTCAAATCCCTTGCTATCCTCTTCGTTCTCTCTCTCTCTTCTCTTGCTGCTTCTTCTTTTTCTGTCTCTCTTGGTTCTTTTCTAATTTTCTTATTCAAACCCTCTTGCTTTCCCCTAATTACATATAATTAAGTGTCCAAGATGGGGCAATAATACCCACTATTAACTAAGGTTACCTCTTTTATAACCCCCAATTAATAACTATTAACATTAACCCTCTAACTTTATAATTAAAAGCAGAATGTCAAAACGTCCCTTAAACGTAGAAAGAATCCACCCAGACGGGATTTGGCGCAACCTGCGACGGCCCGTCGTGCCTGCGACGTCCGCCTGGCAGGTCGTCGCAATTCCCAGGATAGTGGATTTCCCACTGAAGACTCTGTGAACGGTCCGTCCTGCATTGCCTTACGAAGTTTTAGAGAGTCGATTTTCAGTACCCAATTTCAGATTTTCCAAGTGTTTTGAAATGAGCCCCTGCGACGGTCCAGTCGTGCCGCAAGCGGACTCGTGGGGTCCGTCGCCTCACAGCCTATTTTGCCGAAATAAAATCTTGCTGCTCAAAAACGACTAAACAGGTCTTTCAAATAGTACTGAGTAATAATAATAATAATAATTATAAGTTATAATCTAGGAATACTAAGTAACAATAATAGTATAATGAATGATAAAAATAATCATAATAATGATCATAATAAAACTAATAATAATAATATATAATCATAACAACAATATAATAATTAATATAATATACTCATCATCCTACCTCGAATAATACTATAAATAATTAATATCATAATAAAATAATAACTCATAATCATATAATCATACTAATACCCAATAATCTTATTAATTACAATAATAATAAATTCCTCATAACAATATAAAACAAAATTATAATAATAATCTTTATCATAATAAATAAACTAATCGTACTAATAAATAAATATTCATATTACTCGTCCTCTCCTCTCATCATCACCTCCTCTCCTCCTACTAATCCTAATCCCCTACTCCACAACGAACGCGAGGGCAGAAACACCGCACCAAAACCAGGTCAGATAAAAAGGACAGACTTGGAGGGGTTGTGGTGGGGTGGTGAAACGAGGAGGATAATGTGAGGGGTATGCGAAAGCGGAAGTGAGAGAAGCGCGGGGATTAGGGGGGAGTTGGGAGAAATGTAGGGAGGGTGGAACAGGCAGAAAATTGCGTGGGGGGCCCAAGAGGGGTTAGGCTAGAGGGGGTAACATAGTGTTCTGGAAGGGCGGGGAAGAGGGCAAGAGGAGGGGAATAGTCTGGAGTTGAGTGTACACAAACAGTGGCGGGAATGGACCGGTGTGAGGATAAGGCGGGAGGACCTGGGGGGGCTAGTGGGGGATTGAAATCCAAAAACAGCTATGAGGAGGGGGGAGTTTGCGAATTCAAAAAGCAAAATAACAATAACAATAAAAATAATACTAATAATAATAATTATAACAAATAACAATAACAATACCAATAACAATACAATAACAATACCATAACCACCATATTATAATATAATAATAATAATCATACTATGAAAATAATAAAATAACACTAATAATAATAATTATCATAATAAAATAGTAATAATAAAAATAATAATAATAATAATACTAATAACAACACACAACAACAACACCAGCAAAAACACAACAATAATAATAATAATAATAATAATAATAATATAATAAATAAGTTATTATTATTGTTATTATTATAATAATAATATTATTATTATTATTATAATATTATTATTTTTAATTATAATAATAATAATAATAAGAATAATAATATAATATAATAATATTTCTAATAATAATAGTATTAAATAATAATAATTATAATAATAATAAATAAAATAAAACAACACAACAACCAACCATAATAATATAAGAACAATAATAATAATCTTAATAATAATATTGAATATCTTCATAAATAATAATAATAATAATAAGGAATAAGATTCTATAATATAATATTCTATATAATAATATAATAATAATAATATAATATAATAATAAATAATAATAATAATAATATGAACCGGAATTTTTTTGAGCAAGAAATGTAGAAAAATTACCACCTATACGGAAGCTTGTGACGGTCCCGTCGTGCTGTGACGGTCTTAGGTGTATCGTTAGTGCAGCGCTGAGGATATGGGGCATTCTGACTAAGTGTGGGTTCATAATTGCATGACGACCTTCTTATCCATGACGTCCCTCCTGCTGGTTCGTGTCGTGAATATCAGAGAATTAGTCTCATTATTAAAATTTCAAGAGTTTAAGTGTTATGGAACGGAGACCCTCGAAATGGAAAAAAAAAAACCGTTGTTGCCTGTGACCGATCCGTCATACTGTCGTCGAGGTAATGAAGCGAGCAACAAACGAATCTAACAACGTATGGACGACGGGTCCATGACGCCCGTCCTGACCAACTACGACCCATCGCAAAATCCGTCGACCCAACCGCGTTTTGATAGATTTTCAGCAAATCAACCTTCTTTGTTTAGGGTTTTATTTTTTAGAAATAGTTCGAAAACCTCGTTGTAAGGGGTTTAGAACTCTGATTATTAGACCTTTTATGTTGTTCTTTGTGAAGAAGATATTTTTTGCATTATTACCTTGTATGTTACACCTTTCCTCTGGAGTTGATTGGTTGGTGATTTTGTCGATTATCAGTAAATTTCTGGATTTATTCTTTCTCTAATTGAAAGTAATGCACTGAATTTTATATTCTATATATGAATATTTTGAGTATGACTATGGGTCACTAAACTCCCATAACGTAGGGTTTGTCAGGACCAATGGGTGAATCATAGATAAATCTAACTAAAATAATAATTCTTGAATATGTCTTGCATTTATTTGTAATTCTTTTCGCTTGAGAAGTCTTTTAAACAGGATACCAACGTTAAGAACTCGCCTTAATGCTACTTCTTTGCCGGAACAAGGAGTAGATAATAGGAAAAGTTATATCAAACAAGATTTAGTGTATACTATCTAATAGGCTAGTATTCATTGATAACGAGTAATACCTTAGTCAAATAGCGATCCATGCTTAATAGAGGTAAAGTGGGTTAGTATACCACACACGTAGCGGACCAAGGTGCGGATGAAATTTTCTAGAATGTCGGACCAAGCCATTTAGAAAAATACATATACCTTATCACTATTGCCTGCAAGATCTAGGAAAGATTTTAAGTTAGAATTATCAAGTTTAGGAACCTGTGGGAACACTTAAATCGTAGTTACTTTTATTAATTGATTAAACCTCAATATTTGAATCTGTTAGTTTTCTACTTTGATTTAGCTAATTATTTTCATTCATTTAGAAATAAACCCCTCCCCCCCTTTTATTGTCTTTGTTTTCTAAGAAAATAATTAACTAAATAATAGTAATAATAGATTGAAGTTAAGTCTGAACTATTTTCCTCGTGGGAACAATCCTAACCTCATTAATTGAATTCTTTACTTGGTACGACCGCTTTAATTCTTATTTGAGAAGTAAGTTTAAGCATATCAGTGCTCAACAACAACCTCCTAATCATTATAGTCCTTAAAGTTACCTCTATGAAATTGGCAATAGTCCTTACTACATGATGATTGCTAGCAATAAAGCATTAGTAAATTCAAACCTTTACAGAATGGGATAAGATGCGCTACATGTTCTGGAATCGGGCTTTTTTTTATTCGATGCCAGTTGTTTAAGGTCAAGTGGCACAAAAACAATTCTCTATGTTTGGAGTAAATATTATCTCTATTATCTTGTGTTTGCACTTTATTTGTATTTGCTTGTACAATGTCAGTATAATCTGTGTGTACGTGCGTGTGTGCATGTGTGTGTGTATGTGCGCGTGCATGCATGTGCGTGTGGGTGAGTGGGTGCGTGTGTGTATGTGCGTGCGTGCATGCGTGTGTGTGGTGCTCAAGATAATGTTATTGGTGGTAGATGCTTGATTTCACAATTTCCTTTCCTTGCATTTTTTTTATACGAAGCAGTTACAAGTACATAACATTGTAGGAAATATGGAAAGAAAAATAATATCTTTAGAGAATGCTCAAGTTTATTATAGGCTACTTAAGGCCACTTGAGATGATTACAATTATCAACTACATCACTATTTACTAGATACATGTACTATGGAATTCTAAAGAGACTTCTTGAAAAACCAAGAGACAATTTTAAAAGACTAAACATTGATGCATTAATTCCAACAAGCATTATACACATTATAAACATTTTATTCCCTTCAAAAAAGAAAATTGAAATTTCAAATTACCAATAATAATATAGAAACCACAACTTTCACTATTGAAAAACTCTATAACAACAACATACTCCTTTCCGTTCTCCAAAAATTACTTCAAACGCCTTTTGAAGAAGAAAATCAATTTTTGCATAAACTTTTCTTTTCTTTTCTTTTTACAAACGTTACATCAACAGATATGTATAATATTATGTGTGTGGTAGTTAGTCCAAACACACCCAAAAATAATTTTAGAAATATATTGTTTAGGTATTATTATTATGGAAACAGATGGGAGAAAAAATGTTAGAAATTTGAACGAATCATTGAAAACAACATTGGTATGTCATTGCAAACAAAAGTAGTATGTCTCTTGAATATCATATCTATGCTAGATTTCTCTTATTTATTCAAAGGACATTAAGCTGTTCTTACTTGTTATCAAAATGATATATTGGTGCATTGTATGACATCACTAATGCTCTTTTGTAGGTGTTAAAAATGAAGAAAGGAGAGAAGATGATAGTGATGATGATCTTGATCTAACTTGAGAATATTTTTGAATTGTTAATAGTAATATTCGTTTTTCTATCAAACATTTTGAAACTTTTAAAACTTAATTAATTATTTGAGTTTGAAATTTTTTATTTTAGGATATATATTACTAGCTAGGTTGTTGGATATAATAATTTATCATATGTAAATATTATTTTATAACTGCATG
This sequence comes from Solanum habrochaites, assembly GCA_027704765.1. Taxonomy (NCBI): domain Eukaryota; kingdom Viridiplantae; phylum Streptophyta; class Magnoliopsida; order Solanales; family Solanaceae; genus Solanum; species Solanum habrochaites. The sequence goes on from JAKWJA010002500.1 coordinate 57,956,753, forward strand.
AAATTGATATTTTGTTTGGACCATTATAATATGTTGCTAGAACAGTTGCAACAGGTAAAGAGAATTGTTGCAATAAGGTAAGTTAAATCATTAACTTAATATATATATATATATATCTGTTGCAATAAAGTTTTATGGCGACGGTTATGGACTGCTAATAAACCAGATACCTCCGTTGCACCAGAGAAATTAGTAACTATTTCAATAGACCTATTTTGCAGTAGTGTGGAACCTCATTTGGGGCGACAATCGTTGTCCTAGAACTACTATGCAATTTCCTCCCTTGAAAATATAGATGAAATTTAATATGAAAATGTGGAAGGAATATTTTATATACAGAGAAGAGGATGGTGAAGACTGTTCTTAGAGGATACATTTGGTCTAGTAATTAATTTGCATGACAGTCGGTTATCTTAGTAAAATACATATTGAAGATATAAGTTGCTTGAGAATGAATAAAAATTGACTCTTCTAAAAAAATAAGTAGAAATAAAAAATCTCATTCAGAGTTTAATAATTGTTAGGCTATTAGATTTAATTTTTTTCCTAAACAAACAAAAAAGTCCATCTCTTGAACTGAATACACCCTTAGTTAAGCAGTACTTTTATATTTTTTTATTTTAATAGGCGTGAATGATATATTCATGTTGAAATTTATTTTATTTTTCTTAATACATGATTGATATTATAAAATTGTATGTTTTATTAAGCATATTTTTCTATTTTTACAACAGACCATACCCCACTCGCCATCATCAAATAAAGGAAAATATGCATATGATTTTTCCTTCATGTTTACTCAAATCAATAAAATAATGAGATTCAAAATAAAGTTTTAAAGATTTTTTATTTGCGAAACATTAATCTATTTACAAATATTGAATTTCATTTTCATTTTGTATTTGATAGATTAAAACAAAATAAAATTTTGTAAAAAAAATATGTTCTGTCTAATTACTAATAATAAATTTTAATAATAGAATATCTTGACTATGCATAAGTAAACTATGTATTTTTCGTTTCCTAATTCCGTCTTAAGGATTTATTTCCATTTCCTCTGTTCTAGTAGATGGTGTCAATTTGTTTATTACTTATTTGTTTGAGTTGGAAAATTATTCTTATAATTAATTGGAAAGTTGCAAACAAAGATTGTTGAATTTTCTAAGAACAGACGTCAAGAAAGAGAAACATAAGTTCAGATGAAGAAGATCTCATTGCAGACTTCATTTTGAGTACTCTAGTTTTTTTAGGAGGTGAGTAGAATAGTTATATAGTCTCGAAGTTAATATCTCAAAATGTAACTCAATTTAAAATTTTATCTAATAAAGTCATTAAACTTTATTTTATATCAATACAATTATTCAATATATGTTTTTTTATCAATAAAATTACTAATCTAAATTTACATTAAAAGAAAATCTAACCTAGTAAAATTAAAAATCATTTTATGCCATATATAACTGTAGACCCCATAAGTAAATAAAATTTTAATAAAAATTAAAATTTTCTTTTTCGAATATATATAGGTGATTTTCTCAAGAAAAAAAAAAGAGGGACCATTTGTTGTAGATTGTTGATTGATCAGAAGAATTATTGATAGTATCAGTTAAAACTTTTGCAAATTTTAAGTTTTTAATTGTGTTAGTCTCACCGTTAACGTGAACATGGTCAAATAAATCTTCAATTTAAATATAAAACAATTTTCATATATTTTCTTACCATGTGAATTAAAATCGATTGCATTTTTTGTCCATTAAAAAACCTCAATATGTTTTTTATATTATTTTTATTTATTTTTAAAATTTATAATCATATGGAATAATACAAATATTATAATTTTCATATTAGATTTTTTACTGTAAAATTTAGTTTAGTGAATTTATTGACACAATAGTCAAGATTAAGTGATTTTATTGACACAAAATGAAATTTAATGAATTTTCTAGATAAATTTCCAAAATGAGTGATCTAATGAGATATTTAATTTGTTATTTTCATGGTGACTTTAATAGTTGTTTGTCTGGTTAACTATATGATTATTCCAATATCAATCTACTATTAATTCGTTTTGAAAATCTAAAATTCAATAATCAATAAACATAAATAAGAGTTTGCCACTTTAAGACGAAACTGAAAGACAAATTACAATCTCAAAAAGTTGAACAATAAAAATTCACCGAATCATAATTATATGTAGAAAAATAAAACACTGAAAAATGATACATCGTAGACGACATGATTAGGTTTCAAAATTATTAGTATTTTCGAGGTTGTCCTCATTAGTCGGCGGGAAATTGAGTTTAGCGTTAGGGCCGTGATATATCTTTGCTGCTTCATCAAAAGCCCTAGCAGCTTCTTCAGCTGTTTTAAAAGTACCAAGCCACACACGCACCTTCTTGATGGGGTTTGTAATCTCAGCTCCATATGTTCCCCATGGTCTCTTTCTTACACCTTTATACCGCACCTCGTTTGGTGGTACTGCCAACGTCGTCGCCTTCACATCGTTTCTTTTCTTCGCCATTTGAAAAAATTGAAAGAAAGTTTTGTATTGTGAAAAGACTTAGTGAGTGAAAAGAGAACAAGGAGAGTGATTTATATAGCCGTTTCTTAGAGAAACATAAAATTTGGTCAACTAATTATTAGTTATATTTGGAAAAATAATTATTAAAAATTTGACTAAGATTACTTGAATCTTGACTAGAAAAATTCTCTTAATGTCCATTAAGTTTGCATATCAAAAAATAATATTTTTATTGAGAGTAAGTTCATAACCAATTGACAATAGTCAAAGGTAAGTTAATTGTTAAAAAGTACGTAAATTGTTAAAAAGGAAATTTATTAATTTAGTTACAACATCATCTTTAGACAAACAATAATTTTTTTAAAAATATAAGTTGGGCATGTGGTGTAACCCTGTACCTTTGGGTTCTGGTTTAAATCAAAGTTCTATTATTTTTATTTTTCTCGAATTCTTATTTAGATTATTGACTGATGACATAAGTTGAGTTTCATGGCTATGATTTAATTCATCAAAATAAATTCTAAATTATAATTTATATAACATTATATGTAAGGAAAGGAAAAAATAATCTCTCATCTTTCTTCTTTTTTATCTTTCACACAGGATTTTTTGTTTCAATTCTCATTTTATGTATTATATATGGCATTTTATTTTAAGATTTCCTTATACTTTATCGAATTTAAGTACACCACCCCTGACATGAACAATTTTTTTTCTTTTAATATATTATATATAATATATATATATATATAATATATATATATGGTGCTCAAATAATGTTATCGGTGGTGAGCTTGATTTCACAATCTCCTTCCCTTCAATTTTTTTGTACTAAGCGGGTACAATTACATAGCATTTAACACATTTAAACAGTTTCTTCCGCTTCAAAAACAGAGAATTGAAGTTTCAAATTCCCAATAGTAATATTAGAACCCAACTTCCGAATGATGACTCTATACACAGCAACATACTCCTTTCCATTCTCAAAAATTACTTCAAAACCCTTTTGAAGAAGAAATAGATTTTTGCATAAAATAAGATATGTACATGTATGTCCTGTGGTATTTAGTCCAACACACCCAAAATTCTTTTAAACTATATTGTTTTAGGTTTTTATTCTTCTTAGAGCCGGGTGCAAATTGTTAAACTTTGAATGCAGTCATCATTGAAAACAATATTGGTATGTAATTTCAAACAAAAGTAATATGTCTCTTGAATATCATATCTATACTAGATTTCTCTTATTTATTCAAAGTACATTAAAGGGATAATGCACAAGTAACTCCCAACCTATGTTCGAAATCTCAGAGACATATTTATACTATACTAAGGTACTATTACTCCCTGAACTTATTTTATTAATAATTTTCTACTTCTTTTTGACCTACATGACACTATTTTGTTGGGCCAATACTGGTTGATTTTTTTTCAAGTTAGTGACACGTAGGCCCGAAAGGGATAGAAAATTACTTATAAAATAAGTTCAGGGGGGTAATAGGACCTTCGTATATTATAAGTGTGTCTCTGTAATTTCGGGCATAGGTTGAGAGGTACTTGTGCATTTTTCCAGACATTAAACGTTTCTTACTTGTTATCAAAATGATATATTTGTGCATTGTATGACATCATTTATGCTCTTTTGTAGGTGTTAAAAATGAAGAAAGGAGAAAAGATGAAAGTGATGATGATCTTGATCTAACTTGAGAAAGAGTTTTGAATTATTGATAGATGTTCTAATATTCGTTTTTCTATCAAACATTTTGATATTTTTGAAACTCTTGGATCATTTAAAACTTAACTAATCATTTGAGTTTGAAACTTTTTATTTTAGGGTAGATGTTACTAGTGGATAATAGCTAGGTTGTTGGATATGATAATTTATCAATATGTAAATATTGTTTTACAACTGCATGGAATTGATATTTGTTTGGACCATTATAATATGTTACTAGAATGGTTGCAGTAGGTAAAAAGAATTGATAACACAAGTGTTGCAATAAGCCATATAAACATCGCAATAAGGTAAGTTAAATCATTAACTTAATAAATATATCCGTTGCAATAAAGGTCCATGGCAACGGTTATGAACCGCTGATAAACTAGATACTTCCGTTGCACCAGAGAAATTAGTAACTGTTATAATAGACCTATTTTCCATTTGTATGGGATCTCATTTGGGGTGACATTATTGTCACTAGAACTTGCAATTTCCTCCCTCGAAAATATAAATGAAATTTAATATGAAAATATGAAAGGAATATTTTATGTACAGAGAAGACTCAGTAAGTAAGGATAATGAAGACTAATTTATATAGTCGTTCTTAGGGGATACATTTGATCTAGTAAATAATTTGCATGACATTTGATTGTTTTAGTAAAATACATTGTACATATAAATTGTTTGACAATGAATTAAAATTGATTCTTCTAAAAAAAAAAAATAGTAGAAATTGATAAAATCAGCAATACAAGCTGATTTGAACCAGCAATCTAAGCTGGAAAGTAGTCTCATACCTCCATTAATGGAGGTTGAGCTTCTGGCATATGAAAGAAGAGACAGAGAGAACTTTTCTTTTATTGCAAAAATTGTGGAGTAAGCAGTACTTTGATGTGTATATATACACCATCAATGAGTAGTTTTATCAAGCAGAAAAATGCAAAACATGTGAAGCACTAACTAACTATAACCAACTACAACTAACTAACTAACAAATTGATTGCATAACTAACTCACACAATTAGCTATTTTCATCACCCCCTCTCAATTGAAGTTAGCTATACAGACAACTTGCTCAACAGATTAGAATGGTTTAACAGCCAGGCAATGCCTTAGTGAAAACATCACCATCTGAGAGTTTGTTGAGACATGTTGAGTGTAACAGTCCTCTCTGGAGCTTTGTCCTGACAAAATGACACAACTTCTATGTGTTTAGTTCGTTCATGAAATACTGTATTCTTAGCAATGTGTACTGCGGCTTGGCTGTCAACAAATACTTGTATAGCAAAGGTGTTGTCACTGAGAGTTCACCAAGCACTCTTTCTCTGCCACACCACTTCTCCTACTCCTGTCTTATAGCTCTATACTCTGCTTCTGCTGAGGAGTATGATACTGTAGGTTCTTCTTGTACTTTCCACTGTAGGACTATCTCCCATGAGAACACATACCACTCACTGACTTCCTTGAATCATGCAAGAAGCCCAGTCATGATCACAGTAGCACTATGGTGTATCAGTCCTATTACTAACAAAAACTCCCCGTGTAGGATCATGTTGTAGTATCGAGTACGATGGTAAGCTGCCTTTAAATGAGGTTCTCTAGGAGATTGCATGAATTGACTTAGATGCTTGACACTATATTGCATGTCCATTCTTGTATTAGCACGAAAATTCAGTTGCCTACTATTTTCTGTAGTAATTAGGATCCTGTAGTAACCTCCTTCTGTGAGCCTTAGCTTCTCGAGTAGGATCCAATGGGGAAGTGGTAGATTTGTAGTTTTAGACTCAAATTCCTTCAAGGATCAAGAGTAACTTTCCTCTGTGAAATAAGGACCATCCTGCCTGTACAGATATCTCTAATCAAGAAAAAATGCACCCTTCCTAAGGTCTTTGTATTCGAATTCTCATGCAATAAGAGTTTTCAAAGATTCAATCTCCTCTTATCAATGCCAGTCATGATAATGGTCATGCACATATCCGCTACACATACTAAGGAGTGACCATTTGTCTTGAAAAATAGTGAGTAATCACTGTCTGATGAATCTAACCCTTTGAGCAAAGACTATCGAGCTATTTCTCATATCCACTGTTCGACTGGCTTGTTTTTAGACCATATATAGACTTCGTTCAATTTGCATACCATATCACTACTGTCCCACTACCAGTCCTGGAGTAAGCCATGTACACTTCTTCATTCAAAATCACCATGTAGGAAGGCATTATTTTACATCCAATTGTAAATCCCAGCTCTTCTTAGCCTGCTAATGAGATTAGTGTTCTGACTGTAGTCCTCTTTACCACAGGTGAGAAGGTTTCATTATAGTCTACCCTTCTTGTTGATATATCCTTTACACTAGTCTAGCTTTGAACCTTCTATGCTCCCCATCGCTGCCTATTTTTATCTTATAACACCCATCTACAGCCAATAACCTTCTTGTTTTTGCCACCTTTTACTCGCTCCCAATAATTGTTAGTGTGCATGCATCAAACTTTGTTTCATTGCTGCTTGCCAGCTGATTCAGCTTTGCCTCTTCATAAGATGTAGCTCAATGTCATTACACCTATGGAGCAACTGCTGACTTTCAGACACATTAGAGAAAACTTATGTATCAGGATGATTTGTGAAAAGATGTGACAATGAATGTTGAGAATCATGAATATTATTTGTATTGAAGAAGAGTGTGGTCTAGGTCTGAGTAGTTGTATTAGTCTTTTTAAGTATCTTGGAGGATGACAAGATCCGATTGTTCCTTCCTTGGTGTGAGAACAGATGCATTTTGTTTCAGTATGTGCTTGGACAGGTATGTTTAGTTCAGTAAAGGTGGTTTTATTCATTTCATAGGTAGTTTTCGGTATGGAAACTTGTTTCACAAGTGACTTCATCAGTGTGTGTTGCCTCAACATATCATCACGAATAAAAGTATTTGTTTACTAGACCATGCAAGGCAACTATCAGAGTGTGAACAATACCACTGCAGTATAGAATCAAACTAGAACAGGCATGGAGTAAGGACAAAAGGAAAATATTTTCCATAGAAAGAACATCTCTAGACACCATGAATTCTCCTTGGTAGCCAAGTTTTAAGACCTTGTACCCTTTTGTGTTAAAGGGATATCCAACCAAAATGTGAGGTAGCAGTTCAGGCTCACACTTGATCTTTATTAGTTTTAAAGTATTTGGAAAACAAAGACATCCAAGTTTTCTAAGATGTGAAAAAAAGGCTTCCTTCTGATATACGACAAACTCATATTGGAGATTTCCCCTTAAGTAGTTTGGGAGGTAAATCTATTAATCAGATAAGTGGCATTTTATACACACCCCCCATTACTCTACAGACCAGGAATTTTTGATTGAAATAACCAGTGCCTTTGCACTGTCTCAAGAAGATATTACTGTGTTTCTCTCTACCCCCCATTTTGTTGTGGTGTGTAAACAAGATTTCTGGTTGTACTATTGCCTTGTTTTCTTGGAAGAAACTGTTGCCTCAGTACAAAAATTCCTAAGCCATTAAAATTCCCCCCCCGACCTATAGTTTTCATCTAGTGTGAAACTGAATTTTCTATTAGATAATGAAAGCGTTTATAGTAAAAAGAGCATTGCTTTACACCTAATAAGTTGTGTCCAAGTAGCCTCTACTGTAAATCATCACCAATAATTCCAGAATAGTGTATGTCCATCATGTGTTGGTACATTAATAGGGTCCCCCAAATCAACATTAAAGCAACTCAAATTATTGGAACTGGTTGTACTAACCCTTTCTGAAATGGCATTCTAGGTTGTCTAGCATTGGACAAATTGTACAATTGAAAGGTTGTTTTTAGAGAATTTTAGAGGAATAGTAGATATGTCTTCATTTTCACAAATGTACATGTCCAATCTAGCATGCCCCTAAATTCATTGTCTTGAATGAAAGAAAAATGAGCAGCTGAGTTAGAAATTTTATCAGTGGAACAGACCTTTTAATTGAGTATATGATAGTATTTTGCAGTAGGAAGTGATGGTGCTTTACATTCTAAGAGAAACAGATGAACTTTTGGTGGGAGCCAGTATCATCATTTACAGATGGAAATGTGGACACTTTGAACAAAAGAGATACAAACCATTCCTGCTTACCAAGTGCCAGAGGCTCTTCAGAGAGAGCCTGCAGTAAACAAGAACTATTGTTAACAATTGACCATCCCTTTGAGTTGATTAGCTAAACTTAAAAAACTGATATTAGATTGGAACTTGAAGCTAGGTATCTACAATACTTTATCATATTTAATGTTGAATTCAACACACATCACCAATTTTCAGTCACTTTAACCTTGTATCCATTTGGTAGGTATTAAGAATGTATAAGGTAGAGCTTAAGGTTTTTGAGGTTGTGTTTTGTGTAGATCATATGGTGAGATGCTCCTTGATCAATGATCCCAGAATCAGCAGTTAACCCTTTCCACATTTAACTGACATTCACTTATCTACTTATGGAAGAATGACAAGCAAGTATAACCTGCTAGGCTGCAGTTCAACTTTATTGACACATTGTTTTGAATATTCAACTCATTTCCAGCAAGTTGAGCAATTGTTTATATTGGGCTCTCTTTGACAGATTCACTTGCATTTGCTTTCCCTGCTCAGAACTCTCGTTCACACTTGTAACTATCACCCTCAGAGGTAGTACATTTGGCTGCAGATCCGCCTTCCTCTTCTCTTGGATTTTTGTATTGGTTGAACCTGAAGTTTGTAGCATCTATCGTGACATGTTCCAGTCGTTGCAATACTCACAAATGTTTTGATCTTCCATTTCCCTATATGTATTATTTGTTGAAATTCCCAGCATTGCTATTGTTAGACTGCCAGTGTATTGTAATTCCATTTCCCCTCCTGGTTTCCTCTATAAGGAACTATAGTTTGTTGAATGTTTTTGGAGAAACATATATGCAATAAGTGAAGAGACTCCAAAGCCATGTATTCGAAGCTTCATTTCTCTTTGCCTCTCTTCCTGTTGACATATAGCAATTCTGTGTCCATTGTAAGGTGCAAAGTAGACATCATAAGATGTTCCCTCGTCGTACAGCAGTGTACATCTCATTAACACCCAATCAAAAAGTGTATAAGCCTTCTAATCCTGTTTCAGACTTGTCAGTTTTACAACCTTTCCTCCACAAGTACACACAACCAACTACATGGTGAATTCGACATCAGTGCACTCATTTCCTCCCACAATTTCTTCATCTTTGTATAGTAAGCCAGTGATGTCTAGATTGCCTTGCAATCCATCATTTTTAATGTCCTTCTGCAACTGGTAATTTTGCATCCATTATTCTGATCATATCTATCCTCGCCAATTCCTCCCACAATTCCTAGCAATTGTTACATATTGTAGGCTGTGCTCGTAGCTCTGGGAGAGGAGTTTGAACCCAAGATGTCCACCATATCATCCACACAGTGCTCTCCCATTGCATAATGATGATCTGTAAAACTTGGCTTTCACAATCTTACCATTGCTTAATCCCAGTCTTATGCCTACGACAATGCTCTAAGAGCTGCTCTTTCTCCATGATCTGTAACTAGTTCCATCAAGCCCATAGGACCAAAGTAGAAACATAGCATTTTCAGAAGGATGAGATAGAAAGGACTACTAAATCGGGTCGTTTTAAGGAGTTACTCTGTATTTCACATCAGTAGAAGTATCACCCATGGAGAATGAATTGATATTCAACAAAATGAAATCTTGAATTTCAACAAGCAGGTAACCAAACCAGAATAAAAAAAAAAACCGAGAAAAAATGGAGGCAAAAGAGAACAGAAGGAGAACATATCATATTCAAAATCAAACCAAAATGATCAGTGAATCTCGATAATTAGATCAAAAAAGATTTAGTAGAGTGAACCTGCTCGATACCATGATAAAATCAGGCAATACAAGCTTTGAAAAATTTGAAAACCAGCAATCTAAATGGAAAGTAGTCCTCATCCTCCATTATGAGTGGAGTTCTGGCAGTAATGAAGAAGAGAAAAGAGAACTTTTTCTTTTATTGAAAATTGTGTAGTAAAGCAAGTACATTTGATGTGTATATATACCCTCAATGAGTAGTTTATCAAATCAGAAAATTCAAAACATGTGAGCACTAACTAACTATACCAACTACAAAAACCTAACTGACCAACTACAAATTGATGATAACTAACTCACACTAATTAGCTAGGTTTACAGACAAGAATAAATCTCTTTCGAGTTTAATATTTGTTAGGCTACCTGTAATTTATTAAATTTATTTTTTTTTCTAAAGAAACAACAAAGTTCATCCCTTGAACTAAATACACCCTTAGTTAAGCAGTACTTTTATATTTTATTCTAATAAGTGTGAATGATGTTGAAATTTATTTTATTTTTATTACATGATTGATATTATAAAATTGTATGTTTTATTAATTATATTTTTCTATTTTTACAACATACTACACCCCACTCGCCCTCATCAAATAAAGAAAAATATGTATATAGATTTTCCTTCATGTTTTTAAAATGTTTACTCGAATCAATAAAACAAGGAGATCCAAAATAATGTTTTAAAGATTTTTTGTTTATGCGAAACACTAATCCATTTAAAATATTGAATTTCATTTTCATTTTGTATTTGATAGGTTAAAACAAAATAAGGATTTCTAAAGAAATATGTTTTGTCTAATTAATTGTAATAATTTTTAATAATAGAATATCTTGACTATGCATCAGTAGACTATGTATTTTTCATTTCCAAATTTCGTCTTGAGCATTTATTTTCATTCCGTCTGTTCTACTAGATGGTGTCACCTTGTTTATTACTTATTTGATTGAGTTGCAAAATGATACTTATGATTAATTGAAAAGTTGCAAAACTAAGATTGTTGAATTTTCTAAGGACAGACATCAAGAAAGAGAAATATAAGTTCAAATGAAGATCTCATTGCAGACTTCATTGTGAGTACTCTATTTTTTTTTAGTTTTTTTGGTGGTTAAATGAGGTGAGTACAATATTTATATAGTCTCGAAATCAATATCTCAAAATGTCAATTTAAAATTTTATCTAACAAGTCATTAAACTTTATTTTTTATCAATAAAATTATTCAACATAGGTTTTTTTTTTATTAATAACATCAATCATCTAAATTTACGTTAGAAGAAAATATAACCTAGTAAAATAAAAAATCTTTTTATGTCATATATAACTATAGACCCCATAAGTAAATAAAATTTTAAGAAAATGAAAATTTCTTTTTCGAATATATATAGGTGATTTTTTTTTTAAAAAAAGAGGGACCAATTGTTGTAGATTGTTGATTAATTAGAGGAATTATTGATAGTATCAGTTGAAATTGTTGCAAATTTTATATTTTTAATTGTGTTAGTCTTACCATTAACGTGAACATGGTCGAATAACTCTTCAATTTAAATATAAAACAATTTTCATCTATTAATTTCTTACCATATGAATTAAAATCGATAATAATTTTTTGTCCGTTAAAAAGCCTTAATAAGTTTTTTATATTATTTTTATTTATTTTTTAAATTTATAATCATATGTGAATAATACAAATGTTATAATTGTCCATATTAGATTTTTAGTGTAAAATTTAGTTTGTGGTCCAATTTATTGACACCAATAGTCAAGATTAAGAGTGTGTTTTGGTATGAAGGAAAACATTTTCTGGTAAAATTGTTTTCAATTTTCTCATGTTTTGGTTGGGGCAACAGTTTTTGGAAAATGTTTTTCCCAAATCAACCTCATTTCCCTCAAAATTAAGGAAATGACTTCCCTTAAAAAATTAAGAAACAGTTTCCCAAGCTCTTCTCTCAACTTTAAATTCTTTTTTTTTTTGGAAAAACAGTAAATTATTTTTTAAAAAATTCAATTCAAAAGTTGTTATTTTTTCAAATTTATTTTTTCAATCAATCACCGATCTCTGACACCCTCCGCCTCTACCCCCCCCCCAACACCACCCCCTCCCAAAAATTATTTTACTTTTTTTAAAAATATTTTCAACTCCAAATTTTTATTGTTTAAGCTCCTACCTCTCCCCCCCGACCAGCCCCCTAACCCACCCCGACCAACCCCAAAAAATTAATTTTATTTTTTAAAAATACTATCAACCTTCAAATTTTTATTTTCATTCCTACCTCCTCCCCTGCCCCCCCCCCCTCCACGTACACCACTACCCCCACCCTTATCACCACCCCCAAAAAAAATTATTTTTTAAAAATATTTTCAATTTCATAAATTATTTGTATTCTAAAGTAAAATAAAAAATATTCCTCAAAATATTTTTCATTCATAGAATCAAACACTAAAAATATTTCGAAAAAAATATTTTTCTACTCACCAACCAAACATCAGAAAATAAGTCCAAATATAACTTTTTTCCAGGAAACCATTTTCTAGGAAAACATTTTCCATGGAAAACAAAAAATTTTTTTTTTTCCTTCATACCAAACATTTTATTAACATGACAGTAAATGTTCAATAATTTTAGTGATACAAAATGAAATTCAATGAATTTTCTAGATAAATTTCCAAAATGAGTGATCTGATGAGATATTTAATTCGTTATTTTCGTGGTGACTTTAATAGTTGTTTGTCTAGATAACTATATGACTATTCCAATATCAATCTACTATTAATTCGTTTTGAAGATCTTAATAAACATAAATAAGAGTTTGCCACTTAAAGACGAAAATGAAAAACAAATTACAATCTCAAAAAAATTGGACAATAAAAATTCATCGAATCATAATTATATGTAGAAAAACAAAACATTGAAAAATGATACATCGCAGAAGACATGATTAGGTTTCAAAATTATTAGTATTTTCGGGGCTATCCCCATTAGGTGGCGGAAAATTGAGTTTGGCATTAGGACCGTGATATATCTTTGCTACTTCATCAAAGGCCCTAACAGCTTCTTCAGCTGTTTTGAAAGTACTAAACCACATATGTACCTTCTTCATGGGGTTTGTAATATGAGATCCATATGTTCTCCATGGTCTCTTTATCAAACCTTTATATAGCACCTTGTTTGGCAGTACAACTACCGCCGTCGCCTTTACATTGTTTCTTTTCTTTGCCATTTAAAAAAATTGAAATGATGTTTTATATTGAGTAGACTTAGTGAGTGGAAAGAGAAGAGGGAGAGTGATTTATATGTTTATTTCTTAGAGATGCATTTAATTTGGTCAACTAATAATTAGTTATATTTAGAAAAATACTTGTTGAATTTTTGACTAAGAATACTTGAATTTTGACTAGGATAAGTCTCTTAATGTCCAGTAAGTTTGCATATCAAAAAATAATATTTTCATTAAGGGTAAGTTCATAACCAATTGACTATACTCAAAGGTAAATAAATTGTTAAAAAGGAAATTTATTAATTTAGTTACAACATCATCTTTAGGCAAACAATAATTTTTTTAAAATATAAGTAGGGCGACATGTTGTGTAACCTTGTACCTTTGGCTTCTTGTTTAAATCAAAGTTCTATTATTTTTATTTTTCTTGAATTTTTATTGGATTATTGATAAATGACATAAGTTAAATTTTATGCCTACGATTTAATTGGTCAAAATAAATCCTAAATTATAATTTATATACCATTATATGTAAGAAAAAAATAATCTCTTCTTTCTTTTTGTTTATCATTCACACATGATATTTTTGTTTCATTCTCATTTTATGTTATTATTTTATTGCATTTTTATTTTGAAATTTCTTTTTATAACATTTATCCATCAATTACCTATGAACATGGACCATTTTTTATTAAAAAAATAATATATTGATATAATATTGGAGAAGATTATCACATTATTAATTTTATTGATCCATAAAAGCACAGTTTTTCATGAGAAGTCAAAAAGATAATATAGTATGACATTATCACATGTAGGGTGTGTTTGGTACGAATGAAATTTTTTTTCGGAAAATGTTTTTTATTTTTTTTCATGTTTGGTTAAGTGAATGTTTTCCAAATCAACTCATTTTCTTCAAATTTATGAAAAATAATTTCCCTTTAAAAAATGATAAAAACATTTTCCAAAACTCTCATCCAACTCAAATTACAATTTTTTTTGAAACAATCTGTTTTTATTTTGTTGAAAAAAAATATAAAGCTTTTTAAAAAAAATATATATATATTCAACTTCAATTTTTAATTTTATGACCCCAAGCTCACCCCCTGCCTCCCCCCCCTCCAATGCAGCCTCCTACCCCTAGTTTACTTTTTAAAAAATATTTCCAATTTCTATTTTCTTCCAACCCGCACCCCTACCCTCGATGCCATCCCATAATTCTATGAGCCCTAATTCTAAAGGATGATATTTTTAGTTTATCAATTTTCAATTGTTTCCTTCATTTGGTAAATGTCTCATAGAGAAATATCTTGTATTTAGTAAGTGGAGTTGCAAGCATGACTAGCATATCTTTTGCATCACACTGTGTAACTTTAAAATCAATGTTTGATATTTCTGTAGTGATTGGCCTATTCAGTTTCATCTGGACAACTAGCATAGAGTCCAACTCAAGAATTTAGTTGTCAAAACTGCTATTCGCAACATCATAAAACTCCCAAAAATGGCATAATCTACATACTTATATAACAAATCATCACACAACTTCAGGGTCTAAATCCAAGTTTAACACTTGATGCTAACGTGCTAAGATTCCATGCTCATTTTCCCGGAGATATGGTTGCTCTACTAATCAATAGTCTGTCTGCTGTAGTAACAATACTTTTTTCTTCCTCCTCCTCCTCTTCTTATTTTTCTCTTCATGTTTAGTTTTTCTTTCTTATACTCAATTTCAAGCAACTGAGTGTATAGAAAGCTTAAATCTATATACAAACATATACTCTTCTATAAAACTAACCACACCATATTCCAATAATAATAATATGCTACTGAAAGGAGGTATTGCTCAACAACAACCTCCTAATCATTATAGTCCTTAAAGCTACCTGTATGGTATTGGCAATAGTCCTTACTATATGATGAAGCCTAGCAGTAACACATTGATAAATTCAAACCTTTACAAAATGGGATAAGATGGGCTACATGTTGTGGAGTGAGGGGTTTTTGATTCGGTGAAAGTTGTTAAAGGTTAAGTGGCACAAAAGCGATTTTGTAAGTTTGGAGTAAATATTATCTCTATTACCTTATGTTTGCACTTTATTTTTATTTGCTTATACAATGTCAATATTATCTTGTGTTTGCACTTCAATTATATTTGCTTGCACAATGTCAATGGTTGTAGGACTTATTGTTTCGAACATTCTTCATTTCTCGCCCTACATAAGTGTTAGGTAGTGGAGCCTGATTAATTTTAGGTTTTCCTATTTATTCTCTATTTTAGGCTTTCCTATTTATTCTCTATTTTTAGGTTATCCTTTTTCTTCGTACCAAAAAATACTCTGATTTTTTAATCTAAATATACCTCACCGCCGTGGAATTACTCACGGGGTGGTTACCATGAATATTGAGTTTTCATCTTTCTCGCTCTAGATCTCTCACCTCTTTTCTCTTGAAGAGTTCTTGTGTTCTTCATTCATCTAGTGTGTGAGCGTGACTTTGATCCTAACCCTGGTATCAGGCTAAGGATATTCACACGATCACACAAGAT
Organism: Solanum habrochaites; assembly: GCA_027704765.1. Taxonomy (NCBI): domain Eukaryota; kingdom Viridiplantae; phylum Streptophyta; class Magnoliopsida; order Solanales; family Solanaceae; genus Solanum; species Solanum habrochaites. The sequence continues at coordinate 57,972,625 of JAKWJA010002500.1, forward strand.
GGAGTAGTTTTCGAAGCTTGGAATCGAGAAGTTTGATGGATCCGATTTTTAGTTTCTGGAAGATGCATATCTAAGGATTATCTGTACCAGAAAGATCTTCACGAACCGTTGACCGGGGTGAAGCCGGATCCCCTGACGGAGAGCATGGCAACTCAAGATCGCCAGGCTCTAGGGTTGATCCGGGTTGACTTTGGACAAGACACGTGGCGTTCAACATCGTGAAGGAAGCAAACTACGTCCGGTCTATCGTTGAAGTCACTGTCAAACATGTATGAAAATCTCGGCTATGAACAAGTATATTTGATGCGTGATTGTTCAATTTACAATGTCGAAAATGTTCCGTTCTGATCATATAAACGATTCACTATTATTGTGAGTACTCAATTCTGTGGATATTAATTTCGAAGAGAAAATAAGGCGTTGATTTTGATGTCATCTCTGCCGGAGTCTTTGAGATCTGTTGTTTGCTGCTGCTGCGATTAGCAGTTCCCGTGGATCTGAAAAACTGAAGTGTTTGATAAATCCGTGATGTTTTTTCTTAGCGAAAGTATCGCAAACGAGAAGTGGGAGATTCATCGGGCAAGTGCCTCAAACTCATCGTTGATCGAAGGGGGAGAATTAAGACGAAGGTCAAAATCAACATGGTCGATCAAAAGTCAAGATCGCGGAAAAATCCCTGACAATCAAATGTGACTTGTTGGAATTTCTGTGGAGAAAAATGGCACTTTCGGACGAACTGTACAAAGCCAAAGAAGAAACAGGAATCAGAAAATTTGGAGATGATATGATTCTGTAAATTCCGCAGAGGACCTTGGTTACGCTGTAATTCCTTAGTTGAACAGCGGTTGATCATGGATTCTTGGATTCTAGTGGCATCTTTCCATTCCTCTCCAAGCAGAGTTTTTCCAAATTCAAATCGAAATTTTGGAAAGTATTCTTGCGACAATAAAGCCTGGAATTTAATGAAAGGTGATGTTTTCCCATAAAGACCACCTCGGGAAAACCGTGGACATGGAGGATGTCAGATATATTCCTGGGATCGAAGAAAAATCTGATCTCTGTTGGTCAGTGGATAGCACGGGATATGCAGGTAGAGTTTGGGAAAGGTTCTGGAAGATCGTATGTGCTATGGTAGTAAGCTCGTGGCACCAATCTGGAACCTTGTACACCACTGCGGGTGTCTAAACATGGCCGCTATTGCTGAAGGTGCTTCCCGTTCTGTCTGTTGCACATAGAACTTGGACACATGAGTCCTAAAGAATGAAGATGCCTGGTTGCAAAGGAGCATTAGAGGGTCTGCGTCTGTTGATATGGGTCTTTGCAAGAGCTGTGTTATGGGAAAACAGAAAAGAGTAGCTTCACAAAAGACCTCCTAGAGAGACAAAGAAAGTGCGGTTGGAAATGGTCCATACGATGTTTGGGGACCCATCTCCAGTATCACACTTGGAGGATCCAGATTCTATGTTACCTTCATTGATGATTTCAGCAGAAGGTATGGGTTCTTTTGAAGCACAGTCAATCTGTTTTTGAAACTTTCAAGAATGGAAAGCTGAAGTTTGAGAATCAGACCAGTTTGAAAGTCAAATGCCTAAGGTCTGACAATGATGAGAGTATAACCAATCAGAGTTCACGTGCCTTTTTTGCGCTGAGGAAATCAGATTGATGATACCGTTCCTGGTAATGGAAGTAGAAATGTAATTGCTGAGAGGAATGAACAGAACATTGAATGAGCGTTCAAGGAGTATGAGGATACCCTGTGGGCTGCCCAAAACACTTTGGGCGGATGCTGTGATCACAACTGCATCACTTGATCAACAGGGACCATCATTCCTTTAGGTTCAGATTCCAGAGGAGGTGTGGATAGGAAAGAACTCAATTAACTCACACTTGAGGACTTTTGGTGTCACTGCTTATGTTCATGTTGATCCAGAAAAGAGAGACAAGCTTGATGCCAAGTCGTGAAAGTTGTTAACTTCATAGATTGGGTCTGATTTGTTTGGTTACAGTTTTTGGGAATGACAATAACTAAAGATCCTGAGAGACAGTTGTGAATGTGACTTTATGAGTCCTATCCTGTACAAGGACAGAGAGCAAAGGTTCTAGAGATTACAAGCAAGTGGGAGTTGAGGTTGAGTCGAGAATGTAACCCCAGAGATGTCGAACAGATACTCAACCAACTCCTACTGAGAATCTGAAGTGGAGCAAGTTAACACCTGTCATGTGTAAAGAGATCATCCAGAATTCCGCAGGGCACCAATAGGTATTCCCTTCATTAACACTACTATTGCTGCTGATGAGGAGGAACAGAGTCTTTTGATGAGCCCTACAGGGGAAGAATTTCGATCAAGTGGGAGCAAGCCATGGATGATGAATGAGGTCACTTGAGAAGAATGATACATGGGTGTTGACTGAGTTCCTGCAGGGAGAGAGCTTTGCTGAACAAGTGTGTGTTAAGAAATCAAGACTGAACCAGGATGGCAAAAAAGGTTCAATGCTCTTTTAGGTGGTTAAGGATATCACGAAAAGGAAGGTATTGATTAGCTAAAATATTCTCTCATGTTGTGAAGTTTACCTTATTCAATTCTGTTGATATTGTTGCATCGTAATATTTTGCCACTAGAGCAAATGGATGTAAAACAACGTTTTTACATGGATATCTGGACAAAGAGATCTATATGCAGCAACCCGGAAGGGATTGTGGTTCCAGGCAAGGACACATGTGGGGCAAGCAAGCCTCACCAGGAGATTGTTGGACTAAGCAAGCGCCAAGGCAGTTATCAAGAAGTTTGACTCCCTTCATGACCAGTGTGGATTCGCAAAGCTGAAAAGGATCTTGTTGTTACTTTAAAGAAATACCTGATGCATATGTCTTTTAGCTCTTGTATGTTGATATATGTTGATTTGCAGGATCTAGTATGAGGGATATTAACAATCGAAACAAGGTTTGTTTCCTGCATAAGGTTTTGAGATGAAATATTGGGTCCAGCAAAAGCTATTTTGGGGATGAAGATTCTCGGATTAGATCTGCTCACTTTAAATCTATCTCAGGAGTTGTACCTTGAGAAGGTGCTTAGAAATTTCGGGTTAATGATCTTAAAACCCAGGACTACTCCATTGGTAAATCACTTTAAAATTGTCAAAGGAGCAGTCACCCAGACTGCCGAGGAGGCGTGATCACATGAACACTTGTTCCATATGCTTCAGCAGTTTGTATTTGATGTAAGTTTATGGTCTGCACAGACCTTATATAGCACAGGCGTGGTATAGTTAGCAGGTACATGGCGACCTTAGGAAAGAGCATTGGGAAGCTGTGAAGTTGGCTTCTGAATATCTAGAGGTACATCCCAAGTACTTCACTTTGTTTTGCAAGCAAGGTGACTCTAACAAGGTTTTGTGGATGCTTGACTTTGTTGGGAATATTGACTCGAACAAGATTACATCGGTACATTTACACCAAGGTGGAACAGCAGTGAGTTGGATGCCAGCGTCAGCAGTGGTTTCTCTTTCATGACTGAAGCTGAGTATGTGGCAATAGCTGAAGCTGGGAAAGAGAGGATATGGCTGGCAAGAGTTCTTAGGAATTGGGCAAGGCAGCAGGACGGAAATTCTTTACCAATACCAAGTGCCCCATACAGTTGGTGAAAATCCCATCTATCATTCAAAGATAACGCACATCAGAAGGCGATACCATAACTCGTCAGGGTAGGGGAGGATGGTGATATTGCTTGGAGAACATAGGGGTTCAAATACCGGCAACATGTTACAGCGAAATGTGTGATGTGGTTGGGAAACTGAGGTTATTTAAAACCTCGTGTTGGTCGCCTTCTGTAGTTGTTGCTACAGATGTTGCGGTGTGGATAAGGATTTAATATTAAGAGATTTTTTTTTGAGAATATTTTTTTTGGATGACTGAGTCAGTCCTCCCAAAGTGGGAGAATTGTTTTAGGTAGTGTAGCCTGATTCGTTTTAGGTGTTTTCCTATTTCTTCTCTAGTTAGTTAGGCTTCTCCTATTTTATTCTCTATTTTAGGTTTTCCTATTTATTCTCTGTAACCAAAAATACATCTGATTTATTATATAAATATACTCACCGCCGTGTGAAGTTTACCTCATTGGTGTTACCACGAAATATTGATTTTTTTTCTCTTTCTCTCTCTAGATCTCTCATCTCTTTCTCTGAAAGTTTCTTGTGTTCTTCATTCATCTAGTGTGTGTGCGTGAATTTGATAATAACAATAAGTGGTATACAATTTTTGTTGTGATTATCCATAGAAATGCTTGGCTGATATTGTATTTTCTATGATCGGCCCCACTAGTCTGTAGTATTTAAATTAATAAATATTATTTTACTAGCTTTTCAACTATAGTAGTCGGTAATTCATGTACTCTAATCGTCCGATTTTAATTTATATATTGCGACTTTTATAGTCAGTGAATTTCGACTATTGTAGTCGGCACGTCTTTTCCGACTCTCAATCTGCCGAATATTCAAAAGTAGTCGAAAAGTCATCAAAAAACTCCATTTTTCGACTACATTCCGATCAATTAAGCAGTCGGTAAACAATGAAACTCTAGTAGTGTTATTTATGATATATACTGGAGAAAATTATTTTTTTTCTTCATATTTATAGAAACAAACATCCAAATGATACTACTACTTAGCCAGAGTACATTTCATATATTTTGATAAACTGATCCAAATACCATTAAAATACCAGAAAGGCAAAATTATGCTATCCATCAACTTGAATCACAATTGTGTGTGAACCTACAAAGCTACAAACGAGGTCATAACACTTCCATTTTTCTATTTTATATGGAGTCATGTTGATATATATATGTTTGAACATTATTTAGTATAATAAATACACATAGTTGCAAAACTAATAAGAATACACAATCATAATTGATGGGAAAATTTGCGTAAAAACATCAGTCAATGGAATACAACTCATAAAAGTACAGTCCTAGTTGATTGACAAACTTATAGTAAAGACATAAGGCTATGCACAAACTAGACAATCATAAAAAAAGATTGACAAACTTATTGTACAATCATATTTGATTGAAAAAAAGGGTTCCATAGAAAGTGTATCAGCAAATCAAAAAATTATATAATAACTAGACAATCATAAATATGCACAAAATCAATTATTGTTTTTAGGGTATATTACACAAACAAGTCATATATTTTACTATTTACCTATTACTAGAGAACTTAAGCGTATTATTAGTGATTAAATTAATGCTTCTATTTATATTCATGAGCACTATTTAAATAGTAATAGTCTGAAATATTAAACAAACAAAAGTTATTTTATATTCAAATTCGATATATATGCATTTATATTTTAAGTATATTTCTAAGTTATGACAAAAGACATTTTAAAAACTGAAATGTGTAACTCTTCGTCTCATAATTTTTTCTTAATCAACAGTTTTTAACTTTAGATAAATTTGACAGAACAAACTATAAGAATATTTCTTTAAGGCCTTTAGTTAATCTTGATTGGATATAAAAGGTATTTTATAGCTGCATATGATAAAAGATGGAAGATAGCGTGGAATTAAATAAAGAGGAAATGTTTTAATATTATTGTGTAAAAATTTAAAGTACTTTAGGTTTGATCAAGTTCATAACATTGGAGTAAGGTCTTATCTCATCTTGTAAATCAAATCATACGATAAAAGTTAAATGTTACCTCTTACCGAAAGTCGATTCATTCAAAAAAAAAAAATCCACAAATTCAAAACCATGAAAACAAACCTCAAATTCAACCTCTTATTTTTTTTCAAATGTGCGTATGTTTTTTTCTTTGTTGTTGTTCGTCTATATGTCGGTATATATTGTGTAGTATTTGTTTTAGTAGTGTATGTAGGTGTTTTTAGGGAGTGCATGTGCGGTTGGCAATGTAGGTAGGTTAAAGGGAATTTAGGATTAGATGGATTTCATAGTCTAGGTTAATTATTTAAAATTGAATACAATAAAAATTATAATAGTAAATATTAACTTACTTTTTTGAATAAAGAAAAAATATAAGAAAAGCTAAAGATATAATCTAAAAATATAATTAAGGAACACTTTCTTATCTATTAAATCTAAATTAAAAGAAAACATATATTTTATGTAAATTTTCTTTTCTCTCTAACAAATGGAAAATAAAACGTTGCCTTAAACGTGACTCTATTTTTGTAGTTTTCAAATATTATTAAATAAATTTACTAAAATAAGAAAAAAAAGTCAAAATAACTAATTTAAGTATGAAAAAAATAGTTAAGCACTAAAAAGGATGTAAAACATCAAAATCGATAAAAAAACCACGTATCTAAAGTGCTCAACCTTGACTTGCTGTTAATTCATTTAGCAAATATTATTTGGGATAGACCTCTTCATACCACTCCACGAATAGACTACTCTCAAATCGTGATACATTTTTATAGATTCTGGATAAATCAAATATTTGAAACTACAAAATTTTGTCATGATCCTATCTTGGTGATAATCCTACCTTGGAGATACACAAACTACTTTATTACCTCAACACGTCATCTCCCCCTTGTTCAAAATCCGTCACGTTCTGCTTATGAACATTTTCCTTTAACTAAAGTAAGATTGAGTCTCTATCTTGCTTCTCCTTCACTTGCATCACCAAGGATAATTAGGCACATTCATTACAACAACTCCAAATTTTCTAGAGTCTACCAAATTAGGTACTTCCAAACGTGCAATATGTGCACTTACATTGCCATGCAAATTCTTTCTTTCCTTCCTCCACATGATCAGTACTCCCATGGATAACCTACTAAGGGCATCAGAATAACATTAACCTTATCCGGGTCATAGAGAATACTCGTATTATAATCTTTAAGTAACTCTAGACAACTTCTTTATCTAAGATTGAACTCCTTTTGGCCGAAAACATACTAAAAACTCTTGTTGTCAATGAACACATCCACGTGAATTTCATGGAGATACTAACACCATATCATAAAAGCTAACACCAGTTTTGCCAACACGAGATCGTGACTCAGATAATTTCTATCATGGATTTGAAATTGTCTGAAATCATAAGCTATAGGTTTACCATTCTATACCAGTACACAACAAAGACTCACTCTGTGCATATCACAATAGATGAAAAAACCTTTTGTACATTGGGGTAGAAACAAACAATACTGGAGCAGTAGTCAATCACGTTTTCAATTCCTAAAAGTTTTTTCTCACAAGTCTTAGACCATTAAAACTTACCCTTCTTCTAGGTAAAATTAGTCTTTGGGAATGAAATAGATGAGAACCCCTCAGGAATTATCTATAGTAACCCACCAAATTCAACAAATTCCTTATGTAAGTTGGGGATGTTGGTTATTTCTGCACTACTTCAATTTTTTGAGTGTCAACTAGAATACCCTTATCATACACAATGTGGCTAAGGAGGATGTTTAATGATACAAAGAGCACTCTAAATGCTACATGACATATAAGAATCTGAGAGACCTTACTTTTTGCCTCTAGCAAATTTTACTAGATGGATTTTTGTTTGGTTGTTTAATCGGGAAAGGAAAAGACATGAAGGAACCTTGTGGATCGGGAGTGTATGTATTCTGCGAAGCTAACATAGAAAATTAAACACATACTTACAAACTTTAATTTAATTTTCTTGTGGAGGGGCGGGATGGGGGGGGGGGCGTGGTTGGGAGCGGGGTGAGGGTAGGGTTGGGGGTGGGATGACATAAAAATTTGAAATCGAAAATATTTTTATAAAAAAAAAACTTAAAAAGTTTTTTAAGGGGAGTGGTCTTGAAAGCAATAACTATGGTTAATACAGTTAGTTACTGGGTGACCTTTACAGCTAGGTGATTAGCACTCATAAAAAAGTTAGGAGAATATCACGGAGTATTTAGATATTCTTTGTATAAAGACATTGTATATTAAGTTCATTATATCACAATGAATATACATCTCCTTTCTTCTCTAGATACATTTTTCACAGATCGGTAAAAATCAGTCATAGTTAATGAATGTCAATTCAATTGAGGTTAGATTCACAAACTTATCATGGTATCAAAGCAGAGATCTCTGTTCTAGATCATCTTTCGCCAAAGTCATCTTTCAAGATTGTCATTAGCTTCAACAATGGCATATTTGACAGTTGCGACTCTACCACATCACATCCTTGTATTTAAGTCTGCCGATACACCGGGTGTGGCCTTACCACACGATCAAGCTTATGGACCAGAAAAAAAACTATGGGCTATGGAGTAGATCGATGAGGCTGGCATTATTGGTGAAAAATAAGCTAGGTTTCGTAGATGGAACCTGCCTGAAAGGTTTGTACAAAGATGACTTGGGCTGATCAATGGGAGAGATGCAATGCAATGGTTTTATCAATGGAGTAGCAGTACAGTGACTCCGAATTCGCTAACTACAATCATGTATGCATCACTGGCAATAGAGTTGGGATGATTGAAAGAAAGGCTTGACAAATCAAATTAACAAAGAGTTTTCTCAATTATGGACAGATGTTGCAACTCTTAAGCAAGGTACTGTGCGGTCACTGACTTTATTCCAAATTAAGAGACTTATGGGATGAGTTGATGTACTTGTACCATTTCCTTATTGTGAGGGTGCTGAAGCAAATCCTACACCAAATCATTTGCATCAAATAGATTATTGAGGTTTTTGATGGGGTTAAATAAAACCTATACTCATTGTAAGGGAGTGATATACTTCTGAAAATATGAGAACCTAGTGGTTTTATATTCACAGTCTCCTCATCTAGCGACTTACTCTTTGAAGGCTGGGCCCCTCTTGTGGGTGTGCATTCCCATTGCCGCTCAACGCGGATCCTCTTCACCCCGCAAACAACCACTCCTCACCACACCCCACCTCTCTACACCGTGCACCCCCCACACCCCTTAGCAGTCTAATCACCCTTCCCACACCTTCACTCTTCTCCTCCTACTGCCTCCTATTTCCTAACACCCACTCCCCCACCCTCTTACCATCCCACCCAAAGCATTGTTTTTCACTCTCTTTTACCCTATCCTCTCTTAATCACTACGTTCTGTTTCTTTTTAATCAAGCTTACTCTATTGTGGTGCGAAGAAAAGTCAGAGAATGTTAGGTGTAGGAATTCTTACAAAAGAAACCACTACTATGTTGGGCTAGTAAGGACAAAAACAAAGGGAAAAAACCCATTCTAGATACTCCATGTGAGATTTGTGGATTCAGCAAACACCTACAGTTGATTGTTAAGACTTGGTAGGTTACCCATCAGATTTTAAAAGCAAAAGGAAAACTCCACAAGTAGGATACCAAGACATCAAGGATCTCATCATAATGGTGCTGTGTTGGTAGATCTGAATTCTAGTCATACAAGTACAGTATAGTATTTCAGAATCTTGTGCTAATAATGCAGCTGCTGATAAAGAGACACGAGTCAAAATAATCTTAGCACATAGGATGCAAAGCCATCTAACAGCGTAATAGTCTCTTTCACGATCACAGTGTGTACATGAATGGATAATTGATCAGGAAGCCACACATCATGTTACCTCTTGGTAAAAGCTGGTTGCATGCTTGAAACCATTAGAAGGATCCAATATGTACAAATAACCAACAGGAATAAGAGTAGACATATTGCATAATGGAAGCCCATATTGTAGGAGATCTTAGTTGGAATGATGTCTTGGATGTACCCGAGTTCAAGTTCAGCCTAATATCAGTAGCCAAACTAACTAAGGATTGGGCTGTAGTGTTAGTTTCTTTCCTAATATTGGTATATTACAGGATCTCTACAATGGCAAGGTGATGGGCTTGGTTAGAGAAACAATGCGGTCTATATCTGCTAAAAGATGAAAAACTGCAACTGTATGCCAATCGGTACAACAGGAAATAGATTGATCTATGGCAAATCAGACTTGGCCATCCATGTCTTAAGGCAAGCAACAACATTCTTTCTCTCAAAGATCAAGTGGGAAAAAAAGGGCAAGCCCTATTGTTGTCATAATTGTCCTGTAGCTAAGCAACTTAGATGAGCCTTTCTCTGAGTCATGTACTTCAGATCATTGTTCAAACTCATACATATAGATATATGGGACTTACAAGACACCTACATATGACAAGAAAACACTATTTTGTACAATTGTTGATGATTTTAGTGGTTCACCGGATATGTCTCATTCAATACAAAAATGAGTTACTTCATTTTGAGAAATTTTCTGACCATGATCTTACCACAATTCAATACTAAAGCATATGGTTAGGACATACAATGGTACAGATTTTTTAATATGAATGTAATACTCTTTTTCTTTCTCCTTGGTATTGACATCAAAGTTCTTGTGCTTACATCCACAGCAAAAATGGCGTGGTTGAAAGAAAGCATAGACATATTTTGGAGAGCTACGGGCCTTAAGATTCACAGGGAAGCCTATTAAATATTGGGGTCATTTGCGTCAAAAAAGCACATATTTGATTAACAAAGTTACTAGTAGATGTGTTAAAGGGCAGATCTCTTACACATGTGCTATATGGGAAGGAGCCTAACCTAAATCACTGAGGGTTTTTGGATGTTAGCTTTGCATCTGTCTTGCCCAGGCTAGGACAAGTTTGCTCCAAGACCAAAAGGGCAAGTTATGATGGGCTATTCTGGAAAACTCAAAAAGGGATATAGGCTATTGAACCTGGAGAATATTGCCTGATTCTGAATTATTTGTATGGAGATTATAGGTGATGGAATATACAATCATGACACACCAATTTCTAGTGTCAAATGGGTTTACCTGAGGGAAACACAAGATGCAGAAGAGGTTATTAGGCCGAGCACTTACCTCATGTGACCAAACAGAGGAATTGACCTTCCCTCCAACTATAGTTGAAACCAATGATCATGATGATGCAGAACAAAAAAACAAAAAACAAAAAAAAAACTTTCAACTGAAGTACAAGGAAGACCTAGAAGGCCACCGTTGTGGCACAAAGATTATATAGTCTCAAGAAGATCAATTCATCTTGTGTATATCCTAGGAAGATTAAATTTCCATTTAAATCTGACGTCACACTTATCACTCTTAATTAGCTGTATTTTCTGTAGATGTCGAGCCCTCTAATTTCAAAGAAGAACTCTGACCAACAGTGGATGGATGCAATGTAGGCTGAGGTGAATGCATTGGAACAGAATCAGACTTGGACTATTGTTGATCTAACCATTGGAAAGAAAGATATTGGGTAAAAGGTGTACAAAATCAAACATTAAAACTAATGGTGACATAGAACGATACAAAGCAAGATTGGTGGCTAAAGGGTACAACAAGCAGGAAGGGCTTGGGAGTACCCATGAAATCTTTTCTCCAGTAGCCAAAATGGTCACTTGAGGAAGTTATTGAGTTGCCAGCATCTCCAAAATGACCCTATATCAAATGGATGTCTATGACTTATACAATGGTGACTTGACTGACGAAGTGGTTATGGACATTACTCAAGGGCTTTAAGAGGCAGGGGGAGAACCAAGTCTGTAAACTTCTCAAGTCTTATACGGGATTAAACAAGGCTTCTAGGAAATGGAATATTAAGCTGACTGCTGCTTTGGGTCGAGGCTGGATATACCAAAGTCCATATGATCATTCATTGTTCATGAAGAAGAGTGGTATTTGATGATGGTTGTGGTCTATATAGGGATGACATGACTCAGTACAGGCAGCAACAATAACAATGATTCCAAGGACATAAGGATGCATTGCACAACAATTTTAGCAGAAGTATTTGGAGACCTTAGATATTTTCTAGGGATTGACGACTAAGATAAAAAATAGGAATATATGGAATCAACGAAAATTGCACTAGAGCTGATTTCTGATTTGGACTAAATTGTTCTAAGCCAGCAGCATACACCATTGGAGCCTAATAAGAAGTTACCTCTGATGGATTATGATGAATTTACAGGAAACATAAAGAGGATCTTTGTTCAAAGATGTTACAAGCCTACCAAAGTCTTGTCGGGAGGTTGTGACTTAACCACAACAAGACTGATATATGTTTTGCTGTACAAGTATTGTCACATTTCATGCAAAGGCCAAAGAATCTCATTGGGAAGCTAGGAATGAGACTGTGAGATACATCAAGGGTTGTCCGGGCAAGGAATACGTTAAGTAGGGAAACTAGGACACAATTAGAAGGAATTTTGTGATTCAGATTGGGCATCATGCACACAACACAAGAAGATCAGTGACGGGTATACAATAAAGATGGGGACTTCTCTAGTTCTTAGAAATCAAGAAACAACATACAGTGAGCAGAAGCTCAGCTAAGAAGAATACAGAATATGGCTGCCAAGCAGTTTCAGACTTATATGGATAGAAGCGGATCTTAAAGGAGTTGAATATGAATATAGAGACCTGTCAAGTTCCCTGTGACAGTAAGAGTGTCAGTTACACGTGACAGTAAAACAACAATACAAATCAGTGATAAAATCCTATATTCCATAGAGGACAAAAACACATTGAGATTGACTGTCATTTGTGAGGCGAGAAAATCAAGAATGGGATGATTACAAACAGGGTATGTAAACACTAAAGAGCAACTAGCAGGGACCTGATGACAAAAAGGCTTGGGACGGCGCAACATATCTTTATTAGGAAAACTTGGAGTACTTTGATGTATACACAAACTCGCTGCGGGGGATATTGAAATCAATAATATGGTTAATACAGTAGTTACTGTGTGCCTTACAGCTAGTGATTAGCACTCATAAAAAGTTAGTTTAGAATAGGCACGGAGTTAGTGAGATATTTTCTTGTATAAATACATTGTATTTAGTCATTATACACAATGGATGATAATCTCCTTTCTTCTCTAGATACTTTCTTCACATAGCTGTAAAGATCAGATATAGTTCATGATGTCAATTCAATGAGTGTTTAGATTCAACAACTATCAAGTGGCGGATAGGGCCTGCCGGAGGGGGGGCAGGAAGGGGGAGGGTTGGGTAATAAAATTAAAAACTGAAGTTGAAAAAATATATTTTTTAAAAAGCTTTAAAATATTTTTTCAACAAAAAAAAAACTGATTTTCAAAAAAAAAAAAAAAATATAATTAGATGTTGGATGAGAGTTTTCAAAAATATTTTCATCAATTTTTGAAGGAAAATCATTTTTCTTAAACTTGAAGAAAATGGGTTGCTTTAGAAAACATTTTTCAAAACATTTTGCCCAATCAAACATGAGAAAATTGAAAAACATTTTTTGGAAAATATTTTCCTCTGTATTAAACACACCCTACATGAGATATTGTCATACATACATAGTACTACTGTGTTTTTATGAATCAATAATATCCCTGTGATCCTCTTCTTCCCTTTTCTCTCCATCTCCTTTCTTTTTTTTCTTCCCCCTGGCCCCCTGTCCGCGTCCTTCCCCTTCCCCCCGCCCGTCCTCCGCGCCCGTTTCCCCTCCCCCTGCCCTCCCCTCCTCCCCCTCCCCGCGCCTGCCCCCCCCCACCTCTCCGTTTGCACGCTCCCCCCCCAGCCCGCTGCGCGCGCGCTTCTTTCCCCTTCCCCGCTTCCTTTTCTCTCCCCTTCCTTCTGCTTTCTTTTCCTCCCTTCCTCTTCGTCCTGCCCCTGCCCTTCTCGCCTCTGTACATTCCTCCCCACCCGGCCTTTGCCCCGCTCCCCCTAGTAGAACTTTGATTTAACCAACCAAAGGACCAGGTTACACCACATGTCCGCCTGTGCTTTTTTTCCCCACCCCTCTTGTTTGCTCCCGATGCTGTTGTCCTTCAATTACTCCCTTTCCCTTTCTCCCAAATTTCACTTCCTTTGCGTCTTGCCCCTTGGTTCTGCCCGGACTCTTCCTGCCCTCTTCTTTTTTTGCCTCTGCCCCCCGACTGGCCCTTTAGCGGAGTTTTCCACAGAAAAAAAAGCCTCCAAAACAAAAAAAACACAAAATAATCCAAAACGAAAAAAGCAAGAACTCCCCCAAAGGAGCAATACAAAAAAACTAGTAAAAATTCACGGTAATAATAGTAAAATATTCAACAAGTATTTTTTCAAGTATAATTAATAATTAGTTGACTAAATTTAGGTATCTCTGAGAAACGTCGATATAAATCATTCTCGCTTCTCTCTTTTCACTCACTAAGTCTTCTCAAAATACAAAACATTCTTTTAGTTTTTTCAAATGGCAATGAAAAGAAACGATATGAAGGTGGTTGTACCACCAAACGAGGTTCGGTATAAAGGTGTGAGAAAGAGGCCATGAGGGACATATCGAGCTGAGATTACAAACCCCATCAAGAAGGCACGTGTGTGGCTTGGTACTTTCAAAAGTACTATGCTGAAGAAGCTTCTAGGGCCTTTGATGAAAAAGCAAAGATGTATCACGACCCTAACGCCAAATCAGTTCCCAGACTCTTATGAGGATGACGAGAAAAACAGTAATAATCAGACGGGAAACCTTAAGCAAATTAGGAGAGTGATGGATTCATTTTTATAAGGTTTTTTTGTATACAACATAATTATGATTACGGGAGTGTTTAGCTCCAAACTTATTGAGATTGTAATTTGTCGTTCCAGATTTCACTTACAGTGGCAAACCTTATTTATGTTTATGTGAATTTTAGATCTTAAAACGAATTTAATAGTAGATTGGATATTGGATAGTCAATAGTTAACCAGCTAAAAACAACATAGGGAGAAAGGAATTCAAAAGAAAAGCAACCTAAGAAGCGAAACAGCAGAATCGGTATAAGAAGAACCGCTCCGGGGGAATCAGGGAGAGAGCAAAACGGCAATGTGATAGAGGAAGGGGTCGGAGAAAGAATCAAGTACGGAAGAGTACGTACGGGATGATACCAAGAAAATGACGTAACCGGACGCGGGGGTCAAGAAAATCACGGAAGCTAAATTTAAATGAAAAAATTAATATGCAAATAAATATTTTATTATCCATATGATTATAATTACAAAAAAAAATCAAAAACTATTAATGGTTTTTAACGAGGCAAAAAGTATTATAAATTTTTAATTCATACAATAAGAAAATTTAATAGATGACAGCTTTATTTTACTTAAAACGAAGATTAGTATTTCATGAATTCCACCACTCTTCTCTCGCTTTTTTTGACGCCGCTTGTATCCCCACAGGATTGATTATCATACAGTTTATTTGAATCAATTTTTAATTTTTTAATATATTACCTAATAATTTACACACAAATTTTTGTTACCCTCCAAACTCGCATCTACTATCAATAATTCTTGTGACGATTTCTAATCACCAATAGACAAACACATTGATCCCCCCTTTTTTGTCTTTCCTCCTCCCACAAAACTCAACTATATCTATCCGTATATATAATATAATATTTATTTTACTCATATAGCTTTTTTGAAAAAGAAAATTTAATTTTCTTAATATTTTATTTATTTATGGGGTCTATAGTTAGATATGACATAAAAAGTTTTTCTTTTGGTTTCTCACTAGGTGTTCGGAGCCCACATTAGAGCTTTGATTAAATTTCGATCGAAAACTGAGGGCACCAGGAGGGGTCGGCGATCCCCTAAAGCAGAATATTCCATAAACACAGGGCCAAACACGAGACATTTGGTTAAAGGTGAAACACTCTCACTAGTGCACCATAGCCCATGTTAGCATAAAAAGATTTTTTACTTTACTAGGTTAGATTTTCTTTTAATGTAAATTTAGTTGAGTGATTTTATTGATAAAACGCATATACTGAATGATTTTATTGATATTAAACTATGTTTAAAGACTTTATAAGATAAAATTTTAGATTGAGTGACATTTGAGATATTAACTACGAGACTATATAACTGTAGTACTCATCTCTTTTAACCACAAAAAAAAAACTAAAAAAACTAGAGTATTCACAATAAAGTCTGCAGTTAAAAAAATCTGCAATAATACCTTCTTCATCTAAACATATATTTCCCTTCCTTGATGTATGTTCTTAGAAAATTCAACAATCTTAGTTTGCAAATTTTCAATTAATTATAAGAAAATATTTTGCAAATAAAACAAATATGTAAGAAACAAGGTGACACCATATAGTAGAACAGACAGAATGAAAATAAATCGTTAAGATGGAATTAGGAAATGCAAAATACATAGTCTACTTCTGCATAGTCACAAAAACATTACTATTAATTAGACAACATATTTTTTTTTACAAAACCTTATTTTTTTTAACCTATCAAATACAAAATAAAATGAAATTCAATATTTGTAAATGGATTAGTGTTTCGCAAAAACAAAATCTTTAAAACTTTATTTTTGGATCTCTTTAAAGATTTTGATAATTGACAAATAGAGGAATAGATGAAAGAAACAGGTTGCGCGATGTTTTCCTTTTAGACCGAATCCGACTTGGATAAGGAGAACGTCAACCACACGAATTAGAACTTATAAAGCTGTGGAGTTATTTCTCTTTTGACGAGCAACCTCAAAAAATTTCCTTTTATGAAGGAGTTCGCAGGCAAGATAATTTTCTTAATCAAATAGAAATATCAAGAGCATTAGGATATAAAAATGAAAAGGAAAACTACTTCTTACTTGTTTAAGGAAAACTTACGGCAGAGAGGGAAGAAGCGTAAAGATACATGGACAGTGATTAAGAATCAAGTTGAAATAATAAGGTTTTGTAGAGCAAAAGACAAAAGTTGATTCAGGCCAAGACCAAAGTCGAGTTGATATGAGGAGTTCACAAAAACGAGAAAGTCGACATAATGTAGGATTCTAGTGAAATAGGTTTTGAATCCATTCAATCTCTAAAGAGGACGATAGTTGTAGCTTGATAAAAATTGGCTCACCTTACATAGAGAGAAGATCAAAACCACGTTCCCCGAGGTGGGTTTTAGAGAGTTTTGAGATTATCTGGAATGTTGAAAAATTGTGAGAAAACGTTGTAAGATTGTAAAATAAAGAGTTTTGATTAATTTAAGTGAAGTGTCTGTAGGATTCGTTCAAAACAAGTATGAGAAATTGAAGACTTAGAACACTTAAAACCTGTTTTTTTTTTTTGTCTTGATAGCTAGGAATGAGTTTATATTCTTAGCTAGAATTAAAGTTATAATTCATCTTAGGAATTAGAGTGTATTTATTAGGTACATAGGTTGTATTTCTTTTGTCGAACTTGATGTTTTTAAATTAAAAGTTCGAGTAAATCATACAGAGGTGTATGGTCGTAATTTTTATCTGTATTGAGTTGGGGGTTTTCGCGATTAAAATATGTGTCATAATTTTATGCTTCACTAAAGGAACTGATGTTAATACGGCGAAGAGGGACGAGAGGAACATATAGAATATACTTGTTCACTTAGCGAATTTGGGGGTCTAAATTCCAACACCTAATTTTATTTATTCGAATAAACATTTTAAAAACAAGAAGGAAAAATTATATACATATTTTCCTTTATTTGATGAGGACAAGTGGGGTGTGGTCTGTTGTACAAATAGAAAAATATGCTTAATAAAACATGCAATTTTATAATGTCAATCATGTATTAAGAAATAAAATAAATTCAAATCGTTGCAATAGGTATGTAAGATGTTGTCATAGAGCTATCCCAATGGTTTATAACACGTTACATAAGCTTTCGTGGCCATAGGGTTTATGCAAAGGTTCACAATGGTCGTTGCCATAGCATTCGCCTGTTGCGATGGTTATTAATTTCTCTGGTGCAACAAAGGTATCTGGTTTATGCAGCGGTCCATAACCGTTGCCATAGACCTTTATTGTAACATATATATTTATTCCGTGACTTTAAGTGACCTGTTGCAACGTTTATATGACTTCTTGCAACACTTATGCTACCCATTGCAACAACTCTCTTTACCTACTGCACCGGTTCTAGTAACATATTATAATGGTCCAAAAAAATAGCTATTCCATGCAATTGTAAAATAATATTTACATATATGATAAATTGTTATATCAGACAACCTAGCTAGGATCCACTAGTAATATGTACCCTAAAATAAAAAATTTCAAACTCAAATGATTAGTTAAGTTTTACAAGATCCAAGAGTTTCAAAAGTATTAAAATTTTTGATAGCAACGAATATTAGAATATCTATCAACAATTCAAAAATCTTGTCAAGTTAGATCAAGATCAACATCAATGTCATCTTCTCTCCTTTCTTCATTTTTTAACACCTGCAAATGAGCATAAATAATGTCATACAATGCACCAATATATCATTTTGATAATAAGCAAGAAAAGTTTATTGTCCTTTGAATAAATAAAGAGAAATCTAGCATAGATATGATATTTAAGAGACGTACTACTTTTGTTTGCAATGACATACCAATGTTGTTTTCAATGACACGTTCAAATTTCTTACATTTTTCGCCCATCTATCTGTTATTCTTACAATAAACTGTATTTATTAAAGTTAATGAACAGAACAGAAACAAGATTGAAGCAGAAGAAAAAAAAATTTAAATACCAGAATAATCCGAGTCCACAGAACTCTGAGTGTCCTTAAGAAATTTAATCCCCGTCAGCGACCCAAGGTTAGGGATTAAATTGCTCCCACGATAATAAAACGGATTAAAAATTTATAAACCTGTTAAAGAAAAGCAGGTTACTCAACTTCTTAACTTAAAACGAACTGAAGAACCAGCAACAAGTCACACAGAATCAGGCGATCGACACTGGGATTTTATTGAGAGAAAAAATAAATGCAGAGAAAGAAAAAATTTTTATCTTTGAAAAAATCAAAAAATGACATTCTTTTATAGCATTTTCAGAAGGAACAGCTGTGCAGTTTGAATGTGAAAATCTGTTCAAACCGGCCATCATTTTATCCAGAAAGTTGTGTCTTTTGGAAAAAATAAAACTTTCGAAAAATTGTGTCTGTTAGGAAAATAACTACTTTTGGAAGTAACGACTTTTCGAAATGTTACCGTACCCCCAAATTATAAGAGATAATATTAAAGGATTTATTGATTTAACAAAAATTGATAAATAAATGTTGTCAAAAAAATTTATCAATCACATCATTTTCCAAATCCAATCCAAATCCAAAGAAATACTTTCATTTGCACTTTGCAAAAGGACTTTCATTTTCCTCAAAGTAGTTCCCTCACTTTTGATATTTCTCTTTTGCTTTTCCCCTTCACACTTGCTTAAAACCAACATCCCCCACATGAATGGGGGGGGAAGACTATTGTTAAAACATAGGAGCAAAACTTGTGTGTATTTAGGGTAAAGGTTATCGACATCGGATAGTAGGTTTCCCTTTAAACTTTCCGTAGTGAAACATATATCGGATTAATACTCGGTCAAGCGGTTAGATTGATATCTTTGAACCGTCGAGCTTTGATGTATACTCTAGACAAATATGTCACACAATCAACCCTTGAATTGTTCTTAGTTCTCATTGTTTTGTTCGTTTTCTTCAGCCATGAACACATCTGGATTAGTAAGTGCTTTTAAAGAATGGCCTTACCGGATTCTCCTTGAAGCGTTACACTTCACACTTACATAGGTTCTTCATAAATTGTGTTATCCCATAGATAACCATTTATTCCCTGGATCAACTTAGAAATCATTAAAAAGGCCTTATGTCTTATCCTGGTACTAAACATTTGTCCATCATGAGAATTGGACCATAATAATTTATTTATTATTTATTTTTTTTGACAATGTTGAACCGTCACAATGACTTGTTTTAATACTCCTGGAAACCTAGATCTTGGGATCTCCAATCTTCTAGGTAGAGTTACCGCACGAGACTTGTTCTCGGCCATTAGTCCCATTCACGTCGATGATTCTCAACTCCCCTCTCATTTAGGCCTTTGTAAGTGGATCCGACACATTATCTTTGACTTCACAATAGTCAATGTGATAATTCCACGAGAGATAGTTGTCTCACAGAGTTATGTCTTAGTCTTTATGTGAGAGATTGCCGTTAACATAATGCTTCCAGCCCTTCATTGTAAGCTTGACTATGCACAATGTATGCATATAGGGGCCATTGGTTTGGGCCAAAAATGAATAATTTCTAAGGAATGCTGTGAGCCATTCAGCTTTCACCTGCCTTGTCTAAAGCAATGAATTCAGACTCCATTGTAGAGCGAGCTATAACATGTTTTTTGGATGAATTTCCAAGATTTGCTCTCCACCAATAGTAAAAAGGTATCCACTTGTTGGATTTTGGTTCAGTTGACCAGTCAGAGAGTAAGTAGACATCCCAATTTGCATCCACTATATCCAGTTCAAGAACGGCGGATATCTGTTGTAATGTAAAGCATAGTTTGGTGTCATCTAAGGATCCAAAACTCTCTTCAGTGCAACAAGATTATGATTAGGATTACTTGTGTAGGACTTAGTTTAATGAATTAGCGCAGATATGTCTGGTCGGTTTTGTTTACAATTTCATGACCATACATTCAGTTCCCAAATCCGCTAGCATAGTCCAATTGAGACTGACTTCACCTTTATCTTGCAGATGAAGATTTACATTCAATTGGGAGTCTTTTGCCCTTTTAAAATTCAAAAAATTTGAATTTTTCAAGTATTTTGAATATAATGTAGTTTGAGGACAATTGCTAGAACGTTAGGAGTTTAATAGTTTAAAATTTTAATCCTAATATCACATCAGCCACTTCCTAAATCTTCATAATCAAACTTACTAGCAGCATACGCTGTAGCTTTTATATAGAAAATGTCTTGTCAGTAT
Organism: Solanum habrochaites; assembly: GCA_027704765.1. NCBI lineage: Eukaryota > Viridiplantae > Streptophyta > Magnoliopsida > Solanales > Solanaceae > Solanum > Solanum habrochaites. The sequence continues at coordinate 57,993,327 of JAKWJA010002500.1, forward strand.
AAGCATATCATTACAGATAAGCATAAAATATCACTCCTGATTTGGAGTATCTTTAATGTAAACACATTATCACATTCATTGATTTAAATCATTTGACAACATGGTGATCAAACTTTGAATGCCATTGTTTTGCGATGCTTGGGTTTGCCATTTAAAGTGACTTAATAAGTTTGCTACACTTTCTTTTCTTACCAGGAACTTTACAAAACCCTCAGGTTGTTCTATGTAAATTTCCTCTTCAAGCTCTCCATTTAAGAAGGTGTTTTCCATCCCATTTGATGAATTCAAGACCGTAACGCAAGCTTAGTGCACTTAACATCGAATTGATGTTTATCCTAGTCACGGCGAGTATGTGTTCAAAATAATCAAGACCTTCTTTGTCTAAAACCTTTGAAAAAATCTTGCTTTATATTTGTCATAGTTCCCTCGTCTTTAATCTCCTTTTTAAAGATCATTTTGAACAAAGGGTTTGTTCCCTGAGGAAGACAAACAACTCCCAAGTATGATGCTTCTTAAGATTGATTCAAAGAGGGAACGAGAAAAGGCAGGCGGCACAAGACGGGAGGAGGGGGGGGCGGGGGTGTGGGTGGGGGGTGGGGGGGGGGGGTGGGGGGGGGGGTAGGGACACACAACCACGGGGTGGGGGGGGGGGGGGGAGTGGGGACGGGGTGGGGGGGGGGTGGGGGGGGGGGGGGGGGGGGTGGGGGGTGGGGGGGGGGGTGGGGGGGGGGTGGGGGGGGGGGGTGGGGGGGGTGGGGGGGGTGGGGGGGGGCACCCACTCCCCCTACCACTCAACCCCCCACCCCCACCTCAAGTTGGCGGGGGGGGGGGGGGGGGGGGGGGGGGGAAGAAAGACAAAAGAAAAACAGACAAAGGCAAAAAGAAAAACAAATAAGAAGAAAACCAAGAAAAAAAAACAAAAAAAAAAAACAAAAAAAAAAAGAGAAAACAAAACACAATAAAAAAAACAAAAAACAAAAAAACAACACAAAACAGTAACAAAACCACAAACAAAAAAAAAAATAAAACAAAAAAACAAACCGAAGAAGAAAAAACCAAAAACACATAAAAAAACAAAAAAAAAAAAAATAAAATACACACAAGAAAACAAAAAAAAACAACACGAAACAAAAAAAAAAAAAAAAAACAAAAACAAAAACAAAACAAAAAAAAAATAAAAAAAAAAAAAAAAAAAAAAAAAACAAAAAAAAAAAAAAAAAAAAAACAAAAAACAAAAAGACAACATTGCTTCCTTGAATGTTTGAGGCTCATTTCAGAAGAAATGTTACAAAATTGTCCAAATGAAGTAGATGTCTTTTTGACGTTGTACTGCTATTGGACTTTCTTCATTTTGTTCATTCTCTTTTGGTTCTTCTCTGGGTTGTTTAGATCCCCCACTAGATGACTCAATTCTAGTTTATTACGGATAGATATGTCAAAAAATTCAGCACTATTTGATTCCATTACGTATACCTGAATATCGGCATCGTTCGGACTTATGAACCACAAATGAATGCCTTACTGTTTCTGCATACCAATGAATACACAATCCCCAGTCTTAGGTCCATTTTACCCTCTTAGGCTTATAGGAAACTTGGACTTGGCTAGGACACCCCCACACTTTGAAATATTTCAAATTGGGTTTTCTACCTTTCCTTTCTCATATGGAAGATTACCTTTGCTTTGGTGAGGGGCAATCTGTTAGTATCTGATTGCCTGTAAAGGGGATAGCTTCCCCCACAAGTTCTGTGGTAAACCGAATTATAAGTAATGCATTCATCATTTCTTGTAAAGTTCGATTTTCTTTCTGCAATTCCATAGACTTGAGGAGTGTAGGGAAGCAGTAGTTAGTTTGATGTGGATATTTCCCATTTTTAAACATAGTTCTGCCAAATGGAGAATTCATATTCTCCACTCGATCACCTCCTGATCATTTGATCTTTTATCTAATGTTTTCCAAACTTCAGTTTTAATATTGCCTAAAGGCATCTATTGCTTCTATCATTACTATTTAAGCAAATAACATAACAATATCTAGTGCAATCGTCACTAACAGTTATGGAACTACTTTTTCCCACCACGTGAGTGGTGTTGAAATTCCATTGTCACAAATATCTGTGTGAATCAATTCAAATGATTTGAATTCCTTTCAACGATTTATAGAATACCTAGCCATACTTAGATCAACACAAAATTTGAACATTTTGATTTATTGACACCCAAATTTTGGCAAAAATATTTAAAGTTAATCAGTTTTCGCAAGGTTTTGGGTTTGTTATTAACGTGTCCCAAACGTTCATGGCCATAAAACATTTAGACTCAAGCAAGTAAGGAAGAAGCAAAATCGTTATTCATATCAACTGCCCAATTACATTGAGTTGAAAAGGCATCACTAAGGTAGCTTTCCTAAAATACAATTCATTTTTGCTATACTACTTTATCAGAAAACAAATACACATTTAAATCCACTCCCTTGGTCTCAGAAGGAATTGAAACTAATTTCTTTCTCAATTCGGAACATAGGAGACCCTATCAAGGAACCACCTTGCCTGATGTAATCTTTAATAGGGATTGACGTTCTTCCACCTTTGCAACAGCGGGAGTTTGCCGATTAACAGGTGTGTCATTGTAGTGCTGGCGTAATGATTGAAAATAATTCTTGTTGGCACCAAACATGGCAATGAGGCACCAGAATCTATCCACCATTCTCTTGGATTTCCACCAGTACATTCTGAAAGCATTGCACAGAGATAGAGATAATCATTCTCCTTTGGATTTCAGCCAAGTTTGCTGATCTTTCTTTTTTTCCTTCTTAGGACCCACGGCATTATTAGCCCTAGGGATCCATGTTTACCACATTAAAGCAGTTTCCATTGAATTTCTTCTTAGGAGGATTGATTTTTGAGACAGATGCCTGCTTCTTTTCTTTAATTTTGTGGAATCTTCTTCAACAAATTTACTCCAGATATTGCATATAATTACCACGTGACTTCTTTTCTGCAGCCTTATTATCCTCTTCGAGTCTAAACCTTACTATGAGATCTTCAACAGTACTCTCCTTGCGTTTGTTGTTCAAGTAATTTTTAGTCCTTCCACAATGGAGAACTTTTCAATAATTGCAGCCACTTGAAAAGAATCATTCACAATCAATCCTCATTAAAGGTTATGTGAGTATTAAGGGAAAAATTATCTTTCTAACATAGGCATTAAAGTAAATACAAAATTAATTGGCAAGGAGATCAGGATTAGACCTGCAATTCTTGAATTGGGTGAACGACAAGCTCTTACTTCTTCATATTTAGTCAAGAAATTTTGCCACCATGATTTCTTCATTCCGGCATGCTTCTGTTTTGTACTTTTTTCTCTAAAGCATCCCTAAAGTTCTTTTAGGTTTGGCATTGCTGACACATTGTAACAGATCACTTGACAGACCACTCAAAAATATAATTTTTACACAAAAAATATGAGTGTGTCCATGCTTCTGTTACCCAAGAATCGTTCATCCAGCCGGAGTTTCATCTGACATAAAAGGAAACATTCTCATTGATGAACTTCTGCAGCCAAACGAGTGAGATAGCAGAACATCTTTGATGCCATACTCTAAAGTAGAATCCAGACAAACTTTGCAGGTTTCTCAGCGGGTTTGCTAAGGAGGCAGCATTTAAACGACTTATGTGCAACCCGTGTTGTTGCAGCACTTACTGTTCAGCATTTGTTTGACTTTGAATTAGTCATTTTTTTTGTCACAAATGGACAGATAAATTAAGTATTTAAAATTAAAATACTAACAGTAAAGAACAAAGCTTTACACAACAACTGTTTCTGATGTTTTAAGATAAAGTTTTTATGTTTCTTTTAATAGTTATCGAATGAATTTGAAAATTCAAGGCAGAGTAGAAAAAACCCTAAATTTTTTAATCTCCAGAAAACATCAAATACAGAACACTGTTAAATGTTCTTCTAAAAAAGATTGTTATTCTTACAATAACTTTGTATTTATAAAGTTAAATGAACAGAAACAGAAACAAGATGAAGCAGAGGGAAAAAGGAGAGGAAAAATTTTAAAATACAAGAATTAATCCGACGTCAACAGAAACTACTGTGTGTCTTAAAAATTTAATCCCCTCAAAACTGTACCCAAAGGTATGGATTAATTTTCCCAAGATTTAAAACGGACTATAAACCTCCATGTTAAAGAAATAGGGTTACTAAAAAACTTCGTAACTTAAACGAACGAAGACAGCAGCAACAAGTCACCAGGGACTCAGTCGATCGACACTTGATTTTATTTGAGAGAAAAAATAAATTGCAGGAGAAAATGAAAAAATTTTCTATCTTTGAAAAATCAAAAAAAATGACTTCTTTTTATAGCCATTTTTCAGCAAAGAGAACATGTCGTTAAGTGAAATCTGTTCAAACCCATTTTATCCAGAAATTGTGTCTTTTGGAAAAAATAAACTTTTCGAAAAATTGTTTACTGTCTGTTAGGAAAATACACTACTTTTGGAAAGCTAACGGGACTTTGCGAAAATGTTACCGTTTACCCCAAATTTATAAGAGATAATATTAAAGGATTTATTTGATATTTAACAAAAATTGATTAATAAATTTTGTCCAAAAAATTTATCAATCACATCATTTTCCAAAATCCAATCCAAATCCAAAGAAAGTGAATTTTCATTGCACTTTGCAAATGATTTCATTTTTCCTCCAAGTAGTTCCCCACGTTGATATTATCTTTTCTTTTCCCATTCACACTTGCTAAAACCCAACACTATCTCCACAATAGTAAAACCTTAACAACATATTTGTAAAATAATTTTGGGTGTGTTTGGAATATCTACCACACACGTAACATTATACATATCTATTGATGTAATGTCTGTAACAAGAAAAGAAAGAAAAGTTTATTCAAAAATATATTTTCTTCTTCAAAAGGCATTCAAAGTAATTTTTGAGGAATGGGAAGGAGTATGTTGCTGTAGTAGAGTTCATCAACAGTGAAAGTTGTTGTTTCTTTATTATTATTGATAATTTGAAACTTAAATTCTCTGTTTTGTAGGAAAGAAGATGTTTATAATGAGTATAATGCTATGTACTTGTAACTACTTAGTATAAAAAAACAAATGCAGGGGAAGGAGATGTTGAAATCAAACATCTACCACCGACAACATTAAGAATCATATATATATATATATTTTATTTTTTTTGTCACAATCCCATCTCTTCACAAACAGATCATTTAAGTCAAAAAATTCAATAGCACATAAGTGTAAATGACCAAAAAAACATGAAATATCGATAGAATTAAGATGAAACAAGACAAAATGAAGTCCATGATATCACCACAATGGTCACCCAGACAGTAAGGAAAATGATAATCGAAAGCGTTAGAAAATTAAGAGAGTATACCTACGACTTGCTTAAGAGGTTATATATGTCTATATGTGATCAAAACACATATGGAGCAGGAACTAGATGACGATAATTAGGCTGATCATAGAAAATACAATATTAGCAAAACATTTCTATGGATAATCAGAATAAAAATTATATACCACTTATGGAGGGTGAGGAATGAAGAATGTTCGAAACAACAAGTATAAATGAAGTGCAAACTCAAGACAATATTGACATTGTACAAGCAAACACATAATAAAGTGCAAACACAAGATAATAGCGATAATATTTACCCAAACATAAAGAATCGTTTTATTGTCACTTGACTTTAAACAACTGACATCGAATTAAAAACCCCAGACTCCACAGCATGACTAGGAAAACCTCGTGGAATAGCCCATCTTATCCCATTTTTTTAAAGGTTTGGATTTAACAGTCTGATATTACTAGTGCTCGTCATGTAGTAAGGACTGTTTCCACTTCCATACAGGTAGCTAGATGGATTATAATGATCAGGAGGCTGTTTTTGAGCACTTCTCACGATCCAAAAATGGATGTGATGACACTTGTTTTATCCCACCAAGACGAGTCAGTTAAAATTCAATTATACAATAAAATACGAAAAATTTACTATCAATTTAAATTATACCCCCAAAATCTGGCTGTCACGTGTACAAGTCTCTAAAGCATTACAATTGAATTAAAATAAAAATAAGTCTCATAGGACATTGTTTCTAGAGTATAAAAAAATCATAAACAGAATTAAGAAGGTCTACTGAGATGACAAACAACTATCTCACAAATCTCCAAGAAGCCTAGGAAAGAAGAGAATATATCACAAAGGTTCAGGCTAGAAAACTACAAAAAAATTGCAGAAGCTAGGGGTGAATACCAAATCACACGGTACTCAACAAGTAATCCGTTAAACACAAGCTAAGGGAAGAGAATACGAGTATTCCTTACACCCCATCGAAACCTCCACAACTACAACCTGCATACAACCAACCCAACCTAACAATTCCCATTTTACATTACACACAACTCAACAACTACACTCTAACAATTACATATCCTCAACAACAAGCTTCTTATTCATCAATCACAACTTCCACAAAAAGGCACTCACAATATCAACAACACAAGATCAATTTCATCAATTATAAAAGTGTGAAATGCTATGAAATGCAATGTCAAGTATAGTGATGCATATCAGACCTATTGATACACATCCGCTGTCTCTCAGTATGGGACCCTTGGGGGACATATATGTGGATGCATCCATAGCGGCGTGTGATACGACCCTCGATAATAGTATCCATTACGGCACGCGATACGTCCCTCAAAATATAGTATCCATCGCGACGTGCGATATGTCCCTCGAAATATAGTATCCATCGCGGTACGCAATACGTTCCTCAAAATGGTACATTGTTTTTAATTTCTTATTCTTTTTCAATTCATATGACATTTTTCACAATCATGCTTCAGAAAAATGCAAATGAAATGTTCACTCAAATAACGAGGAGATGACCATTTTCGTAATATTTCACAATTCATTACAATACAATCATGATACAACATCAACAATGATTCGACAAACCTTTTAAAACATTCTCAACACTTCACACAAACAATTGATTACATTGCCTTTTATTATCCTTTTTTCATCACTAGAATTAACGAATGTGGACAAGTCAACCCATCACCAAGCCTCATTACCCCAAACACATATTACAAGGAAATACACAAATTTCATATACTTAACAAGAATTTAGAAATCCACTTGCCTCAAATAGTCGAACAATCACTTTGGGACTTCACTCTTTCTCCTTCATTGAGCCTCCAAATAAATGCAATCTATTGAGTAAGTAATTACAGTAAGACTTTCGAACTAAAAACAGTCATATATCATGTGTAACTTAGATCGAAAACTCACCCCAAATTTATAATAAAGTTTCTAAATCTTAATTCCAACCAATAGGACATATCTCATAATTTGTGAATTTCAAATGTAGCGTCAAGTCATAATATCTCCAATATCATAATCTAATAGTATTAACATAATATCATACACCTAATATTTAATTATCTATCTTCAATATAACAACCTTAAATCATAATGTAATAACTAAGAAAATCTGAAATCTAAACCAAGTCCACCATCCGTAACTTGGATCACGAAAAGAACGATAGAACAAATACTAAGATCTCACACCAACATTTTCTTGGCGTCCAATTACTATAAATTTGTCACTTTGATTATTTTTCTGATGGTTAATTCATCATTACTCAAATTAGTAAATTTTAAAGTCAACTTTCACCACTATATTTGTCCTATAATGTTTCAAAGAAATAAAATTGTAAACTACCACTTTCATTCTCATTCACCAATAATATATTTAATCAATGAATACCATTAATTGTCAAACATTGACGGACTTCCATGTGTCCCAATAAATTAATACATTTCTCTGTCCCTATTTATTTGTCCATATTTCCTTTTTTAATTATGTCTATTTATTTATCCATTTTAACAAATTAAGAAAGGACAACAATTGTTTTCCTAATATGCTCTTATTTAATTCTAGAAAATTTCTCAAGATACGAAAATCTCATAAAGTTTTTTGCATTAGAAAATAATTTATTATACGTGAGGATAGGTGCATAATCTTTTATATTAAAGGTTAAAATTATAACTAGCCATGATAAAATCACATCTCTAATATATGTGCCACTTTAACAGGGGAAAATAAAGAGGGATAAAAGAAAGAGGAGACAAGGGTAAAAGGAGAAGGAGGGTGGGGGGGGGGGGGGGGGGGGGCGAGGACGAGGGGGGGGGGGGGGGGAGGGGGGTGGAGGGGGGCGGAGGGGGGGGGTGGGGGGGGGGGGGGAGGGGGGGGGGGGGGGAGGGGAGGGGGAGGGCGGGATGGGGAGGGAGGCGGGGGGGGGGGGGGCGGGAGGGGGGGAGAGGGGGTGGAGTATGGGGGGGGGGAAGAGGGAGGAGGGGGGGTGGGGGGGAGGGGGGAGGGGGGGGCGGGGGGAGGACCAAGTGCGGTTTGCGTCGAGCTTTCTAGATGTAATGTGGGGGGGCGGAGAGGGGAGATGGGGGGGAGAAAGAGGGGGGGGAGAGGGGGAGAATTGTGAATGGTCGGGGTGGGGGGCTACCCCCCTCCCCCAGCCCCCCATCCCCGCTTTAACCTATCGTGCCCTATTCGTCCCCCCCACAACGGTCACACCCTCTCGTCGTTTAAGCATTATCTCGTCCCGAGCATGCCCGGCACTCAACATTTCTCCTTCTCCCAACTTATCTTATACTTCTTCTTCTTTACCTACTGGTGCTCTCCGCCATCCTTTACCTAGTAGCTCTCCCCCCCTTCCCCGGCCTACGATTTCGGGCTTGTCGCCCGCTTGTTGTGGGTATGCTTACCGCCCTTACCATGGATTTCTAGCCCTCCTCGGTGTAACAATGTAAATTTGATTCTTCTCTTCACCTACACATCAATAATATAGGATAATATTAATAGATTTGTCTCACACTTAAAAGAATATAACATTTAACTTAACAATTTAAATTTTGATTTTTCTCTTTCACCTCACATCAATGATATAGGATAATATTAATAAATTTGTCTCACACTTAAAAGAATATAGATAATTGAGTAAAATTGTACCTGATGAAATCACTCGTCGTTCTTGTCTCTTCTTCTCGCCAGCCGCAACATTAAAGTTTCAGCTGTTAGGGCTTTGGCCTTTAGTTCTTTTATTCATTCATTTATTTATTTATTTTCTTCTTCTTTTTATTATTATTATAAACAACGAAATAACCTTTTATTAAATCAAAAAATCAGGTCACTTATTCTTATAAGTCATAGATTATTTATAAAAAACTATTAAAAAGGGTAATACAAAAATAATGATTAAAATTTATAAAACGACGAAGATGGTCATTACAACACTACCTCCTTTCAGTAGCATATAATTATTATTTGAATATGTTGTGGTTAGTTTTATAGAAGAGTATGTGTTTGTATACACGGACTCAAATTATGATCACTCAGTTGCTTGAAACCGAGTATAAGAAAGAAAAATGAAACAGGGAGAGAAAATTAAGAAGAGGAGAAGGAAGAAAAAAGTATTGACCTTGATTGTTACTACAACACACAGACGATTGATTAGTAGAGAAATCAGATCTTCTGGCAAACGAGCATAGAATCTTAGCATGTTAGCGTGAAGTGTTAAGCCTGGTTTTAGACCCTGATGTTATGCAATGATTTGTTCTATAAGTATGTAGATTATGCCATTTTTTGGGAGTTTCCTAGTATTGTGAATAGCAGTTTTGACAAGTAAATTATTGAGTTGGACTCTATGCTATTAGTGTCCAATATGAACTGGGGAGGAGAAAGTATACAGAAATGGTCAAACGATTGATTTAAATTTAAGATCCACAATATGAGCAAAAAGAAGGTCGTCAGCATGCAAATACCACGTACTAAATACAAGATATTTCTTATAAGAAATGTTACCAATGAAGGAAAACAATTGAAAAATCTGATAAACTAAAAAGTTCATCATTAAAATGTTTAAATTGTGGTGATTGTTTTTGCGATGTGGCCATTATTTTTGGTTTGTGTTAATTTTTATTATTTTGATTTTACAGCTTTTGAGACACTTAGTTTCCAAATGATTAATATTCATTTTGGTATGAATGTTGCATTATGTTTCTGTTAGCATTAGTTCCACAATGAGATGTTCCTTAAGTATTATGAATTCAATTTGATGTGTCCGCTAGATATTAAAGTTATTTCAAAAAAATTATATTATTCTTATCAAAGTCATTTTGTAATAGACGATTTTCTAGCTGATAAATATTGGAGAAAATTGTTTTTTTTTCTCAATATTCACAGATACAACACATCGGAATGACACTATAGGGACAAGAGAAAGCCCATCTAGACTGCAACCTAGCCCAGAGCCACCATTTCAGAGATTTTGAAAAGCGATCAAAGAGAACATTTAAATATCGGAAAGGCAAAAAAGTATGTGGTCCATAACTTCTTTGAATCACAATTTGTGTTAACCGACAAAGCTACAAATGAGGTTCAAATTAACACTTCCAAATTACTCTATGAGTCATTGATATATATATAGATATATATATTATATATAGGATTATATATAGAATTATATATATATAGATATTATATATATATATATATTTGAACATTAAAGTATATAAATCTTACACGTTGCAAAACTAATAGGAATACAATACTCATAATTGATTGTTGAAAAACTTACATAAAAAACAATGAGTCAAGGGATCAACTCATAAAAGTACCAGTCCTAGTGATTTGACAAAATTTAAGTAAAGACATTTAAGGCCTGACAAACTAGACACTTATAGAAAAGATCGACAAACTATTGTATATTCATATTTTATTGAAAAAAAGGGTTCCATAGAAAGTTTATATGCAAATAAAAAAAATATATGCTAACTAGACAATCATAAATATGCACACACTCAATAATTTGAGGGATTATGAAGAAATCAGAAGACCATACCCCCAACAATATTCAACAACAAATTCTTCCTTCACTGGTGTCAATATCTTAATCCACACACTATCAAAATCTATAATTTAACAAATCAACCAAAGTGATTTTATAGTTTAGAGAGGAAAAATATACAAAACAAAGTTAGAAAAGAATTAAAAAAGATAACCTAATAGGGCTTATGAAGGCTTCAACAATTTTCGCGCCTGGTGACGCAGAATTATAACACACCACAAATACTTTTAGGGATTGGAAAGTAAGCGGGAAAACATTGGAGTGAAGTTGAACTGAAAAGAAGAGATTGGAACAGTGAAAATCAGTAACAACAACGACTTGGAGCAGTTTACTTTGCTAAACTGAAGACGATTCTGCCCAACAATTTTGAGTTCTGCGAGTTCTCAATGATTTTGAGACCTGCAATTTAGTTTTAGATGATGATTTTTCTTAGTTTGAGTTCTATTATTTTTGGAGAAGGAAAAATTATAACTTCTAGAAAAAATAATCCATTTCGGTAGTATAGTGAAATTCGGGGAAAAATAAAGAGGGAAATAACAACGGTCGTCGTTGCACTACACCAATCTATGGTGGCTGTTCCAATATAAGTGCAACGGTTTGATAGATACAATGTGTTAATAGAGTCATGTACCTTATGCAACACATGGAACAATTGCTGTATCAGTGCTATGGCAACCGATCGACAACCATTGCAATAGGTAAGTCTTTGAGTTCAATTGTGAATCCTTTGAGATCAACTGTCGATTTGAGCTAAGTTTTGAGTAAGTAAAAGAATAAGAAGAGTGGTATACATGAGTTCAATCTCATTATGTATTCCCTCGAGTCGATTTGTTCATGCCCATAAATTTTGCATGAACTCCGTAAGTTGAGTATCTTTGAGAGAAGTAGCATCTCCAAGTTCTAAGTCTTGAGTATTGAGTTCCTAACCCGTTTTTGAGATTATACCTAATCATGAGACTATAACATGTTACCCATGAAGTCTTTGAGTTGAGTAGTTCATGCCCATAATTCCGCATGAACCCTATGAGTCGAGTAGTCTAGAGTTGAGTTGAATCATTGAGTCTTGAGTTCTGAGTAGTGAGATTCCTTATTTCTATTGAGATCCCTGCATTGAGTCTTTCATGTTCATAATTCCATATGAACACTATGATATGAGCTGTAAATTTAAAAAATCTTCTTAAAGCACATACTTGAGTTCTTAAACTGAGCTTGAGAAAGTAAAGACGAGTTTTGAGAAAAAAAGTTTTCTAAAAACATGATTAGTATGACAATCAAATATGCAAATCAATGTTTGAGCAATATGGTGTCTATATATACCATCGATGTTTATGTTGTATGAATCCCCGAGTCATAAATGATCGTATAATGTGTTTTTTGAAATATTTTGAGCAAGAACAAAATTGAGTTCATTTTTTAAAAAATGATATATGAGAACTAAGTATTTCTAAGAACACATTTAAGATGAGAGGAAACTGAGATTTCCAGAAGAGTTTTGAGAACTTTGAGTAACATCACTTTTAAGAGAAAGATTTTTGAGTAATAATTTCAAAACCCCAAAAAAGTTATGTTTTAAACATATGAGCTAGTATATTTTTGGAGTAGTATTGAGCACCCGATGGGAGAGAGTCCATACAACTCACAACCCCCGTAAACCATGTAACCGACGTGGGTAGAAAAGGTCATATATACTTTTTAGATGATTCGTTAATGAATTTTAGAATAGATTAGTGGATCCACTTTGTTGGAGATCTTATACCTTAAGAAAGTATAGCACAACTCTTGAAGCGTGGGCGAGATGTTATATAATCACATATCTCATAGTGATAATTGTCGGTTAGAGAAACTCCCACAAAGATATTTTGTATTTTTATATACACAGGGTTTACTTGTATTTTCATATACAAACAAAGTTTATATTGTGTCCTTGCATACAATCTGAGTATATTATATTCTTAAATACACTGAGTTGTTTCTACCGTTTCAAAAATTTTCCATGTATTGTATCTTTTAATGCTGCTTTATATTGAGTTGCGTATCTATATTTTGAGTACCAAGATTCGAGTGTCATATTATTTATTTGAGCCTTATTTCACTGAGTTAAATATCTTGTTAATGAATTGATCCTTAATTCACTTAGTTAAATATTTTATCTTTGAGTTGAGTATCTTATTCTTGTGTTAAGTTAGTCGAGTGAGTTGAGTAGAGGTAAGTATATTTGCTTTTTATAAAGTTCAAGCTTATGTTATGCTTTAGAATTCCCCTTACATGCTCGTGCATTCCACGTATAGAGCCATTTGACATGCATTTTTTTAATATCCACATACATGTATTCAAGGTCATCAATAGGCACTTCGTTGATACCACATGGAGTTCACGTTAATTATGGTGATTCTTGTTTCTTCTTGAGGGTTCCACTTGTACTTTTAGGTATATCAGTTGTTAGGATGTCGCGGGTCTTGTGCCGACTTCCATATTCTTTTAGTTAGAGGCTTAATAGATGTTACAACCTGAGCCTACAACCTGGATGAGGATGGCACCCAATGACCATTGCTGGCTTTGAGAAAACCCTTGGCTCGACTTACTTAACTCAGCGAAAAACTTACACTCATGAGATAACTCAAGAATTAACTTTAAATATAATACTTAGCCAACATGGAAACTTCAAGTCTTAGCCAATTACAAGTGAAATGAATAGACTAAGAAAAACTAACACTGTTTGTCTATGAAGCTCTACAAATAAAGATGGATGTTGGGACATGACCCCCAATCATCCTAATAACTGAAAAGTAAATAAAAAAGTTAGCTCATAAAGACATCCTCCGGAATGAAGGGAGGCTCACCAACTGATTCTGAGCTTCTAACTAGATAAACGGTGCGCTGAATGCTGATCCTAGTTACCTGCGTGTCCATCATAAAATGATGCAGGCCAACTGTCATTAGTAAATTGAATGTACGAGTATGCGAGTTGGAATGCTAATAACCCTTAAGCTTGAAAAGGAGTAAGAATGAGCACTTACTTTGGAACTGTAAGATCATTAATTACTTGAATCATTCAATATAATGCAATTTAAAAGTAAGTGCAATATAATGAAAATTGTGTGAAACAGTATGAAATCTCTAAATGTATGCAAGATACAATTAACTCTGACATGTATATAAAATACAAGTAAACTAATGTATATAATAATACAATAACTTCTGTGGGAGTTTCTCTAACCAACAACTATCACTTAAGATCTAAAATGATTATACAATGATCTACCTCACGCTGCCAACACATCCAATACCCGACCAAAGGTATAACACCTAAACAACGTAATGGATCCACTTGTATACTCTGGAAAGGGTTTATCTTAAAAGTATGAACCTTTTCTACCCATTGTTGCTACATGGTTTATGGGGGCTGTGAGTTGTCTGAGCTCTCCCCCATATCGGTGCTCAATATTACTCCCAAAATATGTTGGCTCTTATTTTTTTTTGAAAAAAACATACTTAATATTGTGTTTTGAGATTACTGTTTAAAATACATAGCTCAAGGCTGTCTTGGAAATATGCTTGCTTTATTTAGAAAGCTATAGTTCTTTTCTGATAACTTGTCCTAAGACTCCTAAATCAAAACTTCTTTACTAGTTAAATGTTACAACATTTTAAAATGTCTTTGGAAATACTTAGTCTCCATACACCATTGAAGAAAATAACTTCAACTTGCTCTTACATAGCTTGAAATTGAGTCTTAATACAAATTTAAAATGTAAAAAATTAGACTCTTGAAAACTTTTAAGGACTTCAATTTAATTTACTTCTTTGCTTTTGACCTATCTGCTTAACTTCCTTGACGTTGACCTTAAATTTTCTTAAATTGAATTATGGATTCAAGTTTATGATCTGAGTTCTTTGATGATTTATATGTGTTTAGAAATCATTTGAAAAGATTAGAATCATTGGAACATGTTAATGTACCTTAGAAGGACTTTAGAGGACTAAACTACTAAAACTGCATGAAAAATGCCGGGTTGGGCATACTGTTCGCGCGCTGCACCAGGCTCACTTGACTGAGGCTTGGTTCTAGCGCACTGGTGGCGCGCCACGCTAGACCCCAGTTGACTAAGGTCAATTTCTGGAGCAGTACAGGCGCGACACGCTTGGCTTACCCAGGTTCCTCTAACCGATTTTTCAACTCGTTTTCAAATCCCAAAACGTCTAAACCTCCATAGTTCTATCCCCAAACCCTTAGGATCATCAATACTATCAATACCCAACATATCTAACTAAAAAAATGATATTGAAACTACTAATCAACATCAATGGGTATTCATTCAACTCAACCAAAAGACACTCAACAAGATTTATCAATAACTCACTTCAAATCATATGAACAACTCCAAAACTACAAAACTGAAGTAAGATGGGTGTGTGGATGAATTAATCCAACATGAAATATCTCACATAACTCAATAGGGATCAAACCTGATGATTTCCACTAGAATCTATTGACGTTCATGGAGAAATATTGCTCTTTCTCCCTTCTTCTTCTTCTCTTCTCTTTTCTCCCAAGGCCTAAGCGTGAGAATACTTTTTCTATCTGAAGACAAAACTTTGTTTTTATTTACCACCCCACTATGAACCCTTCAATTAATTTAGATAAATGTAAAAAGAACTACTTTGCCCGTTACTTAAATATGGAATTGGAACTTCCCTACTTCAACATCCCAACTTACAAGAATGTTGTACTGCCCTCCATAAATATTGAAATGTGAAAGCTCTGCGTCATTGGAAAATCATTCAAGGCTGTTCCCACAATAAAAAGAACTACCTTCGAACTCATCCTAACTATTAAAATTATAGTCCATTTGAAAAATGAAGCCAAAACTCACATTGTAAACTATAGGAAATTTCCAGACGTTTCCCCTTTCTTTTCAAAAGTCTTTTTTTTGGTCTCTTGCTTATTCCCCTAGCTAATTTCGAGTTAACTGGAGAATCCACTCTACCCCCTTGGTAACACTCGTCCTTGAATAGAATTTCTTTCCCTAATCTAGGATAGTAATATCATTCACACACAGCACCTCGCCAAACAAAAAAGTTTAAAATAACATGCCCCCCCGTCACATTGTCTTTAAAGTGCTAAGAAAAGAGAATTTGATACCATTGATACTGCTTCTCCTTCTCTCCGTAGGAGATGTGGATATCTCTCCCTCATATCCTCCTCAGCTTCCCAATTTTCTTCTTCAACAAATTGATACCTCCAAAGAGACTTTGACTGACACAACTTCCTTTGTTCTCAACTTGTAAACTTGACGATCCAAAAGTTGAACCGAAATCTTTTCATAGGATAATCTATCCTTAATTCCAACATTCTCAGTTGGTACAATCAATGAAGGATCACCTATATACTTCTTCAACATAGAAATATGGAATACATGATGAACCGCTGCTAACTCTTGTAGTAGCTCCAAGTCATAAGTTATATAGCCAACTCTGTTGGATATTCTATAAGGTCCAATAAATTGGGGAATAAGTTTCCCCTTCTTACCGAACCTTATAGCACCCTTCATGGGTGAAAATTTCAAATATACCCATTCATCCACTTCAAACTCCAATGTCATTCTCCTCACACATGTGTAGGATTTCTGACGACTCTGTGTCATCTTCAATCTTTCTTGAATCACCTTCACTTTCTCCATGGCTAGGTGAAATAGGTCTAGTCATATCAACCCTGCTTCACCAATATCACGCCCCGATACTACCCTCGAGACGCGGACACGACACCTAGGACCACAAGTGATCCCAAGTTAACCCTGCTGTCATGATCACGAGCATACTAAATAATATAAACAGTTGCGGAAGCTAAAGCATACTTAAATGAAAAATATGGGGAATACCTATATGCTAAAACTGAGATATATGAAAACTGATGAGTTTAATATAAAGAAAATATTAACTCACCGCTAAGCTGAAACTAACAATGTTTGAAGATAGCCTCTTACTGGACTAGAAATACTGGGACAAGTGATACGCTCAAACTTACTTCTCAAATAAGAGATAAAGAAGGCGTGCCGTGTCACGTAAAATAACCAACTAGTGAAGGTTGGGGATCGTTCCCCGAGGAAAATAGTCTAGACTTAACTTCAATCTATTATTACTAGTTGTTCCGTAATGACTTCCTTGGAACGTAAAAACAATCAAAAGGGGGGTTTCTATTTCTAATGAAATGAAATAATACTCAATTAAAAGAGACAACCTTAACACTTTAAAGTTGATTTAATCAATTAATCAAAGTAACTAGGGTTTAAATGTGTTCCCCACAGGTTCATACTTATAATTCTAACTATAACAATTCTTTTCCTAAGTATCTTGCATGCAAAGATTATAATTTACGTATTTCTAAAACAATCTTGGTCCGGCATCTATAAAATCTCACTCGTCAACAAACTTTGTCCGTACGTGTGTTGCTATCTAAGACCTTATCTTTACCTCATATGAAGCATCGATCAATATTTACCACTTTTTAACCTCGTACCCATCAATACATAGCCTATTAGATAGTATACACTAAAACTCTATGTTGATAATTCTTTTCCTATTATCTCCTCCTTGGTCCGTCAAGTCATTAACGCCGAAGTTCTAACGTTTGTCCAGTCCTGTTAAAAAAACTTCTAGCGAAAGACTTTTATTATACATGCAAGACACTATCTAGATCGTTATGTTAGTTAGGTTTTATCTCATTATTGGCCTAGGTTCCCACACACTATAGTTATGGGAGTTAAGTTACTCAAGTCATAATCACAATATTCAAATATATTAAATAAGAATTCATTATACTTACTTCAATGGGAAAGAGAAAATCCCAACGTTGGCCTGCTTGATTAATCACCAATAATCCCTTGCCAAGAATCTAAGTTCAACAATCTCACAATAAATCTATGATTCTCACAAGTCTAACAATCCAGTGTCTACTAATATGATGTCTAACAATAACGGAGTCCTACTGATCCAGACTCTAACCTCAAATGAGGTTTTTTTTTTTCGAACTATTATAGAAAAATACAAACCTAATTACCCAGGACTCTATTTGCTAGGAAATCTGTAAAAATGCGGCTGGTCGCCGGACCGCGCGACGGATCGTCGTGGTCACGACGGACCGTCGTGGACTCCGTCGCCGATACTTATTGCAATTTCTTCTGCTTTGCTTCTCTTCATTTACCCCTCGACGCAAGTAATGAAACGTAACCGCATAGGCCACAACGGTCCTGTCGATGGTCTTCATTCCAAAACACTTCAATCAACTCTTGGAATATGGTTACTTGGATTCCTTCTCTGAACTTCATGACGAACCTGGCAGGACGGGACCCTTCCTAGACCGACGGACCTCACAGAGCTGCGTACACCCCACCTTGGTCAAGCCATTCCCGAAGGTTGTTTACTGCCTTAGCCCCCCTCAACGTTATTCTTTTTGGCATAAGCTGGAGGTGCACATGTCCAATGAGGGTCCACACAGTATGCCCAGAAAAGAACCGTTGGGGTGAAAAAAGAAAGGTCTTAATTTAAGCTCATATCATTGATCAAAGAAAGGATAATTTCATCACTTGTTTCCTTTTCTCTTTATTTTAGCTAAATGGGCTAGTATGGAATACAAGGGCTTATGATCCTTGTCCTAAAAAAATTTTTGTCTATTACAACTTACTGTTAAGATAAGGACTAACCAGGCAAGTTCTCTAGCTCATACAGATAGTGGACTATCAATTTTTCCTCACACTCTCACTTTGAAATATCATCGAGTCTACCAGATTAATCAGACCCCTAGTTCGAATGTAGACTTAGGGGTAAATGCAATGTGTGACCTCTTGTCATGCTTAGAGCCACCATTTATCATTACTATACCTAGTCTGCATCATGTTCCATGTACAGGAGATCATTTTAGTTAAGGCCATCATCTCCAGACATTAACTATGTCTAAAGATATATGACATGCCGTTAACAGAAAAATATCAGTCTTTTTGGGAAAAAGACACAGCAGAAAACCCCAAAAGATAAATTGATTGGGCTACCAAACTCAGACTTGCCCCCTAAATCACTTAATGTCCTTTACCGTTACACCCCACCCTAAAAAAAAAAAAAAATTGCAATTGTCCCCAATGCATAAAAATTTAAATCTAGAGTGATTGGTTGAAGCAACAACCGTGGCGGCAAGCGTCGTCAATCACAAGCTGTGGGGGTCCGGTTCCTAGAACCCACGTCCTCTGTACTCTGGACACCCTCATCTGTGTCCTAGCAACAACCGCAACTATCTGTAGTGCCCTCTTGCTATCTCCAACAGTTCGGAGCTAGACTCCCAACCCCTAACTCTGATGCTCTCATCTGGTGCGCCTCCTCCTCAGGCATTGGGGTTAGGGGCCGGGGTGGTCGTCTCTCGCAGCCTCCCTCTCTCTCTCGGCGCTCCTTTTTTCTGCTCGCGCAGCATCCTCTTGCTCGGACCCCTAGACCTCTTGGCATGCTCTCGAGGGGAGGTGTAGATCTCGCGAAGTGGCGAATAGGGGCCGCCAAACACTGTATCTTCAGTAGGCTCGACAGAAGGGGCCTCAACTCCGTCAACCTACTAGCCTCTAATATCGTGTTCACTATTTGTGCCGCGAAGGCTGTTTGACCACAACATCCTGAAGAGGTAGACAGACACAATTCCACTGGAGGGCTGGCCGGCGAGCACCCCGCAACTCAAAGGCGTCCAAGCGCCTGGTGAACGAACCTTAGCGATCTTCCTCTACCGTATACTGGTACCATTATTGTGGCCTAGCGCTCTTCTCTGATTCCAGTAATAGACTTCGGCCATCCACTGCTGGTATATGATGCAAGAAGTATAGCCATTTTGCGCCTCTAATTTTTTGGATCCTAACAAGGCGGGACCAGGGCCAGGTAGAGGGGTTTGTCAGAGAGGATCTTCGGGGCAGAGTTGCTATTAATCAATCCGGGATAGAGACTCGACCTGGTTTGTCGTGACTCCGCCTTCGTAGCCGTTCGGCAGTCCTGATACGTAGCAGCAAGGATCATCAGCCAGTAGGGAATCTTTGGAACGGGGCCCTCCTTCGTGGAGCCAACTCATTGGGCCCTCATCTCTGATGAGCCGACGTTAACAGTGCCCGGCTGGGTGCTTGAATGATCTACGTGCCATAGAGGCACGGCCTGCGGACCTGCATATAGAAAAGATCATGCCCGGGAAAGGTAAGTGTTGTGACCTTGAAGAGCCCCTCGTGCATGAATGCCTATAAGCCACACGAATCCAAATCACCTGCGAACCCGTTTATCATCGCCCGCGCATCAACAGCTGCTCTTCCCATGTTCACATTTTATCAGCTCTGTGGGGGAAAGGCAGGGGCGACAATCAGCCACCAGAAGTTCTCCATGAATGTGAGGTGTGTCCTTACTTGATGCCCCCTTTGGCTCGGTCACCCAATCGGCACCCCCCTCCCATCAACTTACATGCAGGGCCATCCACCTCTTGGTTGTACTCTCAGTTAAGACCGGGCAACGAGAACGGGCGTCCGGTACCGTGTCCGGTTTCCGTTCCGGTTCGTTTCGGTTTCGTCCGTTTCGGTTGCCTGACGGACGGCCGGTATAATTCTAAACCGGTACACGACGGGACCGGAATCATAGTTTCGTACCGGTGTACCGGTACCGTTCATCCCGTTCATTCCGGTTTCCGGTCCGGTCCGGTCCGGTTCGGTCGGTTTATTTTTATATTATTAATTTTTTTTTATGATTTTATATTTTAATAATTTATATTTATATTTTTTTATAAATTATATTTAAAATTAATTTTTTTAATCCCCGCCCCTGCCCGCCCCTGCCCCCCGCCGCCTGACCGCCCACTGTCCGCCCCGTGCAGCCTGCAGACTGCAGTCTTCATAAAGCAGCATGTCAAGCCGCAATTGCAGAGCTGGCAGGCAAAAGCCCCCCGGCCCCCCGCGACCGCCACCCCCGCCGCCCCCCATCGCCCCTCTTTCCGCCCCCCCTCCCCCCCCCCCTACCCTGGTCCAAAGGCTATAGTATTACAAAATGTTAAATAAATTAAATTGATATTTTTTAATTTTTGTAATTTAATTTACTTTTTTAAAATTACAAATTTTATTTTTTTAATATTTACAATATACAAGTTAAAATATAACTTTATCAAATAATAGTAATGAATATAATTATAACTTATAAGTTAAACGTCAAAAGATTTAATTTTAAACTTTATTAGATACTTGCAAACTTTAAACAATAATAAAAAAAGAAAACTTAATAACAAATCTTTAAATAACTTAAGTTAAAATTATGGATAAATTAAAAACTATTAATTTATACTTACAAAAATAATATTATATTTTTCGGTATTTAAAAAATATCGTCCCGTTAATCCCGTCCCGTTCCATCCCGGTCCGTTCCGGTATCATTCCGGTTCCGTCCCCGGTATAATAGTGGAACGGGACGGAACCGAGAACCATCCCCGGTAATTTCCGGTCCAGGTTCATCCGGTACGTCAAATTCCGGTCAACGGTATTCCGGTCCTGTCCGGTCCGGTTCCATTTCCGGTCGGTTACCCGTTCCGGTCCGGTGACGCCAGTCTTACTCTCAGTGATGGCTAGCGCAGGAACTGCCATCTTACACAATCTGCCATCGTGTCAAACTTTTGGCATGAGAGGGGTTCGAGTACATCACACCCTCGGCCATAATATAGAACCGTACGAATGGCAGCAGGGAAATGTCAACCTGACGCCCCGTACTCGACTACTCCATGGGGCCTGTTGGGAGGGGGCAGCCTCCTATCTATCTGTATCGAGAGTCGCTACGTGATGCGTAAACTCTCCGACCATTTCTTCACTGTAACGTCCCAACGAGGTGCTGTCCACTCCAAAGGCGATGCTGTGAAGATATGTGGTCAACATTGTCGTGATACTCCCTGTATGTAAGGACCTGCGCCGCGTCCACGGTGATAGTTTCAAGTCCATCGCAACTCCTTGTTAGTCCGAACTTGGCGTCGGCGTAGACTTGAATTGGCCGTCGACACACCCCGAGGGGCTGGTCAGTGGCTGGGGTGATGTCCTAATCTGGTGCACCTGAGTGTGGATTCCGAAATGTACGCCTCAATCAGGAGTGCGGACGCTGTGCAGCGTGTCGGGAGCCTCACATAGCCGGAGGCTTCCTCGACCACGAGACTCTTAAGGAGCCAACGCCCTTCTTTATTTGTGGCTGACCCGATGGTGTGCCGAGTCCTTGTGCGCCGCTCCTTCACCATACTGGTAGGCTGACTACACGCCGGAGCTACCTTTTGGTGTGGCCTCGGGAGCAGTGCAAGCACGGGAGGGTGGAAGTTCATGGGGGCAACGTACTTGGGGTCACGCTCGTCATGATAGGCCAATACCCATGTGGGTGCGAATAACGGGCGACAGACTTTGATTGCCCGCGTCATAGATCGATCTTGCTGTGGGTGCCATATTAGATGTACCTTTAACGGATCAATATTAGTACGAGTAGTTCAAACAAGACAAGCAAACGCAACAAAAAGAATTAACATAATATGATTTTCTATGAGTAACATGAACACTACGACGTGACCAGGTGAACGACTGATCGTGAACCATGAGGACCGTCATGGGGTCCGCGTATGTCTTAATTAGACTATTGTATATATGGAGAACCCGAAGGATAGTCCTTTGACTAGTAGGACTGTATGTGTGCGACGCACGATCACAGGTACGATGATTCGTGAGTTCTCCGTTAGAGGACACTTTGAAAAAATATGGGGTACCGTAGGAGAGGGTATCTTATACCGCATAACGGTCATGCCAGATGGACCGTCGAATACGACGCTCCGTCACTTGTCCGTTGGGGGACACTTTATAGAAAAAATGATGACTGTCGCTTAGAAACAGGTCTCTGACAAACCATAACGGGTGCAGGACGACCGTCGTAAGCTACGGTCCTGCATGGGCTGTTTGAGGAACTAAACAAATTTGGACAGTGGTGTGTTAGGGCTATTGGAATCGGACCCTATGACCGGTCCGTCGTGGGTACTACGTGTCCCATCTTCCGGGGTCTCGTTCTGTAGATTAGTGACAGAACTGTGGTACGGCCAAGCATCCCCGATGAACTAAATCGAACTTGTAGTGTTTTTGGACCTACATTGTGCTAACCCAACTACCCTAGGACACTAGCATTGGCAAAGCAACCTATGTCTAGGTTGTTAAACCATGACAATTTTTCGAAACATTTTTTTAACCTAGGTTAGACAATCTTCTATAAAGAAATGAAAATCATGGGAGATTGAGCATGACGTAAGCAGGATTAGCGTGGGTTGGGGGGCCATGGTATGGTTTAGGGGGGGGGGATGAACTGCAGATGGGCGGATGAAGGAGGGAGGAAGGTGTTGGTTCATATCGACCGTAAAAAGGGTCTGGGGGGGGGGATTGAGCAACAGTGGAAACGTGGGATTGGGGGGTGGCGGGAGAGGTGGCGGTGTGGTTTGAGAGAGGTAGGGACGGGGTAGGAGGTGGGGTACAGGAGGTGGGGAGTTGAGCAGTTAAGCGTGGTGGCGTTGAGCCGTGCGAGGGTGAGGGGGAGGTTGCCTTCGCCCATCCGCTCCTCCTCCTTCCTAAACAAAATGCATAGATAATAGTAGAAATAAGAGACACTACCTTAGAAGTGAGAGAAAAACAAGATGGACAAGTAGCTCGATGACCAGAAGACCACCCACCAACACACCCACACCCCGACTTGTATATTAGACTTTTAAGGCTTTGGTCATTTGTGTTGTGGGAACACTGCTCGAGGCGAGATTGTGACGTTGAATAGAGGACTTGGTGGGAATAAAATGACGGCCATGGGTTGAATACTGGTTGGGCGTATTAATGGGGAATTTTAATAAAACACTCCAACCGGGTCGGGTTGGTACGCACTCGATAATACGCAGCGTTCCCCAATGACTGCCATCTCAGTTTGTGACGATCCTGTCGTTGTTTCCCCGTGTGTTTGCACTAGTTTGAAAATACCCGACATGACGTACCTGGTACGACGGAGGGCATACGACGGTCCTGTCTAAGGGCAACGGTCTGTCGATTGATTCCGTCAGTGTGACTGCTGAAGAGTAATTTTTTCTCTTTCTGCAGAATTTCCTGGGAGTGGCCTGCAAATTTAAAAACCCATTAGTAGAAAATGCTACCAGTACTAAAAAACTATAAGTATTGGGTTTCCTCCCAGCAGCGCCTTATTTAATGCTGCGGCACGCGTGGACATTGATACTCATCCTTCACTCACAATCAAGATGGTAATGACTCTATCAATAGCACTTACATTCCCCTATGCTTTAGCCCAAATAGAGTTTTATTTGTGGTCTTCTATTTCATTCACCTTAACCGGCCTACCTCCTTGGGTTTTGACTCAACGTCTGACTGATCGACTTCTCCGTGATGGAATACTTGGTAATCAAGTAATGGCCAGTCCGTTGGACAGAGCTTGCTCGACGACTAGGTGAACCAGAACTGTCCAAAAAGCACCAAATCGCCACCATAAACTCTTGTTTTTGTGTCACTTTTTTGTTCATTCTCATTGCTCATCTTTCCTTTGGTGGATATGCGGATACCGATTGGAGCTCACCACTCTGGCCTCATTTTCCTACAACGGTGAAAGTTCTCTCTTTCATTGTTCACAAATTTAAGATGCCCCTTTTTCCATATCACCTAAGCTCTACCTGTAGCAAGGAAGGGCTCCCAAGCAAATAGGCACTTCAAAAAACTCGACTTCACATCCAAGAATAACAAAATTTGCCAGAAATATTGAAGGACTCCACTTTTACTATCACATCATGGAGTATCCCTATAGGCCTTTTCAACACGTTCAAATCAGCCATCAGTACCGCATCACAGTGGGTTTTGGGTACCAAACCCAACTTCTTGTAAATCGAGAGGGGCATGAGATTTATGCTTGCCCCCATATCACAGAATGCTTTCGCAAAATGTATATGACCCCGACTGTAACAAGGAATAGTTGAACGCCCCGGATCTTTTTTGCACTAGAAATCTTGTAGGCAATGCTTCAGGTCTATCATCATGCCCGAAAGTGACCGATCTTTTCTTTTGTAACCAGATCTTTCATAAACTTGGCATAAACCGGGGGAAGGCGTAAGGAGGGTGGAATAAAAGCTGTTGCGGTCCTTGGTTGTTTCCCGAGCTTCTAACCAAAGGGACATTGATAAAAGAATGCTCAACTTGTTAAAAATGCGTATATGTTAACCATCCTCCGCATCCATCCTCCGTGGTCTTTTTCACTAATCTCTGAGGGAAGGGTGTGTGGTGGCTAGGCTGGGAATGAACTTCCTAGGGACTGTCTGTATCTTTTCCATTGCTCTCTTCTGCTTCACCACTACCCTTTAACCACCCCTGATCATCATCCTTTCTTTCGCACCTTTTGCTCATTATACGGCCTAGGTGGGTCAATGGTTTGGCCTTACCCCGACCCCGAGTAGTGATTTCTATATAGTCCATAATTTTTTGATTTAGGATGGTGTTGCTAGGAATAGTGCCGGTGGCGTGTGTTCACTATCGCAGATAATGGGGCACATTTCAATTCGATCTGTTTATCGATATTGCATGTGTATCAACGTTTTGCCCATACTAGGTAAATCACCCTTAACTCTTAATGTGCTCATTCACTAGCTCGAGAACCTCCTCATCATTTTGTGCACCATAAGCTAACTTCGCCCATACTAATCTCCACTATCCTAGGAGTACCTTCCCGATTTGAGGAGGGACATCGGGCCTCATTGCTATCATTTCTGTTCGAGGTTACCACTCACCCCTTTTGAAGGGTTTGTTCGCGGTTTAGTTCCGATCCGGACAGAATGACGCCTCACGGGCTATATTTACCATAGTTCCTACCTTGGTTTTCCTTGACCTTGGCGCCAATTATGCCCTATTTGAGACTTTGGCGCGTCGGATCGAACCCCCCGTCGGCGTTCCAAAATTTACCGAATAAGAGGTCCTTCGCATAATAGCATTCATCATTAGATGGTGGTTTCGACAAGGTAGTTGAACTTCATTTACTTTTTGCAAATGGTCCCCCTAGTGAGCGGGATGTTTTAGGGGTACGCAACCCCAGGCTCAGTAGCATCTGAGCCATTTCTTCATGAATCTCATCTCTTTTCTGGGTTGTGATGGACTGTACGGGCGAAGGTGTTTCTCCCTGTATCAACTTCCTAGTACGCCAGCTTTATTATGTATTCCGGGTATTTTTCCTCTAAAGTTGTTGGCAATCCTCACATAAGGTCAATTCCCGCATAAGATCCACCTGCTATAGTTTCCAACACCATTTTATTATTAGCATCCGAGCCCCGATAGAAGTTTCCTTCGTTACTCATCATCTATACGGTGATGTGGGACCACTCTCAAGAATAACGAGTGAATCTATCCCAAGAACACTTACTGACTCTCCTGGTAAGTGCCACAAATTTATTCACTCCTGTCTTGTGGTTTAATTTCTGGAGCCGGATAGTAGCGTGCTAACAAAATCCTTATTTGGTTCAAGTGAAGATTGAGTTGTATGGGAGCTCAGTGAACCATATATCAGCCTCTCCTGTCAGTGAGAGGGAAACACTCTGGCCCTATTACATCTAAATCCAAGTCAAGCCTCCTACACAACTTTACACACTCGCCGCCTACACCTTCGCTATAGGCATTTGGATCCTCAGAGGTAGCCCTGAAAACAAACCTCTGCTGGCAGTGGCATTTTTGCATCAGCTACTGTTACAACAAAGGATGGCCCTGTGGTTTAGGGGAGGGAAACACAAGTGGCCATTCGAGTCTGCATGTTATCATCGCCTCGTAAGTAATGCCTGGGCGGTGGATGGGTTTTGTCCCCTTTGTTGTGTTCAACTCCGAAGCATCGGGTAACAATTACCATAACTCACAACTCAACTTTGAATGTTTTTTGGATTTGAATCAATTAATCAAAGTAACTAGGGTTTTATACGTGTTCCCCACAAACAGTTTTCATAACTTATAATTCTAACTATATAACAACTTTTCCTAGTATCTGGCATGTGCAAATTGATAAGTTATGTATTTCTAAATCCTTGTGTCCGCAACTAGAAATCTCCACTCCGCACCTGGTTTCACAAGCTACGTTGTGTTTCTATCCTAAACCATTATCTTACCCCTCATTAAGCATCGTATTCATATTTGACTAAGTTATTACCTTGTACCATCAATACTAGCCTATTAGATAGTATACACTATCTAATGTTGATAATTCTTTTCCTATAATATCACCTTCCTTGGTCCGACAGGGGTAGCATTAAAGACGAGTTCTAAAAGTTGGCCATCCGTTCAAAAAAAGACTTCTAAAGCAAAGAATTATTATCATGCACTACACTATTCTAGAATCGTTATTTTAGTTTAGTTTAGGTTTATCTTCATTATTTGCCATGTTTTTCCCAAAACCCGAGTTTGGAGTTTAGTTACCATAGACTCCATAATCACAATTATTCCAAATACATTAAATAAATTCATGGTACTTACTTCAATGAGAAAGAGTAAAATCCAAAAGTATTGCTTGATTAAAATCCCATAATCACTTGCAATAATCTCAAAGTAAGCACAATCTCACAAAAAGTCCTAATGATGTCTCAAGTCTAGACAAGACCAAACACCCAGTGGTCACTAATATGATGTATACAATAACGAGTCTAAAATTGATCAAGGTCGTATAATCTAAGCTGTCCACAAAACTATTATTTTTTTCAACTATTTAAGATCGTTACAACCCTCCCCTGTCACGCCCCGTCCTCTTTTGCACGAAATCCGTCAAAATTGGCGGCTGGGTCGACGGACCTCGCGAGGATTCGGTTGTGGTCCCGACAGACCGTCGTGGACGTCTCCGTATCCCATACTAATGCAATTTCTTCCTGCTGCTCACTTCATTACCGCTCGAACGGCAATATGGACGGAACCTCAGGCACGAACGGTCGTCCGAGGGTCTTCGTTTCATAAACACTCAATCTTTGAATATTGGGCCTACTAAAGGGGAAATGATTCTCTGAACTTTTCATCACAACCCATGCAGACGGACCATCATAACACGATGACGTCACAAGATTCGTAACCCCACCCTTGTCAGACTTCCCTTCCCCTCTTCCTTCAGCAGCGTTGCACTACTGCCCAACCATACTGACCGTTCACAAGTACGACGGACCTCACAAGCTCCGTAGGTGGGTCTCGGTGTTTCTGTGTGTCTTCTTCTGCATTTCTTCACATCAAATCTCGCATTCATCTTTGGACAGATTTCCTGCAAATAAAAGAGAACGTATATAAACATTAGCACAAAAAGGCTTTTGACCAACAAACGAAATTAAGGAAAAGTATTAATAAGTACCGTAAACCACGAATATCAACAAGCCCTTGCTAGTTCTTAGCAAAAACTGAAACTAAATGACTGAAATGAAGTCATGCTATGTCCTCCGAAGATGAAGGACTTATCACCCTTTAATCTGCTGAAACAGAGATCGAAATCATTTATGCGTAATCTAGATGCTGAGAATGTGAACCTACATCACAATAAGATGTAGCGCACGTATGCGTTAGTGCTTGAAAGGTACTGAGCATGAAGGATATAATAAAACTGAAATAAAATATAACTGAACAAGCACAAAAGAAAATATAATAATCTGAACATGATATAGAGAATTCTGAGCTAACTGAATACAATGACCAATTTATAACATGCTGAAACTGAATAATGAATATACTGATAAATGGTCAATGCAAGAGAGTCTGACTTAATTGTGGGAGCTACTAATAACCGACAATAAAACCATATGAGCTTAATATGGAAACGATGTATATGCCCCATCGAGAGGACCCAATATACCATGTCGGAGGTATAAAAGCATGGTGGCGTGATCACTAAATTTATTCCTATAGAGGGGACTTACAACCTACTTGGCTAGTAGTTCTAAGACTAATTGGGTACGTTGAAACTAGTCCAACTCTATATTATGCTACTCCGATGGAATTATATAGTTAACTGATTATGTCTGAATTTTTGTAAATATTGGATAGCTAAAATTGAACATGCAAACTGAGAATGCAATATTCAAGCTGATACCGATGCATTGAAAACTGAGGCATGTATAACTGAATAACTGAAATATCTGACCTAAAATGTGTAATTCAAGAACAAAAAAAAAAACAAAGCTAGGGTTCTGAAGTTCATGCAATAATATGAGTAATAACATGATAATCTGTTTTAGAACATATAACTAATATATTCATGAATTTTTGTCTATGTTCTAGAAACCTTAAGTCTAATCATGATGTGGAAATCAAGAATTTGACTGAAAAACTTAGGGGACCAATGGGTGAAAAGGAACCCCTCAAAGAAATTCCACATACCTGGGAATAAAATTCACGGAGAAAACACTTTGATTATGGGGCTGGAAACTGCTGGAAACCTTGCTGCGTTCTTCAATTAGGGTTCTGGACCTTTTCTCCTTTCTTCCTTATAATTTCTAAGTTTTGATTAATGATTTAATTAGGTAGTTTTTAGTTTTTAGTTAGTTTCTAGGCATTAAAATTACCTAAATCTTGTGCTGTAGCAGTTCAGCTCCCAACATTAGATTTTTCTGTGGATTTCATCAAACAGGTATGTGGGATTTCACGAGTGTGGTTCATTTCACCCATTGGTCCCTTGTTTCAGTCTCAGATTCTGATTATCTTAATGATTACCTAAGGGTTTTCTATAACTTTGAGATACCTTCCTGAACCTATTAAATCTAGGTTCCAAATAGATTATCTGTATCCTCAGATATCCCTGAATTTTGAAACCCTAGATAGTATTTTTTAGTTTTGAATTAACCTGCGAGGTCAGGTATATTCAGACACTTCAGCAGATACATGCTCCCGTTATAAGGCTTAATTACAGGTTCATATTGCTTCCAGTGCCGGTTTAGTTTTCAAGTTATCCATATTTACAGAAACTCAGACATAATTAGTAAAAGGTATAGAATTCATGGGAGTGTTAGCATATACGAGTTGACTAGGTTATCTACCCAATTAGTTCCATATTACTAGCCAAGTAGGTTGTAAGTGGTTCTTATGGGCAATCAGTTTAGTGAGCACGCCAGAATGCCATACACTTTGAAAAGGGATTAAGTATTAGGTCCTCTTGATGGGCGCTTTTATACATGGACTTCCACATTTAATCAGTGGTTTTATTTCGGTTATTAGTAGCTCCCACAGTTTAGTAAGTAAAAATCTCGGCAATTGCCAGTTATAGTATAATTTTGTATTAGTTTTAGCATGTTATAAAATTGGCAGTGCATTCAGTTAATCAAAATTCAGTTATCAGGGTAAGATTATGATACAGTGCTTTTATGCTTGTTCAATAGCTGGTATTCATCTGTACTCTATCCTACAGGCTCAGTACATTTCAGTACTGAAACATATGTGCAATACATCTTCTCGTGCTGTCGGTTCAGTTCAACATCCAGATCACGCAGATGAAGATTTTCTGCTCTCCAGGTTCTAGCGAATTTTCCTTAATCAGATTTAGTGGTGAGTCCTCATTCTCCGAGGAACAACAGTCTGAGTTTCAGTTTAGTCTTTATCATTTATTTAATATTTTTCTAGATGTAGCTGGCTTGTCCAGTAATTTGCGCTCCTGTAGAATACTTTCCGAATAGTTAGATTCAGATTAGTATTGAGTTCACATTTCTTGTATTATAAACTCATTATTTTCCAATTATCTCAACTATATACTATAGTATTCCCCATATGTGCAGTTTAAATTACTGATTTAGACTCCTTTGCCATCATTTATATCTTTAGTATGCTCATGATCATGCCAACATGTGTAGCTTGGATCCATGTGGTTCCAAGTTCATGGTCCTATACGGTATGTAGTCGGGGCTGACAAAACTTGTATTAGAGCAGAGGTTTCAAGAGTTGGGGGTAGGATGTTAAAAAGCCGCATAAGTAAAGTCCTTTTCGTGGGTGTAAAGTTGCACACATCGAATGAGGTGGGAGGTTATTGAAGTGTTTAGGAAAAATTCACTTTCGTGTTACCTCTTATGTTGATAAGGTAAGATCTTTTCTTTAAATAAAAACTTGTCATTTTAACATTTAATCATGCCTTATCATAGAGATTAGGCTTGGAATGCTAATCACACGTAAATGCTTAACACAATTCTTCTTAATACCAGATAAGGAAGTTCAAATGCAGAGTTTTAGAATGCCAATTCAGCTTTTGGCTCTGAGTATAAACAACCAGAACAATCAGTAGGTTTGAGTTCCTACTAATATAAATGCTCGATTAGTGACAGTCAAAGTTTGTGATTTCGTTAGGATGAATTCGCCTAAGTTTTCAGGGTCACAAGTTGGTAAGAACCCACAGAAGTTCATTGAGGAGGTCAACACAATATTTTGTGTTGTCAGTAACTGGTAGTTATATGTGAGATTGGCATCCTTCCAACTCAAGGATGTGACTAATATATGGTTCACTCATACAACAGATATGACATTGTCTTTTGTAACTTAGTATAGAATTCCGATGAGGTTAGTCAGAATCTCTCAGAAATCGTCTCGTCTCTACTCATTCGGTGACCCAGTTATAGCTGACATAATACAAAATGCGCTGTCAGGTCTTCAGAAAGTCCCTAAGAAGATTAGTAGGTTAGAAATGATAGACTTTGAGTGTATTTCTAGGCATGATTGTGTACACTAATTGTTATGCCTCCGCACTTGTAGAACTAGGATCTTCGTTTTCACTTTCCAGACGAACCAATCTGAGAATTGAAAGGTAGTAGCTTAGAGCCGAGGTGCGATTTATTTCTTACTCAGGAAGGAATGATAATATTTAAGGGTTTATCTCGATCATTTTCGTCTGGGTAAAGGATCTAGCCTTGAAACCCCAAAAACTCTTGAGAAGTTAAATTAGTTTTGTGATTTTCCAAAAGTGTTTCCAGAGGATATCCTGGTCCCTCAAAGGGAAATTGACTGTGGAATGATTCCTCAGACTAGAGCGTTTCCACATGGGGTGCACCAATGTTGTCGTAAAAAAGAAAATGGTTCTCGCAGAATGTGCGTTGCACAACAGGATTGCTGAACAAGGCCACAGAAACAAAATAAGTACCATCCCCAGGCATTGATGACCTCTTTTGACCCAACTTCAGGGGGTGTAGCCATTTCGCAAGATTAGGGACCTCAGAAGTATAATGTCGCTCAAAGTCATAGATTGTGCATTTGGAATAAAAGCCTTCAGAACTCTGGGTAGCTATGGTCATTCTGATTTTTTTTTTTTTTTTTTGTTTTTGTGGGTTGTGTTGTTTGGTTGATTTATGTCGTTTTGTACTAAAATTGAATTCTCATGCAACTTTCATGGATTTGATAAATAGAGTGTTCAAACAGTACTTGGACTTGTTCGTTATCGTCTTCATTGATGATATCCTTATTTACTCTAGGAATGATGAAGAACATGCGAGTCATTTAGGAATTGTTTTACACATTCTCAAGGACCGCCAATTATTTTCTAAGTTTAGCAAATGTGAGTTTTTGTTGTAATTCATGTCTTTTATCAGTCACATTGTATCTAGTGAAGGGATTCGATTGGATTCACAGAAGATAGAAGCAGTGAAACAGTGGCCCAGACCTACCTCTACTATAGATATCAGAAATTTCTTAGGTCTAGAGGGTTATTACAGAAGGTTTGTGGAAGGATTTTCATGCATAGCCTCACCATTGACTAGGTTGACTTAGAAGATGGTCAAATTCCAATGGTCAGATGATTGTGAGAAAAGCTTTGCAGAATTGAAAAGTAGATTGACTACAACTCCTATCTTGACTCCACCAGAGGGTACAAATGGTTATGTGATCTATTGTGATGCATCCAGAGTTGTCCTAGGTTGTTTGTTGATGCACCGAGGGGTAAGGTGATAGCTTTATGCCTCTAGACAAACGAAGGTATGAGAAGAGACACCTATCGAGACTTATGACCTCAATGGAGCAGTGGTATTCACTCAGATCTGATCAATACTTGTATGGTGTTCACATTGATTTGTTCACTGACCATAAGAGCCTTCAGTATGTTCGTTCATCAGAAGAGAGGTGGAATCTTCACAAGAGGAGATGGCTTGAGCTCCTTAAGGAGTGTGTATTAGTGTGCAATTACCATCTTGTAAGGCCAATGTTATAGCATATGCTCCGTATAGATTATCTTGCTTGGTTAGTGTAGCCAAATGATGAGGAAGAAAGGAGGATACTGATGAAGGATGTTTACAAGCTTGCTCTCTTAGGAGTTCGCCTTAATGAGCATATCATACAGGGTGTACACAGGTTCAAAAATGGGGAAAATCTTTATTCGTGGCTAGTCGGAGGGTTAAGGACAAGACGTAGGGATCCAACGTTCTTGAACTTACAAGGCAGTTCACACTTATAGACTCTGGAGGCTTTTCTCCCAAGGGGAGATTGTACTCTCGCTACCAGGGTAGGATTGTGTGTTCCTGATTTTTGCGATTGAGACAACATATTCTTTGTAGAAGCCCATAACCATCTAGGTCTTCTATTCATCCAGGTCGTGCTAAATGTACCATTTTGTCTGGCTCAGTACGTCTACTGGGGAATTCATATGAGAGGGATATGCAAGATTTTGCGTAAGTGCCTCATTGCCCAGCCAAGTCCATGTAAACCTTAAGAAACCAGGAGGTATTACTCAAAGAGACGATATTCCTTATTGACAGTGAATGTGATGATATGGATTCTGACAGGTTTACCTCTATTCCTGACGCATCACTATCACCCAGCTTGGGTATAGTAGATTAGGAATGACTACAGTCATTCATCGTCTTTTTTATGTCAAGACTGAAAGATTCGGTGGAGAACTACGCCAACTTTACATAAAATGAAAATTGGTGAGGTTGCATGATGTTCTTTGGTCTATCTCTCAGATAGAGGTCCTCATATTACCTCTTATTTCTGGAGTCCTTTCAGAAGGATTCTTGAATACTTTAAGTTACCTTAGTTCACATTTCCTTCACAGACGATGTCGTCAGGCAAGCGTACAATATACCTTTAGGATATGTTGAGAGCTTGTGTGATAGATTTTCATAGGTGTTGGTATCGAATCACCTCCTCTTATTGATTTGCCTATATAATGCTACCATCCACATTCAGATGGCCGAGTTAGGAGGCTTATTCATGGGGTGGAGAGTAGATCTCCTGTTGGTTGGTTTGAAGTATGTGAGCAAAGGCTTTGATAGGGCCAGATTTATCCCTTAAAGGCTAGGAGAAAGTGCACTTATAAGATCTAATGTAAGACAACCCAAGTCTTCATAATTCTTATGCAGATGTAGGAGAAAGGGAACTATACTTTCAAAGTTTGATGATTGGGTTTTTCTGAATGTCTCACCCGATGAAAGGGGTTATGAGATTTGGCAAAAACGGAAGCTTCCCGTAGATAGTAGCCCTTACAAGATCTAGAAAAGTGTTTGGCAGAGTGGGCATATGATTTTAGTTTGCCACAGAATAGTAACAGTGCTCCGGTCTTTCAAATCTCACTCTTTAAGAAGTTGTGGGTGATCCAGTCCTATATAGTGCATTGAGATTGAGCCGATAAAGACGTCTTCTTTATGCAGGATTTACCAGTTGAGATTCTTTAGCGTCAGGTCAAAGGTTGAGAAACAAGAAGTCACTTCAAGTCAAGGTTGTATGGAGGAAGTCAGTCTCGTAGAGGGCAGCTATTGGAAGCAGAGCATCCATGAAAGCTAATATCCTCAGACCTCTTTCCTTACCATTCCACTCCAGCTTGAGGTAATAGTTCCTCTTACCTTTTCTACAAAAATCTATCCTCCTCATTCTCTTAGAATCATTGCCCTCAGTTTGTACTATCCATTTTTAAGCGTTTACCTGTGACTCAGAACTCAATTCAGTCATAAACTCAGTTCGCGTGTTTAGTAGTGGGGTGCAGCTCTCACTTACCCCGTCTATTTCAGCTAGTTTAGTCTTCAATTTCGAGACGAATGTTCCAAAGGGGGGATGATAATGTAGTCCCCCATATACAAATAGACCATATCAATAGCGATTTAAGTCAGATCCGAGTTCAAATTGGCCCAATTATCCTGCCACTGTGAGCACAGGAACGGAACTGGGCTCCTCTCCTACAACACTATCCAATTCCGAAAAATGAGGGCGATTCGGCGTTGTTTTGAACCATCATTGCATCCTGGGGTTGGTGAGAGCAGTATCCATTGAGTGCGCACCTGCGTGTGATGCCCGTCATGAGGGAAAGGTGAGTAGAAGGTAATATAGTTGGGTTTGTGGGGGGTATGAAATGGGGGTAGGAGTGGTGAGGCTGTAAGATAGGCACTGGAAGAAAATGTAGAAGTTCTCCTATAAAGGTATTCCCATGGCCTAAGACCACCACCACCCCTTTCCTCTGCGATTAGGGAAAAAGCCGAGTACGGACAATATCGGCGTTTATGACAAATGTTTGCATGCATCTTCTCTCATGTCACTTGGTAGAATCGCTAGAACATGCCCCGTTTTTATGCAAAGTTTATATGCCGATCTGGTTACAAAGAAAAGATCGGTCACTTCGAGCTGATGATAAAATGCAGGCATTGGTAGTGCTATTCTACAAATCTCTACGTACAAGATAGAAGATCGGTGCGTCAGCTAATTTTTCTTATACAGTCGGGTCAATACTTCTTGCGAAAGTCATTATAGTGATCTAGGGGGCAAAGCATAAAATCGTCAGCCCTCTTCGATTTACATCGCGTTGGGTGGTGACCCAAAAAGCCCCTACGATGCGGCTACTTAGGGCGGATCGGAAAGAGTTAAAAGGCCTATGAGTAATAATCCAACGATGTGCGAGTAAAAGTGGAGCCGTTCATATTTCTGCAGATTTTGATTATTCACTTGATTGTGAAGTCGATTTTGAAAGTGCTCTTATTCGTGGGAGGCCATTCCTTGCTACGTGTCGAGGCCTATAGTATTATATGGAAAAGGGGCAGATGAAAATTTCGGTTGTAACATAGAAGCGACCACTTCAACTTTGGTCCGGTCCGTGGATGCTAGTGGTGAATCCAATCGGTATCTTCCATATCACCCACAAAGAAAAGATGAAGAAAGGAGTATTAACTAAAAAGTGCAAAAAGTGAAGTTTATGGTTGGGAGTCATTTTTTGTGGCTTTAAGACCAGTTCTAGGTTGCATTGTGCTTTCGGGCAAGCTCAAGTCCAAATGCGACCGCCTTACTTGAATTACACTAGTATTCCCCTCATGAGAGCTTTTGATTAGAAACCAAGGACGGAGTGCGTTTAAGGGAAAACAAACTTTGGTAAAGAAATGAATAAAGCTCTATTTTTAGGCATACTACATCGGTGATTAAATCGTGCTAGATGCATCCATCTTGATGAGGCTGAGTGATCAAGTGTCCTCGTTCGTGCGAGACGTTAAATCGCAGGCGCTTGTTGGGAGGGCAACACAATACTTTAGGTTTTCTTTCTGTAAGGTGTAGCATTTCCTACGAATGGGTGTTATTATATTTCGCACCCGATCACGAACTTCCACAGAAAATCCTCTGCAGCCACTCTGGCAAGCAGTCCTGATGGATACATCGACGGAACCGTCATGTTTTGCGATGGTCTGTCTGCATGATCCGTTCCTTTGCCAGGTACATCTTCTTTTTCTCATCAAACTAGGCGCACAGGCGACGGAGCCATAACGACCGTATCGATGTGATGGATTCGTCGGGGACGCTTGGCGTCATTATGAAGCTTACCGACCTGACCCGACTGGGGTTTTAAACTTCTTAACTTTAACCCCCACCCCCCCTTCAGTTCACACCTTCCTTCCTCTCGCCTCCATTTTCCTCTTAACTTCCAAGTTCATAACCCCCTCTCTGACACCCGACTCATTTTTCCCAAATTCCCCAATTCCCTAAATTCACTATCTATCGTCGTAAGTCTGCCGCTGGTGGTTCTTTACTTGATCACTAGTACCTTTCCTCGCGTTGTTTTTTTCTCAAATTCTCAGGTTGTGTCTCGATTTCTACCCTTTCACATTGCATTTTTGTTTATTAATTTGTTTAGCCTATTTCTTCTTTGGGTTTCTTTTAATAAATTCTGTCTGAATTGTTGAGAATCCTCAAAATTGCCATGTTAAAACTACTAGAATGTGCTTAGCATGCTAGTTTACTAGGGTAGTTGGGCGGTTGATAATGTAGTTAACACCAACAATTTCATTTGGGTTCATAGTGGGATGATGGTGAATCCCCATTTCTTATTCACTGAATGACGAACGGACCCCGATGACGTACCGTCGTACCCACGACGGAGCCAGAAATTTGGATTCGTTCCAACATCCATCCCTAACAGCCACCCTCTGTCCAATTTTCTAGTGTCCCCCAACAGAATAAGCTACTACGGACCATCGGACCCTGACGGTCCGTCCTGCATAACCGTTATGAAGTTAGAGACCTTCTCTCTAAGGTCTCCATACTTTTTTCCAGTATCCTCTGACGGCACCTACGATTGAATCGTCAGACCTTCGACGGTCCATCTATGCCTAATGACCGTTATGATCGGTCGCGACCCCTCGCCTAGTGTCTCACCCCCTTTTCTAAGTGGCACCACCGACGGACAAATCGATGACGGGTACCGTCGATAATTACAATGGTCCGTCCAGACATATACCGTCAATACTGTTCAAGACAGTTCCTTTAGGGTTCTCCACATAAACATATTTTAAGTAAGATATGACGGACCCCAGTGAAGGTCCGTACGTATTCACGACGAGCCTGTCATTTGTCCATCGTGTTTCCTCGGTACTCATAAATGTCATTACCTTTACGCTCTTTATTTACGTTTGTGTCATTTTTCTATGTCTATTGTGTTGCCCTTCTTAGTACTAAGCTAATAATTCTTTACAGTACTATCCTATTAATGGCACCATAAATAAGATCGAGTTCGACGCACGCGGGCGATCGAAGTCTGTCACCCCCTTGTCTGCCCGCCTGGTGATTGCTCCTGAGTCGATAGTGTGACCGTCGATTAACAGGCCCTCCAGTCACTGTTCACCCCTCCAATCTGCACTTGCTGCCTAGAGCCACCACCCCAAAAGGTGCGTCTCGCCGTAGTCACTGCCGGGCCTCCAGTCTATGAGTATGCGCACCCTGACCTCACCCGTCTGGTCAGCTACTTGAAGAAGGACGTCTGGCTTCCTTAGGAGTTTTCGTGGTCGGAGTAAGCCTCTTAATCAACTGATGGTCCCTGCACCCGCCACCGGGTTGCAGATCTGCCTCTCCGATGAGGTTGACAGTTTTGCTGTAACTCCACACCGACCCGGTTTAACCAACTTGTCCTCTCACCCTGTTTACACCGACCAGCCCAACCGTGGTGTGTCGACGGCAGTCTCAACGTGCTATTCCGACGCAAAGTTCCTGACTGACAAAGGCGTCTGACGGACACTTACATTTGTGATGGCTCCGTCCTTACGGGAGTGTCCCGACTATGACCACAATCCCAATCTCTTCACCATGACATCGCTCGAGTGGCAACATGTTCGTTGGGACGTTATAGTGAAAGTGGTCCGAATTCTCTTACGCTCCTAGTAGCTACTACTTTCAGATTACAAATTGATATTGGGCTGCTCCCACCAAAACAGGCCCCACTGGATCTGTCTGAGTACAGTGGCATTCAGGTTTATATCTCCACCCTGCCTGCCATCCTCCCGGTATCTATACGGCGAGAATTTTGATGCCAACCGGACCCTCTCACCATCAACGCGCCGCTATTGACTATCGGTGGCAATTGTCAAAGATAGCCAATTAATGGCGGAGCCCATTCTATAGAGCCACCAAACGTGGATGACCTGAATTGTCCGTTGATTTAGCAGGGTGGCTGACTTGTGTGGCCGAGCCGAAGAGGGTAGCCATCAAAGACGTCTACCTGACCTTCACGGCGAAGTTTTTGTGCGGTGTTGATTGTCCGCCACTCCTACTAACTACTCACTGCCTTTCCCCGCCACAGCCATTCTTGCCTATATTCACATGATCGAGCAATAGACTGATGGAGGCCTATGATAGCCACGTTTGAGGTGGATTTTGCTTCGCTTTTAGTGCGGTCAGTCACGATAGGGCTTTAGAAAAGGTCCCACTGACTTACCCTTTCCCGTGCATGATGTATTTCTCTATGTAGTTGGTCCGAGGTTGAGTTGGCCTTAATGGCACATTGATCAGGCTCAAGACGACCCGCAGGCACTGTGATATCGGCCTCATCAGGGATGATGCAATGAGTGTGCTCCTGCAGAGGGCCCCGCCCGAGTTTAGCCGAGCCTCCACTTGGTTGACAATCTGCTGATACATTAGGCGACAGCCCCCGCACGTTACGCATAGGCGCTTCCATGGATACTCAACCAGACCGGGTCGAGTCTATCCCTGGGTAGTATCCACTCTCAGCCGCCCCCGAGCTCCTCTACGCTTCAGCTTCTTTCCTTCCCCGCTCTGGTCCCGCTTTCGTAAGTGTCAAGAAAATTAGCGATACAATGGCTGCTCACTTCTACATTCACATCCAGCCTTGGATGCAGAGGTCTATTGCTGATGCAGAAGAGCTTTTTGGAGCTGAGAATGGTCAGCACACAAAGCGGCAGCATCCCTGAGGGTTCGTCGAGGGTTTTGAAACGCTTTTGAGGTTTGCGGGTGTTAGCTCGCTCAGCCTCTCCGTGTGGAATTGTCGACCCTTCAGGCTTGCGGTCGAAGTCTTCGCAGAGACAAATCGATAATGATCTAGACGGTAGGGTGCCTGATCTGAGGCCTTCTATAGTGGCCTCGCTAAAGACATAGTGATGGCGTCCCTTATTCTCCACTTATGAGATTCCCCACCGTCCCCCTCTAGAGCATGCCAATATCAAGGGTCGAGATGGAGGATGGCTAAGCAGATCACGGCAGCAAAAAGGAGCACGTGGAGATGAGGCTGCGATGAGAGCCTCGCTTGATGATGAGGAGGCGCATCAGAATGAGAGCAATAAGTTAGCTGCTGGGAGCATCTAGCTCCAGAAATGTGGAGATCTCGCGGAGCACTGCTGATAGTGATTTCAGATGTTGTGGACACTACTGAGGGTGTCTATTACATAGGTATGGGGTCCGGTATTGGGCCCCACCACTTGCTGATCCGTCGGTGCTGTGAGTGTTGCTCCCCGGTTTACTTCACCTCCACTCTTGTATTCATTTTTTTTTATGCATTAGGGACAATTTGCATGTCTTTTTGTTGGGGGTGGGTAAAATGGAAAGTGAGTGCTACGGGGCAGTTTTGAGTAGCCCAATTCACTATCGCTTTGGGTTTTCT
Organism: Solanum habrochaites; assembly: GCA_027704765.1. Taxonomy (NCBI): domain Eukaryota; kingdom Viridiplantae; phylum Streptophyta; class Magnoliopsida; order Solanales; family Solanaceae; genus Solanum; species Solanum habrochaites. The sequence continues at coordinate 58,033,653 of JAKWJA010002500.1, forward strand.
TTCTTTTCTTGCCTGTGTGTTCTTTTCCCCCCAAGCGACTATATTTTTATGTTACTCGGCATGTCAATATCTTGTGTACATAGTTTAATTCTGACGCCTGATGGCTATAAAATGATAATCCTGAAAATGGAAAATGATGCATGACTAGCATAGTAAATTGATAAATGTGTGGCTCTAAGCTGACCATAGAGGTACAACCACTGCATGACCTAAGTCTAAAATTCTACTAAGGTGTGCTGATAATCTGGTAGCGTAAGTGAGATGTCAAGTGAGTGGTGAGGAATATTTGACAAGTCCCACTATTTGTACTGGAGCTACGAACTAGGCCCTGTTAGTCCTGCTAAGTAATTGTAATAACAATTAGTACAGGATCTAGGCCCTTGTTGAATCTAGCCCATTATTTCGCCTAACTAAAAGAAACCAAATGAAAATTACTACTTCTTGAATCCAAAGATATTGTGCTTAAACTAGACTTTCTTTTCACCCCCACGGATCTGTTAATGAAATATGTTTGTCCCTGGTCCCCTCCTTGGACATGTGCACCTCAGTTATCTGCCAAAGCAAGTAGTTGAGGGTGGCTATGTAGTAAACCACCCTTTTTATATGCCCTGAAAAATTGGTATTGTCGACTTTGACTCATGGCAAAAAGCCATAAGTTAGGGGGGCTATTATGTAGAATGCTCTGAAAGTGGTATTGAAAGAACAAGAGGGAAAGGTCAATGCCTGGAACTGGGATTGATAGAACAAAGAAGAGAACGAACAAACAAGCTAAAGTGACTCAAGAATTATTGAAAGAACACGTGCAATAATAATAAAAAAAAAATAATTACAAGAAAATAGCAAGAAATAGCAGAGATCACTACACAATGAAAAAGAAGGTAAATACCAAGGTTAAAGATATGAGAAACTGGCAAAATAAAATGCTAGCACAAATGGTGTAACTGTTTACAGCTGATATTCAATTGGGCAAAAAGTCACTAAACTATACTAATATACCCTAACCTACATCAACTTTATTACAAACTAAGAAAGTCCTAACGTGATCCTAAGGAGTTGTATGCGAACTTAAAGCAGGAAATACTGGCAAACTAATTCGAATATGTATGACGAGTGTGAATTTGGTATGAGAGTGAGTGTTGAAAGTAATCCTTATACTCCCAGAAATCATTGTGGTGAAAATATGCATTTTTTTTTTGCTTGCGGACACTACGTTGCAATACCCGAAATATTAGCACCTCGGTGAGAGATTGAAGGATATGGGGTGTTGTGATGAGTGAGTCCTGTGCATGGTATGATTCCACATAATTCAAGCCTAATGATAGCATGCATACACATATGACTCGAACGGGAATATGACTAACCAAATGATTGCGATATAAAACTGGATCCTATTGTACAAAGATTTTGAATGGATCTATTCGATCACTTGAGGACAAACTAACGAATTTAATTGAGGGTGTTATATACCGTGTTCACGGTATTTTTAATACTTTTTCCTTAAGTTTAGTGTGTCTGCCCACAAGAGCGCCTTTGTAATAATTTTAATGTGAAGTGTCTCTTTATTTTGCAAAGAATCTATCTAAAGATGAATGCGTTAGGTTTTTTAGCGAAATACAAAAAGTACCACCTATGGAAGTGTGACTGTTCGTGGGTGCCGGTGCGGTCCGTGTGCATCGTAGTGGCAGTTGCTGAAATTAAGGGAGAATTCTGACCAAGTGTAGGGGTTACCGAGTTGGTGATGGCCTGCCAAGCCATACCGTTCCGTTGCCTGCTTGTTCGTCATGCAAGATCAGAGAAGTAGTCCCAGTCCTTCCCAAATTCCAAGAATCAAGTGTTTGGACAAGACCCTCGCGGACTCGTGTGCCAGTGACGATCCTTTCATACAATGCATCGAGTTTGAGGAAGATAGCCGTATAAGAAATGCACAAGTATGGGACCGACGAAGCCCCATGACGCCCGTCGGATCCAAGAAGATTGTCGGCAGGGTCCCGTCGGACCACGCATGTTGATACTTTCCAGTAAATAGAGTCCTTATTTTAATTAGGTTTTTATTTTTATATAATAGTTTTCAAAAAACCCGCTCGTTTGGGGGTTAGACTCCTTATTATTAAAGCTTCTTTTGTGGCAATTTGTGATTATTGTTCCTACGTTTGGAGCAATCCTTGTCTTCACAGATTTCAGTTAATTGATTGTTCGTGGAACTTTTGTTGATTATCAGTAACTTTTGGATTTTATTCTTATCTCATTGAAGTAATGCATGAATTTTTAATATACACTATAGACTATTGTGATTATGCTATGGGTAACTTAACTCTCTAACTAGGTTGTTGGGAACCATAAGCGTGAATAATGCGGTAGCACCTACTAAAATAAAGGCTATAATCGTTTCTTCATGTATTGATATTCTTCTCGCTAAAGGTCTTATAACGGATGGCAATGTTAGAACTCGCCTTAAAATTCTACGTCGCCGGGACCCCATGATGTAGATAATAGGGACAAAAGAACTATTAGCATATATTTAGTTAATACTATCTAATAGGCTAGTATTGATGGTACGCAGGTAATAACTGAGTCAATTTGAATAGATGCTTAATATAGGTAAAGGTAGGGTTAGTATAGCAACACACGTAGCTCGGACCAGGATCGGAGTGCAGTTTCTAGATTCCGGACCAAGATGAGAAATACATAACTTAGATCACTTTGTATGGCAAGGATACTAGGAAAGATTGTTATGTTAGAAGTTCGAGTTGGATGAACCTGTGGGACCACGTAACCCTAGTTTACTTTTATTATCGATTATACTCCCAACATTTGAAGCTTTGTTAGTTGTCTACTTTAATTCACTAGTTACTTTTCATTTATTGAAGCAATGAACCCCCCTTTTATCTTTTTGCTTTCCCAAGGGACATATTGAATGACATATAATAATAGAATCTGAAGTTAAGTCTAAAACTAGTTTCCCCTCTTGGAACGATTCCAACCGCAATTAGTTTGGGTTCTTTCCCTGCCACGACCGCTTTACTTACTTATTTTGAGAGTAAGTTTGAGCAGTGATCAATCAGCCACTTCATAGGTTCTTGACCGTAGGTTGAATTTTGCTGAAAGTTAAGGAAAACAAATCAGTTTAGATCCATTATACAAAGTGTACCCAGAACCTACCCACAAGATAGATAAGTGATTAGCTTTCCCATATCAAACGGCGACCTCTGCTAAATCGACGTGCGAGTAAATGTTATAGCCTTTTGGCTTAAGGTCCTATAGAACAGGCCCTGACGACATACCAATATGGGAGCGTCGGGCAGCCCACTGCCCGTCAGTCGGGCCCGTTTGTTCTTGTGTCGACATAAACCTTCCCAGGTGTTTTTTGGAACTTTTCCACTCCATTAAACCCTAAGTTACAATATTTTGACCTAAGGTCAGCATATTTTAGTCAGTTTAAGACTAGAGCGTAATTAACACATATCCAATCAATCTAATCAAACTTAAGAAAACGTACAGCAAGAAAGGAAAAAAACGCAAAACCCATATTCACAAGACACCACAATTCCAGTAGTTACAACCTTGACTTAAGTATTTTTTTTGTGGTTCATCACCCGGTATGTACGATTTCATTCGTGGGTTTCCTTTTTACCCATTGTGTCCAGTTTTCAGTAGACTTCTTGATCTTCTATTCATTATTAACTAGTTTCGAGAACTTTGATAGAACTTCGCTGAACCTATTATATATGTTCATAGCCAGATTATCATGGTAGTACTCATACATTTGTCATGATTTCAACCCTGCTATGTATTTTCTTTAGTTTTTGAATTACCCATGCTAGATAAGAAATATTTCACACTTCAATATCCATGCCCTCATGTTATACATGCATACGCATTTTTTTTTCCAATCTGCATCTTCAGTTTGAGATTCCACAGTATTTAAAGAAACTCACAACATACTCATAAATTTAAATAAGCCCTGGGAGTATGCAGCCTACTGAGTTGGACTAGGTTCAGCGTACCCAATTCGTCCTAGAACTACTATCCAAATTACGTAGTAAAGTCCCCTCTTGTAGGCATCAGTTTGGTGATCACCCATCATGCTTTTATACCTTTGGCAGGGTATTATGGTCCACTCTCAGATGGGAGTATAACAACATCGGACGCCACATTTGCTCATGTGTTTATTTGGTTATTAGTAGCGGTCTCCCAGTTCAGTCAGACTATCTGCAATTGATTTCCCATTTATCGGTTAATTTGTATTCAGTTTGCATGTTATAAATTGGTCATTGCTTCATTAGCTCCAATTCGTTATCATTAAGATTATTATACTTGCTTTTATGCTTTTCAATTATGTGTATTTCAGCTTTCTCTAGCCTACATGCCTCAAGTACCTTCATGTACTAAGACGAACATACACAGGCGCTCAACAATATCTTCTGTCTCTGTTGTAGGGTCGGTTCTCACATCCAATTACGCATAGATGGATGTCCTATCTCCCTGTATCAGCATATTTAGTGGTGAAGTCCTTATTCTCCTGGACAACAGTCATAAGTTCCATTTCAGTTTCTTTAGTCATTTAGTTTTCAGTTTTTGCTAGATTAGCTGGGGCTTGTCTAGTATTTTCGAGTCCAATTTAGAGGCTATTTTAACAGTAATTTAGGCTTATTATTGAGTTAATATTTCTTTTGTATTACACTCCTTGTTTTGCAAATAGCCAACTATAAAGACCAATGGCTATGCCCCATCTTTTTTCAAATTAAATTATGATTTAACTTCTGCATCAGTTTATTATATTTTGCATTCTCACGATCATGCCAGCAGGGTTAGGTTGAGATCACTTGTGGTTCTAAGTTCAACATCTGCGTCTCAGAGGTAGCTCGGGGCGTGAACCTGGGTATCTGGAAGGAAATCAATACTAAAGTCAATTCACCTTTTAGGAAGGACTTTGGGAAGATCTTCAAGAAATATTTTGGAAACTCACAGACTACTAGAACTATCCAGAGTTTGGGTATTCAGAACTAGAGACTTACCCTAACTAATGATAAGGATAACCCTTAGAGATCGATATTTCTGCTCTCAGGTCCGCATGAATCGACCATAGGCGCTAAGCAACATACTACCCTTCCATTCTAAGATTATTCGGTTGGAAACTGAAAATTAACATCCTATTCTACATCGACTGACGCATAACAGGAATGTAGACCAATCCTGCTAGAATACATCAAGGTCAAGCCGTTTGAATATACAGATCTGTTGAGGTAACTTTCTAGAGGATTTTAGACAGACAATTTTCTGTATAACCCGTCTACCTATACTGGGTCACGACTAGAGTAGAGACTTAGAAAAGGTTTTTAGAGAGTTTTTTGACTCCACACGAATTGGACTGCTATTTAGGAGTTACAAAAGCATAGTGCCCCTGGATCTAACAATGCATAAACACGAGGTACAAAATAACCCGTAAGTACCACTACATACATTAGAGAAACTTTCCTGATCCTAAGCACATGAGAGAACCTTCCTGATCCTAGCAATCATGAAGAGCATAGAACCTATTATGGCAGTGACCTCCACCTGTACCAGATGAGTTACCCTGCTGAGTCGGGCGACCTATTGTTGCTGCTGAAGTTGTAGAATGAGCTCTACCATTACCACCTCCTTGACCCTGTCTAATGGACAATCCCTTAACCTGTAACCAGACTGATCACACCCAAAACATCCTTCTTTTCCTGCGATACACTCGCCCGGATGGTTCTTACCACACTTAGGGCAAGTGGTGTACGTCTTGGTGCGTTAAACACTTCCCTAAGACTTAGATCCTGGTGCTCTACCCTTCTGGTCATACCTATTCTTGGAGGATGGAACACTAGCTGAATAAGGGGCTAGAGATGAAAACTTCTGCTGACTCTACAAGTGACTTCCACCACCCAATTTCTGTTGGGAGTAGTCATAGTTCCAAGTGCTAGCTTTCTTATTCTCCTTAGTCCTTTCCCTAAGCCTATCACCCTCAACCTGCTTAGCATGAGTCATAGGCCTAGAGATGTTCATATCTCCAAGTAACATAGCATTTCTACACTCAGTTTTCACCAAATCTAACACTCGATACAAAAACTTATTCATCTAAGACCTGGAGTCAGCAACCATGTGAGAAACATACATGGGGAGTTGGTTAAACTTCAATCCATACTCTAGGACTGTCATGTTACCCTGCCTTAAGTTCATGAATTCTTGGTCTTTTGCTTCTCTCAAATCTATTGGGAAAAAAACTGTTGAGAAAAGTCTCACTAAAGCAATACCAAGTGATAAGAGCCCCATTTTCACCCCTATTCTCCTTCCACTGAGTGTACCAAATATTAGCAACGTCCTTTAAGTGGTATGATGCCAACTCAACCTGATCATTCCCAGTGACTTGCATTACCTCAAAGATCTTCTTGATCTCATCCATGAAATTATGAGGATCCTCATTGGATTGTGATCCTAAGAAATCAGGCGAATTCATCCTAATAAAGTCACGGGCCCTTGCTGCTACTGATCCACCATTTTCATTCACATTAGCATGAGACTTCTTGATCTGGGACAGGAGGAGCTATGTTTGCATTTCTGGCGTTAGCATTCATAGCGTTAGATCTACGATGAGGCATGATTTGAAACGTAAAACGTCAAGTTATAATGGAATACGATCATACCTTACGCATGATAAGAGTAACAAGAAAATGAAGTTTTTCTAAAACACTTCATAGCCTCCCTCTCATTAGATGTGGTGCACTTCACACCCATGAAAAGGACTCTACTTAGTGCGGCTTTTCAGACATCCTTGGAGTCTTGAAGCTAGTGCTGTGATACCAAGTTTGTCACGCCCTAAGACTACCCTCGAGATGCGAACACGGACCTAGGACCAAAAGCGATCCCAATCTAACCGTGCTGGCATGATCATGAGCATACTAAAGAATATAAACTATTGCGGAAGCTAAATCAAACTTTAAAAGAAAAAAATGGGGAATACCCATATGCTAAAATTGAGATGTATGAAAACTGATGAGTTTAATACAAAGAAAACATTATCTCACTGGTAAGAGGAAACTAACTATGTCTGAAAAATAGCCTCTAAACTGGACTAGAAATACTGGGACAAGCCCCTGCTAATTCTAGCAAAAACTGAAACTATATGACTAAAAGACTGAAATGAACTCATGACTATAGTCCTCGGAGAATGAGGACTCACCATGAAATCTACTTAATAGGAGATCGAGAAATTGATCTATGCGTAATCTAGATGATGAGAACCTGAACCTACATTATGAGAAGATGTAGTGCACGTATGCGTAAGTACTTGAAAGGTACTAATCATGTAGGATAAAGAATTCTGAACAAGTACAAAAGTTGAAGAAACACAAAAGCAAATATAATAATCAGAACATGATATAAAGAATTCTGAGCTAACTGAATGCAATGACAAATTTATATTATGATGAAATTGAATACTGAATATACTGATAAGTGGTCAATGCATGAGAGTCTGACTGAATTATGGGATCTACTAATAACCGATAATAAAACCACATGATCTAAATGTGGAGTCCAATGTATGCGCCTCATTGAGAGGACCTAATATAACCTGCCAGAGGTATAAAGGCATGTTGGCGTGATCACTGAACTGATGCCCACAGTGGACTTATAACATACTTGGCTAGTAGTTTTGGGACTAATTGGGTACGCTAAAACCTAGTACAACTCTATATTATGCTACTCCGATGGATTTATTTAGTTAGTTGATTATGTATGAATTTCTTTAAATATTTGATAACTCAAAACTGAACATGCAAACCGAGAACACAACATTTAAACTGATAATGTTGCATTAAAAACTGAGGCATGTATAACTGAATAACTGAAATATCTGACCTAGCATGTGTAATTTAAGAACTGAAGAAAAAAAATCTAGGGTACTAAAGTTCATGCAATAATCTGATTAATAATATGATAATCTGATTTGGAACATATAACTAATAAGTTCATGAAGTTCTATCTAAGTTATCGAAACCCTAAGTCTAATCATAATGTGGGAATCAACAATCTGATTGAAAACTAGCCTAATTGGTGAAAGGAACCCACTAGCGAAATCCCACATACCTGGTGATTAAATTCAAGGAGAAACACTTAGATTTTGGGGATGGAACTGCTGGAACATTGTTGCGTTCTTGAACTAGGGTTCTTGGCCTTTTTCTACTTTCTTGCTTATAATTTTCTAAGTTTTGATTAATGATTTGACTTAGGTAAGTTTTAGTTATGTTTCTAGGATTAAACTGACTAAAATTTGATGATTATGGGTCAAAACGACGTATCTTAGGGTTTAAACAAAGTGGGAAAAGACCAAAAGACCCGTGAGTTAATTGCGACCTAGACTGATGATTCGTCGTTTGGGTCCGTAAGTTGGGTCTGTTCAGTAGACCTTTACTAAACCGGACATAACCTTTTATTCGGAGGTATGAATTTAGTAAGGTTGGTGGCTATGTAAAGGTAATTCAATTATCAGTATGTGGGTATGTCATGGGACATGTATTTCATTTTGTGCTAAGAGTTATGACCATCTGAATTTGACCCAACTGCATTTCCCCCCTAACTGTCTATTAATTCCCACCTACGGTCAGACATACCGTAGATCGAACAACAGTCCGTGGTAGTTAATCATCGTTCGTATGAGAGAAATGGTAAATTGGTTTGATAGACGCACGTAGACTACAGACCGTAGGTCCATTTGTTGCTCAAACTTAGTCAAATATTTTGTACTAAAATTTTGGGTGGGGGGGTTCTGACTCAATCGAGGGATGTGCAGGACAGACCGTGGTTCAGGATACGGTCTGTCGATGGTAACCATCGATGCACCTGTAGATTTTTCTAAAAAAAACTTGTTTTTGATCTGTTTTGGATAAGGGGTGTTACCACCAACCTCAAACCACCCTCTAGGAGATCTAGATCTTCTCCCATAAAAGCATCATATTGAGCCATCTAGATGCTAAAATGATAGGTGAACTCAATGAGAGGTATTTGTTCATCCCAACTCCCTTTGAAATCGATCACATATTCCCTTAACATGTCTTCTATGTTTTGTATAGTACGTTCTTCTTGTCCATCCTTCTGAGGATGAAAATAGTGCTTAAGTTCACTTTCGAATCCCAACCTTTCTTGAAAGATTTTAAGAATGAGCAGTAAATTATGCACCTCTATTTGAAATAATGGAGACCGAAACTTCATAAAGTCTTACCACTTATTTAATGTACATCTTAGTGGGCTGATTTTGTCAATCTATCAATAATCACCCAAATTGTATCATATTGTCTGCGAGATCTTGGAAATCCTTATATGAAGTCCATATTAATCATCTCCCACTTCATGGATTGGGTAGTTCTTCTCATAACTTTCAATTGTCTGGAGGAATAAGCTATGACCTTACCTTTTTGCATTAACACACAACCCAAACCAAGTCTTGATGCATAACAGTACACCAAAAAACCTTGAGTATTCTCCGGTAAGTTTCAAACAAGAGCAGTAGTCAACATTTTTTTCAAATCCTTAAATCTCTTCTCATAAAGTTTCATACCATTGAAACTTAAGTATTTTCTAAGTTAAATTTATCAAAGGAGACGAGATGGACGAAAACCCTTCAAGGAAAATTCTATAATAGCAAACCAAACCCAATAAATTCTTTTTATCTTTCGGAAATGTGGGTCTAGGCCAACTCTTAATTGCTTCAATCTTTTAGGTATCACAAGAATGCCACAAACTTAAGCTAAAACTCACACTTGGAGAACTTGGTGTATAACTCCTTATCTTTCAAGTTCTGAAGAACTATCCTAACGTGACTAGCATGATCTTCTTCATTCCTTCAATTGATTATTATGACATCAATGAAAATGATAATAAATATATTTAAATAAGGTTTGAAGACTTTATTCATGAGATCCATGAAGGCTGCAGACGAATTGGTCAAACCAAAGTACATAACCAAAAAATCATAATTTTCATATGTAGTTCTAAAAGTTGTCTTTGGAATATCACATTCCATAACTTTCAACTAATGGTATCCTTATCTGATATCAATTTTTGAGAAGCAGGAGGCACCCTGAAGCTGGTTATAAAAAACATTTATCCTTGGGAGAGGATATTTAGTCTTGATGGTCACGTTATACAATTGGTCGTAATCTATACACATACTAAGGGAACCATCCTTGTTTTTCACAAACAAGACCGGAGTTCCATAAGGTGGCACACTTGGTCGTATAAAACCTTTATATAATAGATCTTTTAGATTTTCTTTTAACTCTTTTGACTCTACTGGTGACATCATGTATGGAGGAATAGAGATAGGACGAGTATCTGTGATGATGTTTATTTCAAATTTTATCTCTCTTTCAGGAGGGATTTTGGGTAGATCATCGGGGAAAACTTTTGGAAACTCTTTCAGTAATGTAACTGATTGAGTAGGAGGTATGTTAGCACTGGATTCATTAACTCAAACTAAATTATAGACATACCCATTAGAAACTATATTTCTCGCCTTAAGATACAAAATGAATCGACCCTTAGGCACTACTGAACTGCTTTTCTGCTCTAGCAATGGCTCATTTGGAAATTGAACTTGAATACTCGAGTTTTACAATCAACTGAGGAATAGCAGACATGAAGCCAATCCATACCAAGAAGGAAATCGAAGTCTACCATGTCTGAATCAATTAAATCATCCATGGTTCTCTAGTGACTGACAAAAATAGGACAATCACGATAGACTCTTTCTCCTAGAATGGATACACTGATAGGTGTGGAAACACTGAATGGTTCATTAAGTTGCTCATGAATTATTTCAAAGTTCATGACAATATAAGGAGTTACAAAAGATAAACTAGATCCTGGGTCTAACAATTCATAAACAGTAAGGTCAAAGACTCAAATCATACGAGTGACAATGTCTGGAAACTTCTCATGTTCTTGGCTACTGTTGAGAACATACAAGGGGTTTGTTCCTTCGCCAGCACCAGAACTAGTTTACCTAGGTGCTACCCTATCTTGTAGAGAAAAGGATAAAGACAGAGCTATGTTTCCCCCATCACCATTTCCTTGCTATTTCTTTGAGCACTCCCTCATGAAATCCCGATCTGACCATATTTGAAGCAACCTGGGGAGCCCTCACGACAAATACTAGAGTGAATTCTATGACACTTGGTGCGCAGGAAGGAGGCTTACTACCTCCATGAGGTATACTACCTTGTTAATATGCAGCCTTAGCTCGGGAGTTCCGACCATGATGATCAACTCTGTCTTTGGGAGAAGGTGCACTAGAAGATGATGGTGCAAGCCCTTTCTGTTTCTTAAACTATGGCCGATTCGAACCACTTTTCTGCTGCCCAAACTCATTCCCAATCTTGGATTTCTTGTTTTTCTACTCTTATCAGTCCCTCAACTTTCCCTCCACTACCTGTTGTACATAGATCATCAACCTCAAAATTTCCATGTCTCCAATAAGCATTGTATTACGGTCTTCTTTCCTTGAAGAGCGACCCAAACCAACGACAAACAAACTCGTTTTTTTCCTCATATATTTAACCATCTCAGAAGAATAGCGAGACACTTAGGTGAATTTCAGCCCATACTCATGAATAGTCAAGGAGTCCTGGTTAAGGGTGAGGAACTAACATACCCTGGCCTCTTTCAGTTTTCGGGGAAAGAAACGCCCTAAGAGAAATTCTTTAAAGCAAGACCAATTGAGATGTGGTGCATTCTCATATCTGCCCTCCTTCCCCTGGTCGTACAAAGTTCTAGTAAGATTATTTAGTTTCTATGCAACCATTTCAACTCTCTCAACAACAATGACATGAATCACAACGAATACCTTATTCAACTCTTCCACAGAGATTTTCGGATCCTAGTTTTGCTTGACCCGATGAAACTCGAAGGGTTCATTCTTAGGAACTTACAAACCCTCAAGGTGTCAGCCCCTTCTTGTTGAGCTTTCTTTTGTTGACCAACCTGATTAGTTACAACTTGACTCAGCATCCTGATTGTCTCTCTGAACTCAGCATTAGTAACTTCTCCTTGTGGTTTTACTTCAGGTACATTGTGTAGCTCTTGTTCCTGAGGTTTGACATTCCTCTTAGCTGAATGACCTCTTGCTGCTTTTCGTGGAGGTAAGGTTATCTGATACCCGCCCAAGAATGAATTAGAGAGAGAATTTTAGAGATAGACTATAACGCACGAAAATGAATATGAAAGAAGTGAGGAATTCCTAAATGTTGTAGCCTCTTAATCATAAATGTAGTGCACTTCAAAGAGATGACTAAGACTCTATAAACACGATTTCATAGACTCCCTAGGACTCTTTAACCTTGTCCTCTGATACAAAGTTTGTCATACCCTGAGCCTACACCATGAAAGTGGGCAACACCGAATAATTATTGTTAGCTTTGAGCGAACCCTTGGCCTAACTTACTTAACTCAGCAGAAAACTTACAGTCGTGAGATAACTCAAGAACAAACTTTAAATGTAATACTTAGCCAAAATGGAAACTTAAAGTCTTAGTCAATTACAAGAGAAATGAAAAGACTAAGGAAATATAACATTGTCTGTCTATGAAGCCTTTATAAATAAAGATGGATGTTGAGAAAGGACCCCCAATCATCGTGATAACTGAAAACCAAAATCAAATAGTTAAATGAAAAGGATGTCCTACAAACTGAAGGGAGGCTCACCAACTGCCTCTTAACTGTTCACTGGATCAATGGTGCGCCGAATGCTGATCCTAGTTACCTATGTGTGCATCATAATATGATGCAGGCCAAGAGATATTAGTAAATTGAATGAACGAGCATGTGAGTTGGAATGAAAACAACACTTAATATTGAAAAGGATAAGAAGGAACACTTACCTTGTCTCTTCTCAAATCATGAATTACTTGACTCATTGAATATGATGCAATTTAAAAGTAAGTGCAATATAAAGAAAATTGTCTGAAACACACTGAAATCTTTGAATGTATGCAAGATACAATTAACTTTCACATGTATGGAAAAATACAAGTAAACTGATGAATATAAGAATACAATCACTTATGTGGGAGTTTCTCTAACCGACAACCATCACTTAAGATCTATAGGGATGATACAACGATCTACCTCACGCTGCCAGCGCATCATATACCTGGACAAATGTATAACACCTCAAATGCCTAATGGATCCACTTGTCTACTATGAAAAGTGTTCATCTTAAAAGTATGAACCTTTCTACCCATAGAGTATACATGGTTTATAGGGGTTGTGAACTGTCTAAACTCTCCCCCATATCGACGCTCAATACTACTCTTAAAATATTTATTTTAAAAAAACATATTGAATATGTGGTTTTGAGATTAATGTTCAAAATATTTAGCTCAAGACTATCTTTAAAATCATAGTTTCCCCGCTTCCTTCTTTTAGAAAGCTATAGTTCTTTTCTGAAAACTTGCCCTAAGGCTCCTTGGAAATCAAAACTTCCTTTCTAGTTAAATGTTAAAACATTTTAAAGTCTCTTTGGGAATACTTAGTCCTTGTATACCTTTGAAAAAAAGAATCTGAATTTGCTCTTTACTTATCTTGAACTTGAGACTTAAGACAAATTTAAATGTGTAAATAAGATTCTTGAAAACCTTGAAGGACTTTACTTTAAATCACTTTTACTTTAGACTTGTGTTCTTAACTTCGTTAAACTTGACCTTAACTTACCTTGAATTGAATTATGGATTCAAGGTTACGATTTGAGTAATTTTTTGATATTTAGGTGTTTAGAAATCATTTGAAGAAATTATAATCATTGGAAGATGTTAATGTACCTTGGAAGGACTTAAGAGGACTAAACTGAGAAAACTGGACGAAAAACGCCGGGTTAAATCCCAAGACGCCTAATCCTCAATAGTTATATTCCCAAACCCTTTGGATTATCAATACTATCAATACCCAACAGAACTAACTAAAAAATGACATAGAAACTACTAATCAACATGAATGGGTATTCATTCAACCTAACAAAAAGAGATTCAACAAGATATATCAACAATTAACTTCAAATCATACAAACAACTTCAAAACTACAAAACTGAAGTAAGGTGGGTAAGTGGATGAATTAATCTAACACGAAAGATCTCACAAACCTCGACAGGGTTCACCCCCGACAATTTCAACTAGAATCTATTGGTGTTCTTGGAAAAATCTTGTGCTTTCTCCTTTCTTCTTCTTCTCTTCTCTTTTCTCTCAAAACTTAAGCGTGAGAGTACTTTTTATAATCTGAACAAAACTTGTTTTTACCCCAATTAAATCCTTAACACAATTTAGGAAATAAATGGATAAAAATACTACTTTGACCTTACTAAAATCCGGAATTGGACTTCCCTTACTTCAACATTCCAACTTCCGAAAGGCGTATCTCCCTCATACGATATTGAAATAGTGCAAACTCCACGTTGTTGGAAAGATCTTTCCAACCATAACAAAAACTAAGTATAACTCTTTCTGAGCTAAAAGTTATGGTCGTTTTAAAATTACCAAAACTCACTTTTTAAACTTGATAATTTTTCCAGATTTTCCCCTTCTCTTTCCAAAAGTGATTATTTTGGTCTGCTTAGCTTATTCCTAGATATTTTGAGTTACGAGATGTTACAATAGATAGACAATATATTTTCAAAAGTATGTTCATTTATTTTGTTAATTTTTTTAAAAGACTTAAGCTGTCTATTTTATAGCGAGTTGAATATATCATTTTTATTCAGAGCTATTTATTTGAGTTAAAGATTAGCATTTGAGTTCAATAAATTTAATTCAGTTCTTAAGATTTGTATACTTGAGTCAGTCTTTCACCTGTAGTCAGCCAGGATGAGGGTTCACTTGGGGACCAACAATTGTTCTCGACTATCGGCCACGTCTTAGTGTAGGCTCGGGTCGTGATATTTAGTTTATTTATTTTATTAATTAAAAAAAAACCTAAATTGAGTGATTTAATTGATATAAAACAAAGTCTAATACTCACCTCTTTTAACCACAACAAAAAAAGAAAAAGGAAAAAACTATAGTGGTCAAGAGTGATATTGTTGGATCGGTGTAGATTTTACCGAAGTGGGCTTGAATCTTCTTAAAGAGAGTGAGATATCTATGCCTCAACCTAAAAATTTGTTTATTAATTTTTGTCAATTTCATTTCACGTGTAATTTATTGTTTTTAGGGTATATTACATAAACAAGTCTTACATTTTACTGTTTACCTATTACTAAAGATTTTAAGTGTATTATTAGTAATTAAATTATTTATTACTATTTATATTCATGAACAGTTTTTAAATAATAAAAGTCTAAAATTTTAAACAAACAAAAATTTAATTTGACATAGATGCATTTATACTTTAAGTATACTTACAAGATATGACCAAAGCACTTTTAAAAAAAAAAAAAAAGAAATGTGCAACTTTTTAATTTTTTTTTTCAAATGTGCGTATGTTTTTATCGTTGTTGGTGTTCGTCTATATGTGGGTACATATTGCGTTATATTTGTTTTATTAGTGTAGATAGGTGTTTTTAGGGAGTTCATGTGTGGTTGGGAATGTGGGTAGGTTAAAAGGAATTTAGGATTAGATGAATTTCATAGTTTAGGTTTGTTATTTAAATATAAATTTTTATAAAAATTGTAATAGTAAAAATATCTACTTTTTTGAATTAACAAAAATATAAGAAAACTAAATATCTAATCTAAAAATATAATTAAGAAACACTTTAGTAATTTATTAAATCTAAATTAAAAGAAAACATATATTTTATGTAAATTTTCTTTTCTCTCTAACAAATTGAAATTAAAACGTTGCCTTAAACATAACTTATTTTTGTAGTTATCAAATATTATTAAATAACTTACTAAAATAAGAAAAATGTCAAAATAACTAATTTAAATATGAAAGAAATATTTAAGCACTAAATATGGTGTAAAATATCAAATCGGTAAAGAAAATTATGTATCTACAGTGCTCAACCTTGATTTGTTAATTCAGAAATTTAGCAACAAAGTTTGAGATACATCTCTTAATACCACTCCACGAATAGAGTTTTCTCAAATCGTGGTATATTTTTGTAGATATTGATGACTCGAATATTTGAAACTGCGGGATTCTGTCATGATCCTACCTTGGAGATAATCCACCTTTGAAATAGACAAGCTACCTTATTACCTCAACACATCATCTCCCCCTTATTCAAAATCCATCACCTTCTGCTTATGAACATTTGCCTTTAACTGAAGTAATATTGAGTCTCTATCTTTCCTCTCCTTCACTTGCATCACGAAGGATAATTCACATTCATTACAACAACTCCAACTTTTCTAGATTTTATCAAATTACGTACTTCCAAACGTGCAACTATGTGCACTTACATTGCCATAAAACTCTTTCTTTCCTTTATCCACAGGAGCAGTACTCCCATAGATTACCTACTAAGGTCATCAACAACAACATTAACCTTATTTGGGTCAATAGAGAATACCCATATCATAATCTTTAAGTAACTCTAGCCACCTCCTTTGTCTAAGAATGAATTCCTTTTGGCAAAAAGCATACTGAAAGCTCTACTGGTCAATGAACACATCCACGTGACTGCCATAGAGATACTAACACCATATCTTAAATGCTAACACCAATTCTTCCAACACGAGATCGTGACTTGGATAATTTCTATTGTGGATTTGAAACTGTCTGAAAGCATAAGCTATATGTTTATCATTCTATATCAATACTGGAGCAGTAGTCAATCGAGTTTACAATTCCTGAAAGTTCTTTTCTCACAAGCCTTAGACCATTGAAACTTACCATTCTTCTAGGAAAATTTGTCATTGGGAATGAAATAGATGAGAACCCCTCACGAATTATCTCTAGTAACCCCCAAATTCAACAAACTACTTATGAAAGTTGGGGATGTGGGTTATTTATTCACTACTTCAATTTTTGAGTGTCAACTAGAATACCCTTGTCATAAACAATGTGGCTAGGAATGTGTAATGATACAAAGAGCACTCTAGACGTGACATTACATATAAGACCTCGAGATACCTTAATTTTTGCCTCTAGCAAATTTTACTAGATGGATTTTTGTTTGTGTCACGATCGGAGTATATACCCCAGATGAGACCGGCGTTGTTGATCTCTGAGAAGTTCCAAATAAGCCTACATACGTCATCGTTACATCATCTAGGTTAATTTTAGCGGAACATTTGAAATTTTTGTTACTTAACATTCATTTAAGACATTCTAATTAAACTCATAAAAGTTCACAATCAACCATCTAATAGTAAGATCATTTTCCAAAGATGGAAAGGAATAGTTCCTACTGCATATTAAGCGTATCTCAGACTTGCACAAAAAATGGCACCAATGACAAGTCTGGATGGAGAATAAGATGAGAAAAGAAAGAAAACACAAGTGGAAACATACTCCACTACCCATACCTATATCTAAGATAGAAATATGGGCAAGCGTCCTCTTTGAAAGCATGAGGGCTACCAATCCGGGATGGAATTCTCCACGTCCAGGATAGCTTTGCAACGTCCGTATGTTAAGCTCTAATGTCCCACCTGTGCCTGTTAAACTAAAAGTAGAGGAATTCTATGGATTAGTTTACACCCCACTTTACTTTGTATGGGTATATGTAAGCCAAACCCCTAAGGAAATGTATGATTAAGAATAGCTCTTTCCTAACAAACATGATTATGGAAAGTCAAGTCAGTGGACTTGCCAAAATTTGATGGGATAGTAGTGGACTTGCCAAATTTTTTATAGGAAAAGTCATGCCATGAGAGTAACATGCATCATCAATCTTTTCATTTTGTAAGCACAGCACATAAACGTAATTGCACATATGATATCACGTAGTTAAACAATCCATTTCTTTAATATCCATGAAGAAGAATTGGAATAATAGCCTGACATTTAGGGGACTTCCCAAAATGAGGCTCAACCATATAGTACCTCAAACTAGGGAGGAAGTCTTCTTTGAGCAAACACAGAAAATCTGCTTCATTAATTCAATTATACTTCATTTTTCCAATTCATTCATATACTAGTGAATTCAACTAAGTCATACCTAAGCATGTAAGTTTAAGGACTCTTCAACAGTTTGTGTGTGCAATGACCCAAAATAACAGTGTCATTAATTGACTCTATGCTCACCTCTTGATGTCCTATCCCTAAAACCGTTGGTAACATTATTTATTATGTGCCATCGTTTTGAGGCGGGCCCTCTTCTTATTTGGGAAACTTTAACCCCTTAAGCGATATAGATCATGTTAGCACATTTCATGAAATCTAGTGTGTAATCCCACATCGAAAAGAGGTGGGAGAATCACCGGCCAAAGTGAACCAAAAACATGCCTAGTGTATATAAGGAGTTTAAACCCCTGCTAGATCCCTATTTATTGGTAGTATAGGTTCAAATAATTGGCGATTTAAGGAGACCCATACTCCGGCCACATGGCGGACAGTCGTTCATCTCATGGAGATTTATGGAACTCCACACTTCCCGAATGGAGGCATCCACCGCTCATAGCAGCACATATCGGGCTCAATATAAAGTTCATTACATTAAATCACACCATCATTGGAATCTAGATTCTAGCAATTTGAGGACATCATATCTCATTAGAATGATTTTCTCATTGACATCATTAGTATTAAGTATGCATTAACTTCAATACTTCATTAGGATAGAGTGTTCTAGAGACTGGGTCTGCTCATTAGCTTTACACTCTCCAAAGGTGAGTACGTTTTGATAACATTTACTTAGGGCTCATTTGACATTGCTCTCATCTTTTACTTAGCCTCTTATCATATGTCACCTTCATTCATAAACTTTAACAAATTTTGCTTTTCATAATACTCCACCCCTTCACTGAATGTTTATTTCAATCATATGCAATGCCACTTGGCCATTAGGTGTGTTTCACACTCTACTTAACCCCTCTAGGGTTACATCATTTTATCGCATACATCTTAATCTCACCTACTTTTAAACGTTAGCTTAGACTTATGAGTCCACACATACAAGCCATGGGCCTTCATTCATAGTTTTGTCCTAAGTGACATTCGTGGTTACCAAGATTATGTGCTACAATACTTATGCATATTGTTAGAGATATGCCAAGATTATTGATTTCGATCTTTAGAGGTAGCATTCATAAATATTTTATTATCGTAGACTTATTGTGTCAATTACGGAATTTGTCAAGGGAACCTGGTTATCTAATCCCTTGGAGACAAAACACTTAATCTTATTTTTTAAACTTGATTAATTGCATTTTACTGATTTGGGGACCACTAGTTTTTCAAATCCCTCATCAACTCCATAAGATTTCCTTTTCTTTTTCTCCTCTCCTTTTTCGTTTAAGTCAAGGAGGTTGTGGGTTCAATCCGTACTCTCCGCATTAATTTTCTCCTTTATTTTTCTCCTAACTCTCTCATCCATTCAAGAGGTTATGGGTTCAGTCCCTACTCACCACATCCATTTTTCCTTGCATTTTTCTCACAAATTTTTATAAAATTTTCATTTAGTGAGGTCATGGGTTAATTCCCCAACGACCTCACATTATAAAACTTTTTTTAAATGAAGCTCATTTTTCAAAAGGTTGGGCGAGACTACAATTTCCAGCAGGCTGGAAATTTAGTCCCTTCCAATCCATTTTTGTGTTAATTCTTTTGTTGATTTTTTTTGTTAAAAGCTTTCATGTTTAATGAGATCTTGGGTTTAATCCTAGTGATTTACTATTTTACATTTCATTTGCATTGCATTTGTACCACTTTGTTGGACGAACCACCCTAATACCAAATGAGGGAAATTTGGTTCACTATTTTTAGCCTTCGTTTTATAATCATTCCCACGGTAATTCTTAAGGAATTTCTTTGATCAGTTTGGTTGCAAACTTGTTTTCAAAGGTATTTTTTATGATTATATTTAGCCATAAATTACCATCATTCCAGCAACATTACATTACTTTTAGGGGGGGACCTCTATGATTTTACACAAAAAACATTAATACATAAAAAATTTCAACCAATATAAAAAAAACATATCAGGTTTTCAAATACTTCGGGGGACATAACTTAACATGGCTTAGCAATTCCAAATACATAAAACATGAAAACACATTATCACGAAAATCACCACCTTGATTACTTAAACTACAGAAAACATACCAACACATGAATCTCTAAACCTATTTCACATTGAGATCAAGGGAATACTAGGACAAGGAGTTCAAAACAAGAATTGAGAACAACCTTAGTTTAAAATAAGTTGAATTTCTGGAAAGAAATTTTCTTGGAGAAAGGCTCCAGGCGGAGAGAAAACCCATACCTGGTTTATAATGTTTTTCAACCCAGGGACTTGTTCCCCAAAAACCTTCTCCAAAACCACGTCCAAAATCCCAAAAAACTCCAACATAAACCCGATGGAATTTGCTTTACGTTTTGGTTAGCCTTGTTTTAGTTATATTTTTCGTGTTGGGTAGTGAAGGTTTTCAAGCGGTGAAAGATTTATAGATTTTCTTTTCTTTTGTTTTGGTTAGGGAAGAGTTGAGAACGTGGAAAAAAGAAAGAGGAGAGAGAGGTAGAACGTTGAGAGTTGATGTGAAACATGGAAAAAAGAGGAGAGTTCATAGGATTAGGATTGAGTTGAGACTTAGTCAAATAGGTTTGTCAAATGATTAAAATCTGATTTTTTAGAAATTATATGTTAAGTGCCAATAATTCCTCACAAAATCAGATTATAAAACCTCAAATTTGATTCCACTTTAAATAGGAGTTGTTGTTTCCGTCGAGGTTCCGAAACAACGTGGACGTTCCCATCCTAAAAAAAATGGGACCCTCCGGGGTCGTCCAGATCAAAAAAACGGCCCCATAATTACTTATTAATAATTGATATATTGATTTTCCTTTTTTATAAATCAGAATTTAAATATATAATTAATTAAAGTACTTTTACCAATTTAAAATAATTCAAGTTAAATCATTGCTCCCACTAGATTCGAACCCGGGTGGGTGGAGCAAGAGTTTGGCTCTCAAAGGCCAATTCGGCCCTTTCTACCCAAAATTCCCCTCCAACTTATGGAATTTAAATAATTAATTACATATTTAGTATAATTATGATACTACCTTATTCCTGTTAAAAAACTATTTTACCCCTAGACCCTCCAACCGTATATTTTTCCCTTTTTAAGTCTGGTTTAAGGACTAATCCGGGGTAAATCTTAATTATTAGGGGCCCTAACTGGCTGGAATCCCCAACCTTTCCTGACATTCAAACTAAACTCACCCAAGTTTAGTTGCTCTTGGCTGGTTGCCATTGGTTCAGAGGTCTGGTTCAACGCGCATTAATTTTTGTGAACCCAATCTAATCCTAGGCATTCTAGATACATTATGCATTACTTAGCATAATCATTTTAGGGTTGTTACAGTTTGTTTGTCTGATTGGGAAAGGAAATGAAATGAAGGAACCTTGTGAATTCAGGGAAGTTGCCTCGTCTTTCATTTGAAGCGAAAATAGCAATTGACATGTACTACAAACTTTAATTTTTTTTGGGCACGGGAAGGGGCTGGATGGATTGGGGAGGGGTTCGAGGGTAGGGGTGGGGGTGGGATAAAAATAAAAGTTCTGAATTGGAAAATGTTCTTTTAAAAAGTACACTTCAACTTTTTTTTTTGGGGAGTGGGGGTAGGGGGTGAATGTGGGGTACTAAAATTAAAAACTGATGTTGAAAATATATTTTTTTAAAAATAGCTTTATACTTTTTTTTTTTAACAATATTTGGATGAAAATCATTTTTCTTAAATTTGAAGAAAATGAGTTGATTTGATTTATTTTTTTTTACAAAACATTTTGCCCAACCCTACATGGGATATTGTCACACTATACATAATACTCTATTATCTTGACTTCTCGTGAAAACAGTGTTTTTATGAATCAATAAAATTAATAATGTGATAATCTTCTCTAATTAAATTTCAATATAATTTTTTTATATATAAAATGGCCAATGTTCACGGGGTACTTAAACATCAATAAATGTTAAGAGAAAGTTTAGAATAAAAATTCAATAAAATAATAACAAAAAATGAGAATGAATCAAAAATGTCATGTGTGAAAGATAAACAAAAATAAGGAAGAGAGGTTATTTTTGCTTTACATATAATGTTATATAAATTATAATTTGGGATTTATTTTAATAAATTAATGTCAGCCATGAAATTTAACTTATGTCATATGTCAATAATCTAAATAAGAATTTGAGAAAAATAAAAATAATAAAATTTCGATTTAAAAGCCGACGAACTAAAGTTGACAAGGTTTACCAACCCCATATCGCTTAGTACTTATTTTAAAAAATAATTATTGGTTTGACTACTAAAGATTAATGTTGTTTGTAACCCAAATGAATGATTCCTTTTTAACCATTTACTTACCTTTGCATATTGTCAATTGGTTATGAACTTACTCTTAACGAAAAATTAAAAATACTATTTTTGATATGGAAACTTAATGGACATTAAAAGAATTTTTGTAGTCAAAATTCACGTAATCTTCGTAAAAATTCAAGAGGCATTTTCCAAATATAATTATTAAATTAGTTGACCAAATTAAATGTATCTCTGAGAAACGGCTATATAAATCACTCTCCCTCTTCTCTTTTCACTCACTTAGTCTTCTCAAAGAAAAGAAACGATGTGAAGACGACGACGATGAGTTTTCCACCAAACGATGTGCAGTATAAAGGTGTGAGAAAGAGGCAATGGGAAACATATGGAGCACAGATTACAAACCCCATCAATAAGGTACATGTGTGGCTTGGTACTTTCAAAATAGCTGAAGAAGCTGCTAGGGTTTTTGATGAAGCAGCAAAGATATATCACGACCCTAACGCCAAACTCAATTTCCCGCCGACGAATGAGGATAGATTCCAAAATTCTAATAATTTTGAAACCTAATCATGTCTTCTTCGATGTATCATTTTTAGTGTTTTATTTTTCTATATATAATTATGATTCGGTGAAGTTTTATGGTACAAATTTTTGATATTGTAATTTGTCTTTTACTTTCATTGTAAGGTCGAAAACTCTTATTTATGTTTATTGAATTTTAGATCTTCAAAACTAATTAATAGTAGATTGATATTGAATATTCATATTGTTAACCAGACAATCAAGTATTAAAGTCACCACAAAAATAACGAATTAAATATATCATTAGATCACTCATTTTGAAAATTTATCTATTAAATTCATTGATTTCATTTTGTATCAATAAAATCACTTCACTTTGACTATTGTGTTATTAAAATGACTTAAGCTTGACCATTGTGTAAATAAAATCACTAAACTAACTTTTACGTTAAAATATCTAATATGAAAAATATAATATTTGTATTATTCCATATGATTTTAAATTTCAAAAAATAAGTATAACTAATATAAAAACGTATTAAGGTTTTTTAACGAACAAAAAATATGATAGATTTTAATTCATATGGTAAGAAATTAATAGATGAAAATTATTTTATATTTAAAATGAAGATTTTTTCGACTTTGATCACGTTAAAGGTGAAACTAAAGCAATTAAAAATTTAAACTTTGCAACAATTTCAAGTGATACCATCCATAATTCCTCTTATAAATCACCAATCTACAACAATTGGTCCCTATAATATTTATTTTACTAATATAGTTCTTTCGGAAAGGAATTTTTTTTAAAAAAATTTATTATTTATGGGGTCTATAGTTATATATGAAATACAAAGATTTTTTTTGGTTTCTCACTCGGTGTTCGGATCCATATTGGAGCTCTGACTAAATCCAAATCGCGCACTGAGGGGTCCATTCGGGGCTAGCGATCCAAACAAAATTTTCTCCATACACAGGCCTCGAATCCAAAATCTCTGGTTAAGGCTGAGACACCCCCACCAGTGCATCACAACCCATGTTCGCACAATAAGAATTTTTTTAGTTTACTAGGTTAGATTTTCTTTTAACATAAATTTAGTTTATGGATTTTATTGATAAAAAAATTCTATTTTGAATGATTTTATTGATATAAAATAAAGTTTAATTACTTAGTTGGATAAGATTTTAAATTGAGTGATATTTTGAAATATTAACTTCGAAAAAATATAACTATAGTCTCATCTCTTTTAACCACAAAAAAAAAAAAAAACAACTAAAAATCCAAAATTACTCAAAATGAAGTCAGCAATAAAAAAAATCTTGAATGAGATCTTCGTCATCTGAACATATATTTCTCTTGCTTGATTTCTATCCTTAGAAAATTCAACAATCTTAGTTTGCAGCTTTTCAATTAATTGTAAAAATGATTTTGCAACTAAAACAAATAAGTAAGAAACAAGGTGACACCATCTAGTAGAATAGACGGAACGGAAGGAAATCATTAAGACGGAATTAGGAAATGCAAAATACATAGTCTACTTATGCATACTCAAGATATTCAATTATTAAAAAATATCACTAGTAATTAGACAAAACATATAATTTTTTTTACAAAACCTTATTTTGTTTTATCCTATCAAATACAAAATGAAAATGAAATTGAATATTTTTAAATGGATTAGTGTTTCGCAAGAAAAAAATAATCTTTAAAACTTTATATTTTATTAATTCGAGTAAACATTTTAAAAATAAGAAGGAAAAATTAATACATATTTCCTCTATTTGATAAGGGCGAGTGGGGTGTGGTCTATTGTAAAAATAGAAAAATATTCTTAATAAAACATGCAATTTTATATGTCAATCATGTATTAAGAAATAAAATAATTTAAACATGAATATATCATTCACACCTAATAAGATTATAATGAAGAGTTTTCCCTTGTGGTATACCAAGAAGGGAAGAGTTGTGAAGAGCTCATGGTATGAGGTAAATTAAGTGTTACAAGTAAATATGAGTTAGAATATACATTAACTAGAACAAGGTTATGATTATGTATCATTGGGTAGATACTGACCAAGTTTAATTGTTTAATAAAAGAACAAAAGTATTCATAAAGTAATAGATCTAATCTAGGCTTATGAATTTTTAATGGAGAACCTCTTACCTATAGAATGATAGAGTTACTTGAGAGATAATGCAAAGTAAGTAAGCACTACTTAAGTTGTGAAGTGGAATGTGATGGTAATTAGAGTATGCAGACTGAGAGATAATGATTTACTAATTGTCATGAAATCCTAGTGGGCAAGTGTTTCCAAATTGACATAGTAGTAATGATTTATGGTATAGTAGGTGAGAAATTGCATTGACATTCGGGTTTAGTAATAAAAATTAAGCTTGAATTTGAGATGAATGCCATGATCCAAAAGAATGACAACAAAAGGGTGATGATGTTAGTCTTGACATTTGATACGGTGATTTGACATAGAATAGGAGAGGAATTGAGATGGTTGTTGCAATGAATGAGAGTAGTAGAGAAAATTAACCTTTAGATAAGGAAAGTGAAATGTGGCTAAGTCACAATAATAAAAAGAGTATTAATAGGTGTACCGAGATGGTATGTCACCAAATGAAGTTCCAATTAAGATATAATTTTCCATGTGTGCCTAGATAGCATAATTGAGTTGTCCATATGGAACAAGTCCATATCATTCAAGTGTGAGCTTTAGACCTAAGGGGGTGATGATAAGATGAAAAATCAAGCAAAAGTTTAGAGAATTTTCCTAAGGAGTTGATTCATAAGAGTT
Source organism: Solanum habrochaites (assembly GCA_027704765.1). NCBI lineage: Eukaryota > Viridiplantae > Streptophyta > Magnoliopsida > Solanales > Solanaceae > Solanum > Solanum habrochaites. Next base: position 58,059,422 of record JAKWJA010002500.1, read on the forward strand.
CATGGAGTTGTTAAATTTCTAATTTTGAACATGGTGATAAATAGTAATAGTTTTTGGATGTGATTCCCTATAGAGAGGTATGTATTAAAAACTTAAGGATTTCAGTTAAGCTTGAATATTGTATGAAAAGACCATTATATTAAGCCTTAGTTAGAGTAACACATTACATACCAAGTCCAGTCATCATTCGAGGAATAATGATCCCAAGGGGGAGATATTATAACACCCCCGATTTTTTTCAAACGAAGACTTGAGTGGTTTATAGTAGTAAGTGATATTTCACCAAGGAATTAAAAATTTCTTAAGTCTTAAGGTCAGATCTCCAGATTTAGCACCAAGAGTTCCAAAAAAGAATTAAATTGGGAATAACAAAAATCTGAAATTTTGAGAGTTAATCTAAGTATGAGTTTTGGTCAAATTCAAACAACCATAACTCCCAGTACATATTGCATTAGGTGTGCTACAAGATACCATTTGAAAGATCTTTGAATTCTCTTTACAGAGCCTCTGTTTTTGCTAAATTTTTAGTTTGGATAAGTGAGATATGACCTTTTGAAGTTAGGCTATCCAGTTAAGGAAAGTTAGCCGAAATAAGCGATGTTTTTTTTGTCTGTTCCATACCTTATCAGATTTAATTCATTTTTAGTAATATTTTAGGTGTCTAAACTTTTAGGTTCACTTTTATAATCCTAATAAACACCTAGGGCTTTAGTTAAGAGTTCAAGAAGAGATAAGAAAAGAAAAGATGAGAAAAGAGGTAAGGATGAAGGCGTTCATCGATGTTCTTGAGTATAGTTGCGGATTTTCGCCATGGGTCTAATCCCTAAGAGGAATGTAATCTTCCATAGTATTGGTTATTTCACCCACACACCAATCATGTATTTTTTTCCCAGTGAAATTTCATGCTTAAAGTTTAGAGATTAGAGTTCTTGATGAGTTCTTGGAAGGTGTTCTTGATGTTAATTCTATATCTTCTTGTGTTGGAGTATTGATGATTTCTTGAGATAAAATTGAGTAATTTTAGCATTTTTTCCAGTATATTAGAGAGTAATTAAGTCAAGTAATCAAATCCAAGTGATTGGGGAAGAAACAGTTCGAATTAAGGCGATTTAGGGTGAGAAAATGAGCAAATGTGCTTGGCAAAATTTCTGCGTTGGGGCCTAGCGCGGCGCGCATGTCAGAGCTCCTCAAAATCATCTCTGTCACACCCCAAGCTACCACCAAGATGTGAACAAAAAATCTAGAACCACAAGTGATCCCAGGATAACCCTGCTGGCATGATCATGAGTATACTAAAGAATATAAACATTTGCGGAAACTAAATAATAATTTTAAACTTAAAAGATGGAGAATACCCATATTCTATAATTAAGATATTTGAAAATAATGAGTTTAATACAAAGAAATATTAACTCACTACTAATCTTAAACTAACTATGTATGAAAATAGCCTCTAAATTGGACTAGAAATACTGGAACAAGCCTCAGCTAAATCTAGCAAAACTGAAACTAAAAGTCTAAATTCTTAAAAGAAACTCATGACTATTGTCCTCGGAGAATGAGGACTCACCACTCAATCTGCTGAACTGAAGATCAGAAATAGATATACGCGTGATCTGGGTGCTAAGAACTTGATCTTACATAACTAGAAGATGTAGCGTATGTATGCGTCAGCACTTGAAAGGTACTGAGCATGCAGAATAAAATAAAGCTGAAATAAAACATAACTGAACAAACACAAAAGCAAGTATAATAATCTGAACATGATATAGGGAATTCTGAGGTAACTGAATGCAATGACAAATTTATAACATGTTGAAAATGGATACTGAGTATACTAATAAATGGTCAATGCAAGAGAGTCTGACTGAACTGCAGGAGCTACTAAATAACCAACAATAAAACTGCATGAGCTAAATGTGTAGTCCGATGTATACGTCCCATCGAGAGGACCCAATATACCCTGCCAGAGGTATAAAGGCATGCTGGCGTGATCACTAAACTGGTTGCCCACAGAGGGGACTTACAACCTCCTTGGCTAGTAGTTCTAGGACTAATTGGGTACGCTGAACCCTAGTCCAACTCCGTATTATGCTACTCCCATTGATTTATGTAGTTAATTGATTATGTCTGAATTTTTTGCAATTACTGGATAGCTCAAAACTTAACATGCAACATTTAATATGATAATGATGCATTAAAAATATGAGGCATGTATAACTGAGCAATTGAAATATCTGACCTAGCATGTGTAATTCAAGTACTAAATAAATACGAATGTAGTGTTCTGAAATTAATGCGATAAACTGAATAATAACTTTACAATCTGATTTTGAACATATATATAGTAAAATTCATGAAGTTCTATCAAAGTTATAGTAACCCTAGGTTTAGTCATGATAAGAGAATCAAGAACTGACTGAAAACTAGGGACCCAATGGGTGAAAGAAACCCACTAGTGAAATCTCACATGCCTTGTGATGAAATTCACGGAGAAACACTTAGACTTTGGAATTGTAACTTCTGGAACCTTGGTGCATTCTTGAAGTAGGGTTCTTTAACTTTTCTCCTTTATTTCTTCTAATTTTCTATGTTTTGATTAATGATTTGACTTAGGGTAGGTTTTAGTTATGTTTCTACGCTTAAACTGACTATAATATGATGATTTAGTATAAAAATGATTAGGGTTTAAACAAAGTGGAAAAAAACCAAAAGACCCCTGGGTTAATTGCTATCATACCAAATGACGACCTGGGCATACGGTCCGCCGTTTGGTCCAGTCCGACAGTCCTTTACTAAAACGGGCATAACCTTTTACTATGAGGTATGATTTTATCAAGTTTGGTGGATATGGAGATCTAATTCAATTGTCTATCTTTTGGTAGGTATTGGGACACCTAATTCATTTTGTTGCTAAGAGTTATAACCATCTGAAGTTGACCCAACTGCATTTTCCCCTATCTGTCTTCTATTTCTCACCTATGGTGATACCTACAGACCTTAGGTCGAATGACGGTTCGTGCTGGTAAACCATGAATCTTGTCAGAGAGTGGCAACTGGGATGTTGATCGATGGACTCAGACTACGGACCGTAGTCTGATCTACGGACCATAAGTTCGTCTATTGTACGACACTTAGTCAAATTTTCTGGATTGAAATTTTGTGGGTTTCTGACTCCATCGACAGATGTGCAGGACAGACCGTGTGTGAGTCTACGGTTCATCGATGGCCACCGTTTGTTGCACCGGTACATTTTCTGAAAAACTGGTTTTTAGTCTGTTTTGTATACGGGGTGTTAGATTATCTCCCCTTTGGGAACATTCGTCCTCAAATGAAGACTAAACTAGATGGAATAGAGGGAGAGAGCTGCAACCCTACTACTAAACACTAAGAATTGACTTTTTGACTGAATTGAGTTCCTAGAACATGCAAATACGCTGAAAATGCAAGTACAAACTGAGGGAACATGAGTCTAAAACTGAATTTACGCATGAACGCCTAAAAAAGTGAAGAGGAACTATTGCCTCTAGGTGGAGTGGAGTCGGAAGGAAAGAGGTAAGGATAATTGGCTTTCGTTGTTGCTTCTGTTTCCCAAGTAGCATCCTCTACTAAATGAACTCTCACAAACCCTGACTGAAGCGACTTTTTATTTTCTCGAACCTCTACATGACTGTCAAGAATTTTCAACTGGTAAATCCCCATATAATCAATCTTTTTCACACGCTTTCCTGCTACAACTCTCTATGGCACTAATAGGCTGTTATCAACCCACACACTTTTTCAAGAGTGATATGTGGAAGAGCGGATACACTGCTGCTAATTTTTCTTGCTACTCTAACTCATATGCCACCTTGCCAATCCTTTTCATGATCTTGCAGGGGCCTACATGCCTAGGACTAAGCTTCGCTTTCTTGCCAAATCTCATCACCCCTGTGATAGGTGACAGCTTAAGGAAAACCCAATCATCCACTTGGAACTCTAATTCCCTTCTTCTCAGATATGCTTAAAATTTCTAACGACTCTAGATTGTCCTAAGTCTATCTCGAATGAGTTGCACTTTCTTCATAGCATAAAAGAATCTTTCTTGCCCTATTAAACTGCTTCACCTACTTCAAACATACCAATGGGAGATCTACATTTACGCCCATACAAAGCCTCATAAGGGGCCATCTAAATGCTGGAATGATAACTATTGTTTTAAGTGAACTCAATCAGAGGAACGTGATCATCCCAACTACCCTTTAAATCGATCACACAAGCTCTCAATATATCCTGTAGGGTTTGAATGGTACGTAAGACCTGTCCATCCGTTTGTGTGTTTAAATGCTGGCTTTGCTAAGGGGTCACTTTGTACCAACCCTTTTTGGAAAATGACTTCCGAAATGAGAGGGTAAACGAGGACTTCTCTCTAAATTATAGATAAAGAAACCCATGCAACCTCACAATTTCATTAATGTAAAAGCTTTGACCTAGTCCTCTTCCGAATCTATATCTTGACCCCTAAAAAGTGATAAGACTTAGTTACCCTATCAACTATCACCCAAATTGAGTCATGCTGTTTGCGAGTATGTGGTAACCCTTTGATGAAATCCATATTGATCACACCCCACTTCCAAGAAGGAATATCAATCTGTTGAGTCATACCTCCTGGTTTATGATGTTCTACCTTAACTTGCTGGAAATTGGGGCACTTACTCACAAAATTTTCTATGTCCCTCTTTATGCCATTCCACCAATAGACTTCCAGTAGATCGCAGTACATCTTAGTGGCACCTAGGTGAATAGAATATCTGAAGTTATGGTCTTCTGCAAGTATATAGTTTCTCAATTCACCCACATATGGAACACATAATCTACCCTGGTAGGGAAGTACACCAGCTCTCCCTTGGGAGAAAACCTCCACTCTCTCTGATTGTGGACTGCAGTCTCAAGTTCAAGCAAAATTGGATCACTGTCTTGCTTTTTCTTAACCTGCACTACCAAAGAATATTCTGCTCCATTCTGAACTGTTATACCACTATCTAATATGCTCATAAGGCCTAATCCTAAATGAGCAATCCTGTGAACATCATTCACTATCTCCTTCCTTTCTTCCTCAACGTGGGCTACACTACCCATAAATAATCTACTAAGAGACTTTGCTACTACATTCACCTTACTAGGATGATAATCCACACTCATATCATAATCCTTAAGGAACTCAAGCCATCTCTTCTGGCGAAGATTCAACTATTTCTGAGTCAACACATACTGAAGGCTCTTATGATGAGTGAATACATCTACATGAACATCATACAAGTAGTGTCTCCATATCTTGAGTTCAAACACCACCGCTGAAAGCTCGAGGTCATGATTTGGATAGTTCTTCTCATGCACCTTAATCTGTCTAAAAGCATATGCTATAACCTTATCTCATTGCATCAAGACACAACCAAGTCCAACTCTAGATGAATCAGAATAGATTACCTAACTAATCTGAACCCCTGGTACAGGCAAAGGAGACTTGTAGTCATCTTATTTTTAATTCTTCAAAGCTTTTTCTCACAATCATCTGACCAGTGAACTTGACCATCTTCTGATCACCTAGTCAATGGTGAGGCTATGGAGGAAGAACCTTCCATGAACTTTCTATAATAACCCGCGTAGTCCTATTAAAGTTCTGATATCTGCAGCAGAGGTATGGTTGGGGACATTGTTTTCATCACTTATTTCCACATCACTGGCTTCTATCTATCTGGTGAGTCCATACGCATATCCCTTTGCTCGAAAAAATATGACCACGGAAGCAACGGATTGCACCAGAACTCAACATTTGAGCCGGAACCTTGGATATAATTGGCGACAATCCAAGTACTGTTGACACTCAATTTTGACCCACGTCGTTATAAATTAGTTATCGAGCTCGTGAGTGTTTCAAATACTATTAATTAGTTTTATAATCTTTCGAAATAACAGCAATATATATATTATATACTATATGTATATGTTATTATGTTATCTCTTAAGATTTCCTACATTCCCAGCCAAGGACTGGCAGCCACATTTCCCTTTCCCCTTTGTCAACCCTACCTCAATTTTGAGGCCCCTCTTCCCTTCCTCCAGCCCAGCCATTCCAAGGCCCAACTCCCATCCAACGTTTTTAACACCATCAGCAAATCCCATCTAAAATCCCAACCCAATATCTATGCCGCCCATTCCCCTCTTCAGCACTGTTGAGCCCCTTCAATTAATTCCCTTAACCAGTCCCACCCGGCCATTTCTTGTCTTCCGCCATTAAAAAACCCATCCCGACCCAAACGCCATTTAAAAAACACCCCCCCGACCGACAACCGCTCCGACCCGACCCGTTTCTCCCTTTCTTCCTTCCCCTGCTCCTCACGCTCTTTCCCAGAAACAGACGCCAAACAATTCCCCAGAAAAAATGAAAAAAGAAATCACCCGCGTCTCTCCCCCACGCGACCCCCCCTCCCTCTTCTTCTTTCCCTTCACCAGTTCCCCACGCGAGATCCCCTTCACGCGTTCCTCTCTCCCCTCTCTCTCTCATCGCGCGTGATGGAGGATTTAGCAACGGACACCTGCTGTCTTTTGTCGTTTCTCTCGCAACGTCTCTCTCACTGGCACGACTTCGCAGTGCTAAGCGACGCGAATCATCCTTCCGGATAAGGGGGGATTCAAATTTCGAATAGGGATGGGCCTGAAATGGGTTTTTCGGTCAGCCCTCGTCCGAGTCAAAACCCAAAAAATCCTCTTTCTATTTAAATCCCCTCACTCTTCAGATTTTAGGGGGGGAAATTTTTTGTTGAAAATTTTGAGCAGTGAAAAGCTTTGAGTTGAAAAAAAAAAATTTTGGTTTAAAATTCTTGGTTTGTTCTGTTGCTTCTGAGAAAAATTAAAGGAGGGTTGGCAATTTCGGTTGAAAAATTTCAGAGAGAAGATTTTGAGTGTTGAAAATTTGGAGAAGGACGGTTGGGTTGGGAAAATTGTCGAAAAGATTTTGTGAAGTTGCGCAGCGTCTCTCCAAGTCGAGGTTGCTGTCGAGTTCCTCTGAACCCATTTCAGTAGTGTACCCGCCTGAGGCCACTCCCTGTTCGTGTCGGTGGTGGAGCACTCTCATCCCTCGCTCGTCCCCAAGTTTCGCTGGCTCTTCGACAGTACCACACCCTTCTACTTGATTTCTTCGCCTCTTCTCGTTTCCATGTGATGATTAAATATTAGATGTGTCGTGCTGTGCTGGACTGTTTGCCGCTTTGTTGTGTAATTGATACTTACTGCGATTGGGGGGGGTTGATTTTCTCTAGTTGAAGTTCTAAATCATTGTATGTGATTTTTTTCACTTGGCTGTCTCTCCGTTGTTTCGTTTGTGTCAAGCGATTGAGATATTCGCAAAATGTGAATATACGGGGCTGTTGCTTTCCTCTACAGTTTTAATGATGCCGCTACGCTTTGTTCTGTCCTTTAGAATTCTCATGTGTCAGCTTTCTTTATGGAATCTACTCTCTGTTACTGACTCAACTTGATTTTAGTAGATATTGTCAAAGCTTACGCTGGTCGGACTCCATTTCCAAATCTGTATCGTTTTTTTTTTTGTTTTTTTTTATTTTTTCAGATGTATTTCCGTTTATAGAATTATGCTGGTAGATATTAAGTATGTTGTCCCGTCTCTTTCGCTTGTTGCTCGGTCAATGATTTTTGGTATCATTTACTATCTCCCTCTATTATGTTTAAAAGTATGTTGAAAGATTGGATGCCCAGGTCATGATAATATACTTACTTACACTTGTCACCCCTTACTGTATTAATTTTCTTCTATGTCTACCTAAGAGAAGACATAGATTAAAGTTGGTTTTATTTGAGCATTGAATTGAGTTTCCCTATTCTGTTTTCTTTATGTAATCACTGCTTTAAGTCTTGTTTCTTGTGTGTACTTTATCACTTTGAGTTCTTTGTGATGCATAGAGTGAGCTGGATCAGTAAAGTACGATATTTGTTTTGCATTTCCTAAGTAGTAGTGGTATGCATAGGACGGAGACATTAGTATGTATCTAGGCATTTCATGTCATCGTCATTTCTCTACTTGTTGTGGGTTCTTGTTTTATTTTTCTTTAGCCTCATGTGGAATTGTTTTGGAAGTCTTTTGTTTCCCCTAATTCGATTTCACATATTTTCGCTTTATCTCCGTCTTGTTCAAGATATTTGTTAGTAGTTCATCTTTTATCTTCGTCTTGTTCAAGACACTTTCTATTAGTTTATCGCTTTAAGTGCTAATCTTTTGTATGTTTTATTGCATGTGAAACCCTCCTCGATTCCTCATGGACTTTATTCCGTCCTACCACTGCACTTCCTATTCGAGCCATAAAGGCTCAGATCATCTTCTTCGGAGTCATATAACCCTCTCAAGGTGTACGGTCGGAAGAACAGAGAAAATGCACTGCTGGAGATTGATCTGGTTCACCGAATTGGAAACTTGCTGAAATACAGTTGCTAATCATTGATAAGCTGAACCACCCCATAAACCGTTTATAACTCGTGATATTACAGACAAGACGGTAACAGGGGATCAAATTCGAACCTGGGTTTATAGCAGTAAGTACGCTGCTGAAAAAGAATTTTTCAACTCTCGAAGTTGAACAACAAGTCTGATATACAGCCTGTCTACACCGATATAACAGAAACGTTATACCTTAAAAGGTGTAAATATGAAATGGCAGCAGGCGGCGAAAATTCGAAAAACTCCCATGAAGATCAAGGTGCTCGAAGGAAGGAGTATTAGAAGATTTTTTTTTTTATTTTATTAATTTGGTGTATTTGGGCTAAGCCCTTGTCCATTTTTACTTTCTTATATTTATTTTTTTTTCTTGTAATGTTTATACTAGGACAGGTACGAAAAAAAAAATGTGGGTTAAAACCCCAAAGTTGTGGGTCCAAGTTTTCGGTCAAGCGACAGAACCCGAAAACTTGGGACCCACAAAAGCTCCAAATTCCCAAACCCCCTCTCCCTCTATCTCTCTTGGGGCTACTTGTTTACTTTTATTTTGAATAACCGTTATCTAGGATTGAAAACTCCAAACGCCACCTAACGCCTTTCAACACTTTATCGAACTAAAACTAAAAATGAAACTTTTAAACGATAGAGGTTTAATAATATTTGACAGTTGCTTAGAGTTAAGTTTACAAGATTTTATACCTTAAAACGTAATCTCTCAAAGCGTAAATTTTTTTTTTATGTTGTCCTAAATGTCTAATAAGTTCAATAAAGAATAAAAAATAAAAAAATAAATAATAAATAAACTAAATAAATAAAATAATAATAAATCAAATTCTACAAGTTTGTTTGAATATAAAGTGCCTTAGCCTTAAAAAACGATTTTTCAAAGTTAAATATTTCAAAACTTATAAAGTTCGCCTAGATATCTTAAGAAGTTCAAAATTCGCAAGTCTTTAAAACAAAATAGTCAAATAAGTTAATCGTCGGAAAGCCGTAAGTTAGCGGAGTGTCTTAGGTGCCTTACACCTTCCTAAGACGCTAATATGAATCCCGAACCCTTTAAAAAATGTTTTCAAAACGATTTTTCTGTTTAAATTGTTTTAGAAACGAGTTTTCTTATTTTCCTAAAAATTATTGGCGACAAGCACGGAGGGTCCTAAAAGTCCGAAAACCATTTAAAATAAAACAATTCTTTTCGAAATCAACCTTTTTTCGATAAGACAGATGGCACTCCCGCTGGGGCGTTTTGGGAGGATCTAACCCTAGGATTAACATATTTGATTATTTTGTGTATTAATTGGTTTCAGTGGTTTTAAATTTTTTAGATCTTTAAACTGTTGCATGCATAACATACAACTTTTCCGTCAACGACGTTATTCATTTCCACTAAAGGACCGATTATGCGGGTTTCGCAGTCGTTCGTTAACCAAAAATCTTCTCCGGGGCACTCTGACGAGTGTAGTTTTGAACTACTTGATAGTCAACGATCGTTAATTGTCCCGAGCCCAATCAGTCCACTTGGTTCCTTTCTAACTCAAATACATCCCTCTAGTCAAACTAGGATGAGCGAAAACCCAATACCCAACAAATAGCGCATTGGCACTAATACGACCGACAACCCGAGTGTTGGGCCCTTAGAACACCCTTGAGTCCAAACGCCTCAGCCTAAATGGACGTTCATACTTAATGTGTTTAATTTGAAGGAGGTATACGTTGTTTCGATAATTTTTCAAATGACGTGTACATCCCTCCAATCGCTAGGACCCACCCTTGCGCAATAAACGGGGTCACCCTATCTGTTTAGACCGAAATATTTGTTATAACTACTTCTTAGTGAAATCTTGTTCATCTGGAGATATTCTATCTAGCTCACTCTTCTCCAAAATTTTTTTAGAATCCATAAGCATAAATCTCGCGTCACTATCAAAGTGCGTCCAAATCTCTTCAACAAGTCTTTAGTTTCCTCCCGAAAAAAAAAAAAAAAAAAAACAACTCATTTTTCCTTTCTTTTAGTATACTCTCATACAGTAAAAGATTCCTCATTTCAAATCAAACGAATTTTGAGAAATTTTTTTCTTTTCGAACTATACAAAAAAATTAGACGTTACCTCTCAATCAAAAAGTACGGTAATGAAAGTAACCGTCAATGTTTGTCTCGACTAAAGTCGACATTTTTATTTACTAAATCCCCCAAGTCAGTAGACAATTCCTGTCTATTTACTTTCTCTATGTGTTGTGCTAGTTTATCTCCGGATAAAGCAACTCTTACGTGTTTTCACCTATATGTGATAATTTTGATTATTTCCACCCTCCAGGCACACTAACCTATTGGTCTTTTGAGTTTTTTCATTTGTCAGGTATTTAAAACTGAATCTTGTTGGTTTGGTCATGCCGTATTTCCAGGTCTAAGCCATAAGATTCCTTCCCTTCTCCCGCAAATTTTCAAAAGGAAAGACAGCATTGGGGATACACATGAGGAGATTGACTATGATGTTGTTGTGGCTCTAACCTGCCTGCCAGCGATTAAATGAATTGATATGCAGTTGATGCAACAAATCTGCCGAAATAGGGTCGAAATGCAAAGATGTAGCTTTCCTAAATTCCAGTTTCAATCCTTCAACCCTCCAAGAGATGAAGAACTCCCACTCCACTTTCCTCCCCAACACGCGGAACAGGTGCAAACTCCTCTGTAAAACCCCACTCACAAAATCCTCCACCATTGACTCAACTATCCCCATCCCCTCACGCTGCCCACATCGTGTCAAGCCCCATCAACATCGCACAATCTAACCTTCATCAAATCCCCATCTCCTCAAAACAAAATAATACGAACAATGCTCAAGACTTCCCCCTCTTCAACACCAAATACTGATCCTCAACTTCCCCCAAATTATCAAGCCACTCAGAATACCCAGAAAGCCTTCCATTGTTCCCCCATAACCTCAAAAAGACTACTTTCCAAATCCCAAACTTCAAATGAACCTTATGCTGACTGTTCTGAGCTTGATCAACTATAAGGAGTGCAGTGAGAGAGAGGGAGGTAAAAGAAGAGGTGTCGAGCTGAAATTGAAAGAAGGATCGGAAAGCCATGAAGGAGTTGCACTATATTTCTGAAGTCGATGGATTGAGTCTCTAAGGATTTTTGCATCCATCCGATCTCGACCTCCCAGACAGGGTTCAAAGTTCCAAAGTTTGTCACTTTTAACGTAACAGGAAATCCTCTAGCACATCTGAAAGTTTTATTGTGACATCATCTTTGGAGTTGGAAAATGAAGCATTTGGATGCGTCTCTTCAGTCGAAGTTTAAGTGGAAGAAGCTCTGGGTGGCTTACATCACGTGAGCTGAAACAATGAAAGTTGGAATGCGCTCGGGGGCAAGGATTTCACGGAAAGATTGGACATAACATAGAGATGCCCAACAATCGCTACTACTTAAAGAAAGATCAGGCAGAATCTACGAAAATTATCGAGAGCTACGCTTTTCGTCTGGAAAAGAGTCCGCAAGAGTTTCACCTCCCATGTCCGAAGCGGGAGATCACTAAAATGTCATTCGTACTCAAGAGCCTTGTATATGAAAGAATGGTGTGTTGATGGGACAAAAGTTTGGTCCGAGATTGTCAAAGTAGGAGAAAGCTTTGGAAGATGGTTTTCACCAAGACTGGAAAGCTTACCAAATTTCCGGCGTTGGCGATCTTATGAAAATCTGCTAGAATCCACTGATATGGATGAAAAAAAAATGCAAAATGAAAAGTTGAGGAGTAAGTATGATCACGGCTACTCATATTAATCATGCTTTCAAAGGAATATCAAAACATAATGTCATCAGGAAAATTCCCCTCGCCGCTTATTTAGGAAGGCTCCCCAGGTATTTACGCCATTAAGGGGGGGGGGGGGGGGGGGGGGGGGAATCTCAAACTCAACTTATGAAAGGTTTGAAGCAATGGTATTCTCCATCCTATAGAAGAAGACCTCGCCAATCCTTTGGGAAATTTTACAGAGCTGACCACAGAGTGCTTATCCATTCAGGAGCCGTTGGTACACTACACAGAGAATTTTCAACTCTTGAAGCACAAGATACAAAACACAACATGATCTACAAACAATTGATCAAAATTGAAGGAAACCACCTTTTGATGATGACATATTGGATTGCTCAAGAGTGAGTACCAGACATTTCTGAACTGAGTCATTTGAAGATAATTCTATCGAGAAGAAGAATTCCAACATTGACCAAATTTGGCATTAAGTTTGTTATCTTCTTTTGAAGAAGTGTATTGACATATCTAGTTGGAATACGTCGACTATTCTCAAAGAATGAGATACGTAGCGGCCTATGTCGGCCTTATCGGTCAAAAAAACATTTTTCTTTATTCGACATTTTCCTATTTTGTTAACCCTTGAGAGGGGAACTACGTTGACCTGATTTCTGCTTCAACGGGAATACGTAGGCCGCCATATACGGACGGTCATATACCGCAGTAAGATTTCCATTTCTATTCATATATGGAAACTGGGACGAGAATTTTTGAGATGGAACCTCAAAAATTCTTGGAAGTTGGACTCTTTGAACAAGTCAAACAGAAGACCAATCCTAAACGGAAAATTAGCCTTGGGTTGATCTAAAAAATTACGACACTCACATTCAACGGACAGAATTTTTGAGATGAATCTCCACAAATGCCACAAATGTCATTTGTTACTTTATTAGGTAAACTGGGAACAATTTTGCAGGTAGGGACCGTCAAAATCCAGAGTGAGCAACCTCAGAGTTAACAGAGCAAGTTATTAGAGTTCCTTCTATATTGTATACCGGACAAATTTTTTGAGGATGGTCCTCAAAAGATAACCAGCAAATGATGCAATAAAGAATGGGTGGCGAGCGTGCCAAGCCAACTTCAAGAAGGAGCTGGAGACAAAACCAACACAAATCAGTCCTTTCCAAATAAGATTTTTCTTTTGGATTCAGGAACAATTGAAGTCAAAAATGGCTATGTAAAAGTTTTCAAAATGACAAAAGCGCACTTGCACCCCATCGGTGGACTCCTCAACAAAACCTTGAAAAAATCTTCCCACCTTATTTTCTCTCTATTTCCTTTATATTGCCTCAAGTGATTTCTAAACACGTTTCTTTTTATCTTGCAGGAATAATTAGCGAGCCAATCCACCTCGTTACAGTGGACATTTCGAAGCCATCCACCTCGTTTACAGTTGAAAATTATCGTCCATCCACCTCGTTACAGTTGAACATTATCGAATCGAGCCAATCCCCCTCGTTACGTGAACATTATCAAGCGTCCACCTCTTTACAGTTGGAACATTATCGATGCCATCCACCTAGTGCCAGTTGGAACATTATCGTCGCCATCCACCTCGTAACCGTGGAACATTATCGCTCGCCATCCACCTCGTTAATTGGAACAGTTATTCCGAAGCCGTCACCTCGTTAGCCGTTGGAACTTATCGATACATCCACCTCGTTACCGTGGAACTTATCGAGCCATCCACCCGTTTCCAAGTTGAACATTTCGAGCCATCCCCTCGTTCAGTTGGAACACGATAAGACCGTCCACCCTCCGTTTACAGTGGAACATTATCGAGACATCCACCTCGTTACAGTGGAACCTTATCGAGCGTCCACCTCGTTACAGTTGGACATATCGAGACATTCACCTCGTTCATACAGTGGAACCTTATCGAGTCATCCACCTCGTTACAGTTGGAACATTATCGAGCCATCCACCTCGTTACAGTTGGAACACTATCGAGGCATCCACCTCGTTTAACACAGTGGAACATATCGAGTCATCCACCTCGTTACAGTTGGAAGATATTATCGAGCATCCACCCTCGTTTCCAGTTGGAACATTATCGAGCCCATCCCCTCGTACAGTTGGAACATTATCGTCCATCCCGGCCTCGTTGAAAATCATACAATCATGCATCGCGAAATCATGCATTGCGAAAAAACGTGCATCGCGAAAATCATGCATTGCGAAAAACAAGCATCGCGAAAATCATGCATTTTGCGAAAACATGCATCGCGAAATCATGCATTGCGGAAATCATGCATCCTGAAATCCATGCACTGCGAAAACATGCATCGTCGAAAATCATGCATTGCGGAAATTTCATGCTCGCGGAAATCAATGCATTGCGAAAAAAATGCATCGCGAAATCATGCATTGCGGAAAATCATGCATCTAGGAAATCATGCATTGCGGAAATCCATGCATCGCGAAAAATCATGCATTACGAAAATCATGAATCGCGAAATCCTGCTCGCGATTATAAATTTATATATCGCGAGTAGACTTTTAATACCTCGCTTGAATTTATGCAAAGACGAGAAGATTCATGCCTCGTCAAATTTATACATCGCGTGGGAAGATTTCATACCTTGCTGAAATTTAGAATCCTGAGACGAATCCATGCCTCGTTGAAAATTTGCACATCGCGAGACAGATTATCATGCCTCGCCGAAGACTGCTCACGAAGAAGAATCCTGCCTCGCACTAAAGTATGCGACGAGGAAATTCATCCCTCGTCAAATTTGCACATCGCGAGAAATGTCACAAATGCCCTCTGCAAGCTATGCATTGCGAGAGTTTCATACCGTCCAGGAATGTACTATCGCGTGAAGATATTCATGCCCCGAGAGAGGCATACAGTGGATCAAGAAAGGGACAATCGTGTATCCCGAAAGCAATATTTATCCATAGGCCCGCAACTGCATTCTTTATTTTTGATAAAAGTAACGTCAAGAAAAGCATCGAAGATGACGACAAAAAGAAACATCAATATCGCATCAGCATTTATTATTTATTTTAGCATCAATGAAGAGTACTTGAAATTATATTTGCAATGCCCAACATAGCTGTATTTGCTGACGTCAGACCGGATCGAGTCGACGATCGAATATGGAGGAGAACAATGAGTTGTCCGACACTGGTAAAAAGACACTGTCTCCCTCCTAATTGCATTTTTTTAGCTGACGAGTTTTTAAATCTCATCTTTGTCGAGAGCATCCAAAAGGTGATTCTCCCCAAAAACCAACGGTGCTGACGACATCAAAGGGATGCATCAAACGTGGAACTTTTTCTTAGCAGCGAACTGGGACACAGTCCAAGAGGAATGTCCAAACTAAAAGTTAGGACGCGAGCAGAGGAGCGACTTCCACCACCAGATCAAACCACCCCTCTCGAATCATGCGGGTTTTCTTAGTTCTGTCAGTTTCAGTCCCTCGCATCCTGAAGTTTATGTTTTAATCTGAAGCAATTCCAATCTGAGTGACACTCGCTCTAGAGCTTTGGAAATTATGTCCGTGTAAGTTCTAATTATGGGTGTGAAGCGCGCTCAATTATGGTTAGAGTACACGACTCTTTTTCCATACTCGTTAATGTGTCGCCCCCCCCCCCTCACTCGTCCAAAACCGAAGTTACTAGATAATAGTTTTCCTTGTCCACCGATCGAGTCGACCTACACCAGCCGATTCCGAAGGTTACTAAGGATATGTAGGCGGATTCTATGTTGAAAACTTGAACTTGCTTGTATTTCTCCAATATTACTCTCGGAATTCTAATTCTCGAGCATTTTGATACCTTCATAATCGGTGTCGAGGTGACGTTTGATTCTTCACAAATCGTGCGGTAACTCAAGCTTATTGACTACAAGTGGGCCTGAATTCTCATATAGCCTGAGATAGGTAGGAACCCGTTTGCACGGTTTTCGGCATAATTCCTAAATCCTTTGTCGTAGCCTTCCTTTTTAAATGATGGGGGTGGTCCAAAATTGGTTTGGTCCATTTTCATTTTCCTCCGATTGCTTGCCTCAACCCAAGTAAAATGAGGGACATGTTGACACTCAATTTTTGACACCACTTCAGGTATAAATTAGTTATCGAGCCTTCCCCCAACCCCCCGTGAGTTTTTCAAATTACTTAAGAGTTAATTAGTTTTTTATAAATCTTGCGAAAATCAAATCAATAGATAGTATATATAGATACATATATGTATATGTATATATGTATATCTTAGATTATGCCCTAATTCCCAAGCCTGGAATGAGCAAAGCCCATTTCCCTTTCCCCTTTTTCAACCCTACGACTCAATTTTGAGGCCCACTCCTTCCCTTCTCGCCCAGCCATTCCAGGCCCCCCTCCCTCAAACTGTTTAAACACCATCAGCAGCCCCATCTTAAAATCCCAAACCCACTTATCTATGCCAGCCCAATTCCCTCTTCACCTTTTGCCCTAAATTAATTCCTTAACCCGTCCCCGAATGCCCTTTCTTCCTCCATTAAACCCTCCGACCCAACCCATTTAACCCCCGACCCAACACCCCGCTCCGACCCCGACCCGTTTTCTCTTTCCTCCCTTTCTCGTCCTTCCTCCCTGCTCCTCACGCTCTTTCCTTTCCCAGAAACAGACGCAAACCAATTCCCCTCAGAAAAATAAAAAAGAAATCACCCCCGCGTCTCTCCCTCCCCACGCGACCGCCCCCTCCTCTTCTTCCTTTCCCTTCACCAGTTCCCCGACGCGAATCCCCTTACCCGCGTTCCTCCCCCTCTCTCTCTCCATCTCGCGCGTGCTGAGGATTTAGCAACGACCACCCTTCTGTCTTTTGTCGTTTCTTCTTTCTCTCGCACGTCCTCTCTCACTGGCACGACTTTCAGCAGTGCTAAGCGACCGCGAATCATCCTTCCGTATAAGGGGGGATTCAAATTTCCATAGGGATGGCCTGAAGGGGTTTTTCGGTCCAGCCCTCGTTCGAGTAAAACCAAAATCCTCTTTCTATTTAAAACCCAACCCCCTCACTCTTCAATTTTAGGGGGGAAATTTTGGTTGAAAATTGTTGAGCAGTGAAAGCTTTGAGTTGAAAAAAAAAATAAATTTTTGTTTAAAATTCTTGTTTGGGTTCTGTTGCTGTCTGAGAAATTAAAGGAGGGTTGCAATTTCGTTGAAACCTTCAGAGGGAAGTTTTGATGTTGAAAATTTTGGAGAAGGACGGTTTTTGGGTTGGAATTGTCAAAGATTGTGAAGTTGCGCCAGCACGCACTCTCCAAGTCGAGGTTGCTGTCGAGTTGCCTCTTGAACCCAGTTTCGGAGTGATACCCCGCCTGAGGCCACTCCCTGTTCGTGTTCGTGTGGTGGAAGCACTCTATCTCGCTCGTCCCCAAGTTCGCTGCTCTTCGACAGGTAAACACCCTTCTACTTGATTTCTCCCTCTTCTCGTTTCCAATGTGATAGATTAAAGATTGAGAATGGTGTCGTGCTGTGCTGGATGTTTGCCGCTGTTGTTGATGTATTGATACTTAGCTGCGATTGTTGATTTTCTCTAGTTGATAGTCTAAATCATTGTATGTGATGCTGTTAATCAACTTGCTGGTCCTTTGTTTCGTTTGTGGTCAAGCGTATTGAGATATTCGAAAATGTGAATATACATGGCTGGTTTAGCTTTCTCTACAGTTGTTAATGCCGCTAGCGGCTTTGTTCTGTCATTTAGAATTCTCATGTGTCAGCTTAACTTTATGGAATCTTACCTCTCTGTTACATGACTCAAACTGTGATTGTTAAGTAGATATTGTCAAAAGCTTTAGCTGGTCGGCTCATGTCCAAATCTGTATCGTTTTTTTTTTTGTTTTTTTTTATTTTTTCAGATGTATTTTCGTTTATA
The DNA here is from genome assembly GCA_027704765.1 of Solanum habrochaites. Lineage (NCBI taxonomy): Eukaryota > Viridiplantae > Streptophyta > Magnoliopsida > Solanales > Solanaceae > Solanum > Solanum habrochaites. The sequence goes on from JAKWJA010002500.1 coordinate 58,077,578, forward strand.
GAAATTATGCTGTAGAGTTAAGTATGTTGTCCCGTCATCTTTCGCTTGTTGCTCGATCAATGATTTTTGGTATCATTTACTATCTCCCTCTATTATGTTTAAAAGTATGTTGAAAGATTGGATGCCCAGGTCATGATAATATACTTACTATAACTTGTATCCTTACTGTAATTAATTATTCTTCTACCTAAGAGAAGACATAGATTAAAGTTGGTTTTATTTGAGCATTGAAATTGAGTTTCCCTATTCTGTTTTCTTTATGTAATCACTGTTTTAAGTCTTGTTTCTTGTGTGTACTTTATCACTTTGAGTTCTTTGTGATGCATAGAGTGAGCTGGATCAGTAAAGTACGATATTTGTTTTGCATTTCCTAAGTAGTAGTGGTATGCATAGGACGGAGACATTAGTATGTATCTAGGCATTTCATGTCATCGTCATTTCTCTACTTGTTGTGGGTTCTTGTTTTATTTTTCTTTAGCCTCATATTGGATGGTTTTGAAGTCGTTTGTGTCCCCTAATCTCGATTTCACATATTTTCCGCGTTATCTCCGTCCTTGTTTCAAGATTTTGTTAGTAGTTCATCTTTTATCTTCGGCCTTGTTCAAGACACTGCATTAGTTTATTCGCCGCTATAGTGCTATCTTTGTATGTTTTATTGCATGTGAAACCCTCCCCTCGATTCCTCATGACTTTAATTCCGTCTCGACTGCACTTCCTCCCCCATCGCGCCATAAAGCTCAGAATATTTCTTCGTCATAGACCCCTCTCAATAGGTTTACAGGTCGAAGAACAGCAGAAAATGCACTGCTGGAGATGATTCTGGTTCACCAGAACTGGAATTGCTGGAAATTACAGTTGCTATATTGATCTTGAACTTTACACCAACCATATACACAGTTTTATACCGTGATATACGATCAAAGACGTAACAGGGGTCAAATTCGAACGCTGGGTTGATAGCAGTAATTAAGCTGCTGAAAAAGAGTTTTTCAACTCTCGAAATTCAAAACAGGCTGATATAACAGCCTGTAATACACCGATATCCAGACAACGTTATAACCTTAATAGGTGTAAAATATGAATGGCAGCAAGGCGTGCTGCAATTCGAACTCCTGAAGAATCGAAGGTGCTCGAGTTAAGGAGTTTAGAAGATTTTTTTATTTCTTTATTAAGTGTATGTTTTTTGGCATAACCCTTGTCATTTTTACTTTCCTATATTTATTTCTTGTTGTTAGACAAGGCAGGTAACGAAAAAAAAATGGGTTAAAAACCCAAATTTGGTGGGTCCAAGTTTCGTCAAGGCGAACAGAACCCGAAAACTTGACCCAAATCTCTCCCAAAACCCCTCTCCCTCTAGCTTCTCTCTGGCTCCTTGTTTACTTTTTCTTTTTGAATACCTTTACTAGATTGAAACTCAAACCCCACCTACGCCTTTATTTATCGAACTTAAAACTAAAACTGAAAATTTTAAAACGATAGAGGTTTAATTTGAAGTTTGCTTAAGTTAAAGTTTTACAATATTTTACCTTAACGGAATCTCAAAGCGTAAAATTTTTTTTAATGTTGTCTAAATTTCTAATAGTTCATAAAAAATAAAAAAAAAATAAAAAAACAAAATAAATAAATAAATAAAATCATCTAATCAATTCTACAAAGTTTGTTTGCATATAAAGTGCCTTAGCCTTAAAAAAACGACTTTTTTCAAAGTTAACTATTTCAACTTATAAAGTTCGTCCCTAGATAATCTTAAGAAGTTCAAAATTCGCAAGTCTTTAAAAAACAAAATATCAAATAAGTTAATCTCGGAAAGCCGTAAGTTAGCGGAGTGTTCTTAGGTGCCTACACCTTCCTAGGACGCTATATGAATCCCGAACCCTTTAAAAAATGTTTTTTCAAAATTTTTTTCTGTTTAAAATCGTTTTAAGAACGATTTTCTTTAATTTTCCTTAAAATTAATTGCGACTCTACAATTCGAAAAACCCTTTAAAATAAACAAATCCTTCGAATCACCTTTTTTTCGATAAAACAAGTCTATTGAACATCAATGACGATTATACAGACACGTCGCAAGTACTATTTGAAAACCACTCTGTTCATCATCCATGAAATTGTAGGACCATTGGTTAGTCCAAACGACATCACTACGATTCTCAATGACCATCACTGAGTTTGAAGGCTGTTTTAAGAATGTCACTCTCTCTGACCTAGCTAGATAACCCGATCGAAGTCCATCTTAAATAAAAGTGATAGAACCTTGAAGTTGGTCCAGACAGATCATAGCAATCCTGGGATAAAATAATTTCCTTATGATGACCTTGTTCAATTGTCTAAAGTCAATGAACATTTTGAGAGAACATTTTATTCCGTAAGAACAACACTTGTACCCTAATGGTGAAATACTAGGGTGTTGAAGCTCTTGTCTAGAAGGTCTTCATTGCTCTTTCCCTCTTAAGCTATGTTGGATCTTCATAAAATGATAGAAATAAGGCTGGGTATTTGGGGAAGGAGATCATCTAAAGTCCGATTTTCCCTTTCGGGAGGGACTCTGGGAGATCTTCTCGAACTATTATGGAAAGTCCACCAACTACTGGAACTGACTCCCCAAGAGTTGGGGTATTCAAAGCTAAATCCTTAACCGACTATATGATAGATCAAGTACACTGAGAAGTAAATGTGGCTGGAGATAGGGAGACTCAAAAAGCGTGGTAAATATGCAACAAGAATGCTGGTAGCGATGGCGGACTGGGATGATTTGTGGCGTGAGACATCTACGCACCTTATATATCCATCTTTTTGCTTAAAGGGTAAGAGATGAATCGACCCATATGCGCTAAGCTACTATCCTTCCATTCTAGGATTGGTTCATTTGGAAACTTAAAACGAACTTCTAGTTGTACAATCGGTTGAGGCATACGGTCCGTCATTTGGTCCGTAGGTTGGGCCTTTTTGACACACACCTTTACTAAAACAGGCATAACTTTTTACTCGAAGGTTTGATTTTAGCAAGGTCGGTGGACATGGAACTCTAATTAAATTATCTATTTTTTTGTAGATCAAGGTACAACTAATTAATTTTGTTCTAATATTTATGACCATCTTAAGTTGACCCATCTGCATTTTCCCCTAATTGTCTGCTATTTCTCACCTATAGTCAGACCTACGAACCGTAGGTCGAATGACGGTCCATGCTGGTCAATCGTGGCTCTTGCCAGAGAGTGGTAAATGTAGTGTTGATCGACGGACTTACACTACGAACTGTGGTCTGACCTATGGACCATAAGTTCATCTATCATTCGACACTTAGTACAATTTTATGGATTGAGATTTTGTGGGTTAACGACTCTATCGACGGATGTGCAGGACGGTCCGTGGGTAAGGTTACTGTCCGTTGATGGCCACCTCTGTTGCACCTGCAGATTTTCTGAAAAATTGGTTTTTGGTCTGTTTTGGATACGGGGTGTTACAATCTCTGTCATAAACGGTTGGGGCTCCACGCCACCCACAGCCCCTGGGTCGTCTGCCCAGTCTAGTTTGCCTCTGGTAGCTTTGTTTTAGTTTGATTAAAGTGTACCTTTACTCTTTTTTGATTATAACTAATCTAGGCTACTTCTAAACACCTAAAATCATTCCTAGCATGATCATAACCTTAAATTCATAGTTTAAATCCAAGGTAGGGTGAGAGTTTAAATGTTTATGCACTGAATTCTTTAACTTAAAAACGTCTAAGAATGTCTTTTGAGGAGCTTCCATAACTTCTATAACTTCTTTTAAGACTCAGAAGTGATTATAAAAGTGATAGTAGGTATTCAGATACCACTATCACCTAAGATCCTTCATATCATAAATATACTCTTGAATCAAACGCCACATTCAAGAGAGAGTAAAAGTTCAAGAGAGGTCGTTAAGTTCAATTCCTGAGTATCTTTGGAATCTCTCATTTATTTGAACTATGTTTTGAGATCCATCTTGTTACTTACAACCTCGGTTGAGTCCAATTATTCAGCCCATATTCCGCATGCACCTATAGTCAACATCTTTAGTTAGAAGTACTTTGCGTTCTTGAGTTGAATTATTTATGAATCATCATTTGCATGAACCCTCAAGCTAAAAAATCATGAAAATCATCACATGAGATCATCAACCTTGACTATACTTCAATTCACGGCGTTACGCTCAAGTCCTAGAAATAAAAACAAGTCAAATAAAGTTATAAAAGTTTTCTAAGTTTTTCATTTTCAGACAAACAATGTCAATTTTTTTAAAGACTTAGAGTCAAGTCAAGAAAGAGTAAATAGTTGAGTTTAATTTTCAAAAGCTATAAGGGAACTAAGTATTCCTTATGAGTTAAGTTTCAAGTTAATCAAAGAGTAAAAGTCGAGTTCATTTCTCAAAAGTTACAAGGGAACTAAGTATTCCCTGAGAGTTTATGAATGTTTTCACATTTAAGTTAAAATAAAACTAAAAGTTCCAAAAGAGTTTTGAATTAAAAGTGGAACATTGATTCCAAAAATGAGTTTTCGTTAAAACTAAAGGGTTCAACAAATTATCTCAACCCAAAGAAATGAATGTTTTATTAAAAGTATGAAATAAAGTATGTTTTAGAAGTAGTATTGAGCACCGATGTGGGGATGCGAGTTCATATTAACTCAAGTCTCCATGTAAACCATGAAGAAATCAGGGGAATTGACAGATCATACTTTTTAGATTATCACGTAAGTTTATCTTATGGATCAATAAGTCTTATATTGACAATATATAAGAGAGTTCTGGCATAGTGGGCAAGCCGTTGTATTACAACTTAGGTTCATAGCGGTGGTTGTCAGTTAGAGAAACTCCCACAATATTAGTTAAATGATTCCTCAAGGGGTTCTGCTTAGTATGAATGGTGGTATGAGACTTCACTCATGCATTGACAATAGACTTTCGCGAAGGGAGCATATTTTTTTTTTATACTATTATTATCTTGAGTTATCAATCACCAGATTTTTAAAAAAACAACTTTTCCTTTATTTGCACTGTTTTTTAAACTTTCTTTAAATATCGAATGAGTTGATTTATTTTCAAAAGTTAAGTAAATTGAGTTATATCCATAGTCACGTATCAAGCTCTTTGGGTTTAGTATTTAATATCTGAGTGATTGGCTCTTATCTTGAGTATCCTTAGTTTTCAAGTTGAGAACCAGGTAAGTATACTTTCCATTTTTGTTTAAAGTATCAAGATATTTTATTCTTTAGATTCCCCTTAACATGCTCGTACATTCCATCCCGTACTGAGCCCATATTAGCTGCATCTTTTGATATGTCAGAACATTTTACATGATAATCACAGAACATTGTTATACTCGAGAGTCTAGCGTTAGATATGGTGAGTCTCCTTGCTTCCGGAGGATTTCATTAACTTTTAAGTTTAGTTAGAAGGTCGTGGGTCTTGTCTCGACTTCTATCTTTTTTAGTTAGAGGCTTCATAGGTAGTTAGTTTAGTTAAGAAGTCTGTATTACTTATTTATTTTATTAAATTTTTTAAAGACTAAAGTTGCCTATTTATGGAGAGTTTGATATGTTAATTTCATTATTCAAAGTTTTAATATGAGTTAATGCATGGTAATTGAATTTCATTATTTTTAATATATTTCAAGATTTTGCATGCTTAAGTTAGTCTTCAGCTTGTAGTCAACCAGGATGAAGGTTTGCTTGGGGACCAACAATGGTCTTTGAGTGCAGCCATGTCTAGGGTGTATGCTCCGGGCGTGACAAAATATCTCTGTTGGAGTTTCTCTAAATGAAAACCAACATTCTGAGCTATGTGATTATACAACATCTCACCCGCGCTACGAGAATTGTGCTATAATTTGTTAAGGTATAATATCTCTCAACCAAGTGGATCCACTAATCTATGCTAAAAAATATTAATGAATCATCTGACCAATATAAATGACCATTTCTACCCATGTTGGCTAGGCGTTTTATAGGGGTTGTGAGTTGTATGAACTCTCCCCCATTTCGGTGCTCAATACTACTTTCAAAATATACTAACTCAGATATTTAAAAACAGAATTTCTTTGGGGTTTTGAGATCATTACTCAAAACTATTTCTCTTAAAAGAGATGTTACTCAAACTGCTCAAAACCCTTTTAGAAATCTCAGTTTCCTCTCATCTTAAGTGAGAAAACAATTACTCTAGAAATACTAAATTCCCACATATAATTTTAAAGAAAATGAACTCAACTCTTCTATTTCTCAAAACATTTCAAAAATCATATCGTAATTTGATCATTTAGACTGGGAAGTCCCAACAACTCACATTTAATGTATATCTAATACCATAAACTAATACTGCTTGAACCGGGATGGCTATTCGCGATATCATACTAATCCATGTTTAGAAACTTTTTTTTTTCAAAGCTCTCGCCTTTACTTTCTCAAATTAGTGTTTAGAATTCAGTATTAACTTTAAGAAAAAAGATTTTAAATTGTAGCTCCAATCATAGATTCATATGGCATTATGAAACATGAAAGACCAATGCAGGGATCGCCTTAGTAAGAGGAACCTCAGTATCAGAACTTCAAGACTCGATGATACTATCACTCGAGACACCTCGACTCATAGGGTTCATGCAGAATTATCGATCGCATGAACAACTAAACTTAAAGACTTTCATGGGTAAAAAAGTACTAGTCCCATAATAGGGAATCTAACCTTTCAAAAAATGGGTTAGGAACTCATACTAATACGAGACTTGAAGATCTCTTTCTTCCCATCTTCCTCTCAAAGATACTTAACGTATGGAGTTCATGTAGAATTTATGGGCATGAATTAATCGACTCAAGGGTATACATAATGATATGGAACTCATGTATACAAATCTTCTCATTCTCATACTTACTCAAAACTTAGTTCAAATTGATTGTTGATCTCAAAGGATTCACAATTGAACTCAAAGACTTACCTATTGCAATGGTTGTTGATCGATTGTCGTAGCATTGATATAGCAAGTTCAATAAATCTATTAACACATTGTATCTATCAAAACGTTGCAATAATATTGGAACCATCGCCAAAGATTGGTGTAATACAACAAATTTTTTACAACCGTTCCAATAGATTGGCATTGGCAACGGTTTGTATTTCTATTGTTATGGTTGTTATTTTCCTCTTTATTTTTCCTGAAATTTCACTATACCGCCGAAATGGATCTACAAAATTTTTCTATAAGTTATAATTTTTTCTTCTCCCAAAATAATAAAACAAACATTAAGAAAAATCATCGTCTAACACAAAATTGTAGGTCGTAAAATCATTGAGAACTCACATGACTCAAAATAGTTGAGCAGAATCGTCTTTCGTTCAGCAAAGAGACCTTCAGTTTACTGCTCCAAGTCGTTGTTGTCTCTGATTTTCACCGTTCCAATCTCTTCTTAAGTTCACTGCAATATTCGCTATTCTAAGCCCTAAAATATTTGGTGTGTTTATTCCGATTTTACCAGATCTTCGAAAATTATTGTAAGAATTCATAAAGCCCTAATTTAAGTTTATCTTCTAATTTTTGTTGAGGGTATGATCTTCTGATTTGTTTATAATGCTTCATATTATTTAGTTTGTGCATATTTATGATTTTCTAGTTTGCATATATTTTTCTGATTTGCTGATACACTTTCTATGGAACCCTTTTTTACAATCAAATATGAATGTACAATAAGTTCATCAATCTTTTTTTTAATTGTCTAGTTTGTGCATAGCCTTATATCTTTACAATAAGTTGTCAATCAACTAGGATTGTACTTTTATGAGTTGTATCCCATTTACTGATGTTTTTTCTGTAATTTTTTCAATCAATTATGATTGTGTATTCTTTTGAGTTTTGCAGCTATGTGTATTTATTTTACTAATTAATGTTCAAACATACATATATCAACATGACTCCATATAGATTAGAGTAATGCAAGTGTTACAACCTCATTTGTAACTTTGTAGGTTAACACACAATTGTGATTCAAGTTGATGGACGACATAATTTTTCCTTTCTGGTATCTGAATGGACTTTGGATCAGTTTATCAAAATATATGAAATGTACTCTGGCTATGTTGCAGTGTAGATGGGCTTTCTTTTGTCTTGTCCCTATATTATCATTTGAATGTCTTCTTTCTGTAAATATGAAAAAAAAACAATTTTATCCAATGTATATCAGAAATAAGTAGAAAATCGTCTATTACAAAATGACTTCAATAAGAAGAATATAATTTTATGAAATAACTTAAATAGATAACGGCCACATCAAATTGAATTCAAAATACTTAAGAAACATCTCATTGTGGAACTACATGCTAACAAAAACATAATACAACATTCATACCAAAATGAGTATCAATCATCTTGATTATTGTGGTTAAAATTACTTCGTGTAATGCTTCGAGCCTTGATATAAAGGATGATATTTTTAGTTTATTAATTTTCTTCTGTTTCCTTCATTTGGTAAATGTCTCGTAGAGAAATATCTTGCATTTAGTAAGTGTAGTTGCATCACCACTAGCATATATTTTGCATCACACTGTGTTTCTTTTAAATCAACATTTGAAATTTCTGTAGTGATTTGGCCTCCCTAGTTTCATCTGGACAACTAGCATAGAGTCCAACTAAAGAATTTAGTTGTCCAAACTACTATTCACAACACCAGGAAACTCCAAAAAAGTGACATAATCTACATACATATAGAGCAAATCAATTCACAACTTCAGGATCTAAATCAAGGTTTAACACTTGATGCTAAAATGCTAAGATTCCATGCTCGTTTGCCCAGAGATATGGTTGCTCAACTAATCAATCCTCTGTCTTCTTTAGTAACAATCAAGGTCAATACCTTTTTCTTCCTCCTCCTCCTCTTCTTATTTTTCTCTCCTTGTTTATTTTTTCTTTATCATACTCGATTTCAAGCACCTGAATGATCATAATTTTAGACCGTGTATCGGAAGCTTAAATCTATATACAAAAACATACTCTTCTATAAAACTAACCACAACATATTCAAACTAACCACAACATATCCTTCATTAGTAAGATTTTACATTAATTCTTAATTCTCTTTACTAATTCAACTTTAAATACGGTCTAATACAATTTTAATGCAAATTTAATTCATTTCCATATCTTTTTATTTATTTTGTGACTATTTGGATACTTGTTTTAATTCATTATTGATACAAGTTTTAATTCACTATACGATCATGTCTTGTCCGTCATAGTTACGTTTTCCATCCATTCTTAAATTCTCTTCATCCTTTTTATTTCAATTTAATACCATTCAATACAAGTTTATTCAATTTAAATCATTTTACAGTTTATCAGCCTAATTTAATTTGTTCCTATTGAATCTTGTTTAATATTCATTATTGATATACGTTTAATTTACTCTTAAATCAACTATCCTAATATTTTATTTGTTACATTTTTTTATTCATTGCTTCATATTTATCTTATACCGCAACTTTAATACTTTGTGTAATACCACTTTTGTATTTTTTATTCGTTTTGGCAATTAATTCGTTGATTGTTTATATTGGTTACGTGTTTTAATTCATTGTTGATACAAGTTGTATTCAGTTTACATGCAGATCAAAGCATGCCTCTTTGTTTCCTACATTTTGCATTCATATTTAATTCTCTTCTATTACTGCAACTTTATATGTTTGTATAACTTTTAATTCAAGTTAATTATTTTGTCAGTTCTTATGCCATCTTTATAATTTGTTACGATTATACTATTTTCTCTTTTAATATTCAACTTAAAATGTGGTTTGTAAAACTTTTAATAAGTTTAATTTATTTTGCAATTTTTATGTGCCTCTTCATTTGTTACGATTATCTACTTGTCTAGTTAGCATATTGATCACCTTTTATCATCTAGAATTATTGACTATTCTACGAAATTAAAGAGAAAAAAAGTTACAGAGGAGAAAGAGCAACATAAAAATAAAAAAAAGACAGAAAAAGACAGAAAGAAAGAAAGAAAGGGAGAAGGCAGACAATAGAAAAAAAAGAGAGAGCGAGACCACAAAAAAAGCAGAAAGAAAGGGAAAGAGCAAGGCAGACCAAGGAAAATTAAAGAAGTTTATATAAATGGTAATAAGTTACAGAGTACATAAAAAAGTAATTATTTTTAAAGGAATCCATTCACGTACTTGTAATCCATATTATATATATATATATATATAGCTATATAATGTATAGGCACATTTATTAACTAATAGCTCTACGACAAGGGTTTTCCTCTCCCTGCGTTGCATATGGCCTATTTCTGTAGTGCGGAATCTTATTTTGGGTGACAGTCGTTGTCACTAGAACCACTATGCAATTTCCTCTCTCTGTCATCTGAAAATATAGATGAAATTTATTATGACATGGAAGGAATAGTTTATATAGAGAGAATACTCGGAGAGTGAAAAAAGGATGATGAAAACTATTTTATATAGCCATTCTCACGAGATACATTTGGTGTAGTAATTAATTTGAATGACATTTTGTTGTTTTAATAAAATACATTGAAGATATAAGTTGCTTGATAGTGAAAAAAATTCAATCATCTAAAAAAATTATTAGAAATAATTAAGCTCATTCCGAGTTTATTAGTCGTTAGGCTACTGATAATTTATTAAATTTACTTTTTTTTTTGAAACAAACAAAAAAGTCCACCCTTTGAACCAATACACCCTTAGTTAGCAGAACTTTTATATTTTATTCTGACAGGTGTGAATGATATATTCATGTTTAAATTTATTTTATTTCTTAATACTTGATTGATATTATAAATTTTCATGTTTTATTAAGCATATTTTTCTACTTTTATAACTGACCACATCCCACTCGCCCTCATTGAATAAAGGAAAATGTGTTTATAATTTCTTCTTCTTGTTTTTAAAATGTTTACTCGAATCAATAATATAAGGAGATCCAAAATAAAGTTTTAAGGTTTTTTTTTGAAACACTAATCCATTTACAAATATTAGATTTCATTTTCATTTTGTATTTGATAGGTTAAAACAAAATAAGGTTTTGTAAAAAAAACTTTTGTCTAATTACTAGTAATATTTTTTAATAATAAAAAATCTTGACTATGCATGACTATGTATTTTGCAATTTTGCGTTAATGATTTATTTCCATTCCATCTGTTCTACTAGATGGTGTCACCTTGTCTCTTACTTATTTGTTTTAGTTGCAAAATGATCTTATAATTAATTGAAAAATTGCAAACTAAGATTGTTGAATATTCTAAGGACATACATCAAGAAAGAGAAAAATAAGTTCAAATGAAGAAGATCTCGTTGCTGATGTTTTTTAATCCAGACTTAATTGTGAGTACATTTTTTTGTGGTTAAAAGAGGTGAGTACTATAGTTATATGTCACTCAATTTAAATTTAAAAATGCCACTCAATTAAAATTTTATCTAACAAATTCATTATTCTTTGTTTTATATCAGTTAAATCATTCAACATAGGATTATTTTATAAATAAAATTACTCAACTAAATTTACATTAAAAGAAAATCTAACCTAGTAAAGAAAAAAATCTTTTTATGTGAACATGGGTTGTGGTGTACTGGTGGGAGTGTTTAACCTTTATCAGAGGTCTTGGCTCCTAGCTTTGGGTATAGAGAAAATCTTGCCGGGAGCACCACTCCGAATGAAATGTCACGCCCGAAGCCTACACCCTGGACGAGGCTGTCACCCAATGAACATTTCTGGTCTTGAGTGAACCCTTGCCTTGGCTTGCTGAACTCACTGGAAGACTTAGCTTAACTAAATTATGAAATAAGAACATTTTTAAAAGGATCACTTAAAACATGATAGTTTGGTCAAAATGACACTTAAATTTCATAGCAAAGCATCTGCAATTCAAAGAAGAGACTCAACGAACTATTTTATTGTCTATGAAGCCTTTAAACTACTATGGAAATGGAATATTGTGATTAACCAACCAATTTTTCCTAATAAAGACTGGAATCACAAAAAAGGATCCCCCTTAATGCAAAGAGGCTCACACTTACTAGAAGCTCAACTGGTCAACCATGCGTCTGGAAGCTGATCCTGGGTTAGCATGCGCTTCATCAGAAAATGATGCAGACCAACTGACATTCTTACCTTGAATGTACGAGTATGCGATAAGAATGCTAAACACCAACCCTTAGGTTGAAGCATTCTGGATGAGCTTACGTTGACTTTGATCCTTCAATTATATTTACTAAGAAGTATAAGTCGGGTTATATCAATAAAAACCCCATTATTTAGGTTTGGGGTCGATCCCACTAGGAAAATGATTTAGACTTAAGTTAAATGTATGATTACCACTATTTAGTCAAGTCCTTTCCAAAAACTAGTAATTAAAGGGGGGGGGGGGTTTGTGAAACAAATGTGTGGTAATGTCGTGAAATCTAACAAGTAGCAAGAGTGAATTATTAGTATTTATCAAGTTGTGAGAGAAAATAGGGTGTAATTGTTCCCCATAAGTTCATAACACTATAATACTAGCTATAACAATTCTTTTCTAGTGTTTTGCATCCAAAGTGACAAGTTATGTATATCTAAATCCTTTGTCCGACAATTAGAGAATTTTACCTCGTACCTTGGTCCGACTACATGTTTCCAAGTTACTAACCCTTACCTTTACTTCATGTTAAGCATAATATTCGCTGTATGACTTAGTAATTACGTCGCACCAGTCGAAACTATCCTATTAGATAGTATCCACTAAATCTATGTCGATAATTATTTTCTTATTAACGACCCCCTTGGTCAGGTAAGTAGCAGTAAGGCGATTTCTAACGCGTGCACTCGTTAAAGACTTCTAAATGAAAGAATTATCGATGCATGCATTAACCTATTTGAGAATTGTTATTTAGCTAAGTTTATTTTGTTAATAACCCATGGTTCCCACAAACCTAGTTGTGGATTTATTTCCATGCTTAGAAATAACACAATTCTACTCGAAAAAAAAGAAATCAATGCACTAACTTGAAAAAATCGAAGAAATCCAGGAACCGCACTTGAAATCCAACCATTATCTTAAAACTAATCGGAAATTTTGAGTTACTGCCAAAGTTGAATAAACAAATCTTCAAGAACAAAAGTATGAAATTACTAAAAATGAGTTTTTTCACCTTATTTATAATAAAATAGAGTCCTAAATTAAATGGAGTTCAAATAAGGAAAGTTTGTCCAAAATACATCTTCAATCGACGACCCCCACGGATGGTCCGTCGATCAAATGACGGATCATCAACTTCCTCCGTCGCTCCATACTTAGCATATTTTCTCAGCCTTCACTTTGCATCTTCTCTGATCTAATCAACGGACCAACAACATGGGACATCGATTTACTACGATTCATCGATGCTTCTCGTCGTTCCATACTTAGCTTTTCTTCAATTTCAGGTACTGGGACATTCTCAGATCACATTGACGTTTTCCTAGGACGGTCCATCGATCAACCGACAAACTGTCGATCCTTCCATAGTCCCACTTAGACATACTTCCCCGAGTTGCTTCCAAATGTCTGAACCTTCAATCGACGGTCACCACCTATGGTCCGTCGATGGGACGACGGGCCATCAATGGCCTCGTGGGTCACTTCTGCACTGATTCATCACAGCCTTTTGCATTTTAGTTTTTGACAAGTTTCCTGCAAAACAAAGACAAAAAAATATTAAAATTACTACAAAAAGACTCTATACACACACAAATATTAAGAAAAAAGCATTGAAAGTACCGTGAAACCACAGTACATAAACACCCTCAACTTAAATTCATTGTTTGTCCTCAAGTGACGCACTATGATTCAACAAAACACTTTGTACACAATTATTCTCTTTAAAGCTACCGCAATCACATGATTATCAATCCCAATTTTTTTTGTTGCTTTAGTGCATGATTTCTTTCTTAGGCTTGATCGGCTTACTCATGTGGATCAGACTATGACACAGACCTACCATGCACCAACACCTCTACTCTTTTGTCTCTTACCAAGGTACTCACTTTCAGAAATTGCAACTAGTGCTCTCACTTCAAAAGATATCCTCCTTTGTCACACAATAATTTTAACTGAGTATAAGGAACATAGGCTCAGGGTCAGGTATGGTACATATGAGTACATTTTAGTGACTTGTTGCCCTCTTTGACATTACGGCTAAGTGTCCTACCTCTTTTATTATTTATTATGCCTTACTTTTCTTGTCATCTTTGCCTTATTTTCTCATTTCCTTCTCTTTTGTGGAAGTGACTCCCACTTTCATATGTTCAAAACTATTTTTCTCCTTTTTTTATATTCAATTGACAATTTTGACTGAGTCACTTCTCTTGTTCACTGTCCATTTTATTTTCTACGTTACACTTTTTTCACACCCAATTTTTGGGTCATCACTCATCATAGCCACCCTTAACTTATGTCTTTGCCATGAGTTGGGGTACACATTACCCAAGGTTGGGTCATGGCCAAGATGAGGTCAGTTTCTACATTAGTCACCCTCAACTTATGCTTTTAGCCTAAGTTGAGGTGAACATGTCAAGGAGGGACTAGGGCCAACACATTATATCCCGCGAAATTAAGTTGGTGAAGAAAAGAAAGGTCTATTATAGGCTCAAACTATTTGCAACAAAAAGGGATAAAAATTTCATTCAGCTCACTTCACTTTAGGCTAGATGTTTGATAATTTGAATAAGGGACTATGATCCTTTCCTAATTGTCTAACAAAAATTCCTTTTGCAGGACCAATCGAGAAAGTTTTATCTAGGTACCAACAGGGGAACAATCAAATCTCCTCACACTCTCTTTACACCTCATTAAACTATCAGATTATCGGTCACCTAGTTTGAGTGTTACAGTGGGGATCATGGAGTGGGTAGATCTCTATGTCATGATTAGAGATAACATTCAACATTCATTAAACCTATTCATGCAAGAACTTTCTTAGAACATGATATCATTCATGTTTAGCAACTATGCTTCATTTTTCACTTCCATACTTCGTACAAATTACAACACATGCCGGTTCAACAAGAAAGAAATCAGTCTCTTGGGACAAAAAAACACCGGCAAGAAAACAACCAAGAGAGAATCTTGAGTTTGTCTACTCAGACTTCACCCTAGCACTCACTTTCCATATACCCCACCTTAAAAAAAACGAACAATTGTACCCAATTCATAAGAAATATAAAGATAGGGTGGTACGTGAAACAAACCTGAGGCGCATAGCGCCGAAGATCAACAAGAAGGCAGGTCCAATTTCTAAAAATCTTCACCCTTAGCAGGGACACCCTCTATAGTTTCCACAACACTATCTACACCCTCAGTGGTAATCCTCTCAACAATCTCCTCTCTGGAGCTAGACACCTCCGCAAGCGACTCTGTAAACCTCATCTGATGGGTCTCCTCATTAAGAAACGAGGATTTCCTCGCAACCTCCAAATCCATCCACTCCTTCTTCAAAGCACGGGCATCCTCACCCTCACTGGTACGACTAGAACAGTGTCTATTGGAATGCTCATGTGGCACAGGCGGCGGTGCAGTGGTGGTATTGAATAGTGCAACAAGCAATGTGTCCTCCGCATGCTCCAAAAGTGCGCTATTAGTATCGGGTCCCCTCATCTCAAGTATACCATCCACGTCTACCCGCAGACTCGCCACTGACTCTTGAAGATTCGTCAAATCAATGGTGGGGGCTTGGAGTGCCAGAACTCTTAACTTTAACACATCGAGGCATTGGTGGACTGCCTAAATCTATCGCTGTGTCTTCTAAGGCACTATCTTCTCAATCAGGTCATCTGTCTCAGTAAAAGATCTTTGCATCCAAGGTTGGATGTGATGCAACAAGGTGGCCATCGGGGCATCTAACTTCTTGACCCTAGAAATCGGGACCAATGCTGCTGATAGTTGTGTAGAATGGTAGGAACTAGGTGCGCTACTAGTACTAGGAGAAGACACAACCGGGGTATTAATGGTAGGCTATGAAGTGGCATGATCAACCCCTTCGTCTTGCTATACTGTATCCGCCAAGTTCTCACTCAGCGACTGCAAATTAACTCTGGCCCCTCGCCGTGGTGCTGCCACATTAGCCTCATCCCCGATGAGACCGATATCCACAATCCTGGTTAGAGTATGAAAGAGATCATAGTTCCAGAGGGACACTCCAACATCTATGCACAAGTGGAATATCATACAGACGAACGGGTATGTGGTAGAGGTCTTAAAGGCCCTGTCATGTATCACGGAGCTCAACGACCTCGCAAAGCAGACCTCTAACCTTGCTATCAAAGCTTCTACCAGGAACGCTCTATCCCAAGTAAATGTATTATCTGCACCCGTGGGGATAGGCGGTGGCAGACTAATAGCCAGAAGAACTTTGTTGCAAAAGTGAGTTTGGCCTTCTTGATTAGGCCTCTAGGGTTCAACACCCACTCTACTCCCTCAGCGTCAATGGAGATCTGCTGTGCAATCCACCTCTTGGTAGTCTTTCTCAGATCTATGCTCTGCTGAAAAATGGCCACTCTTGACCACGTCCCATATGTAGTCGAACTTTGGTGTAAGGGGAACCCTCTCAGCATCAGTATACCCACCGCATAGAAAGAGGCGAATGGAAGGAGAAGAAAAGATGTCCAACCGTCAGCCTTGAACTCGAAAATCTGTGAGTGGGGCATGTTTGGCGGGTTACGAACGTCTATTAAAGCACCTCGGAGAGTTGCTACATATGAGGCGTAGAACTCTCGCACAATCTCCTTACTGTAGAACCCCATACTCCTCGCCATCCACTCCAGTCGGTGGTGGGTAAACAAGTCATGCACCGGAGGTACTATGTGTAGGCTCCCTTGTAAGAAACTCAGGCGCCTCGACTGTCAACCATCCAGATGTCATCCCCCCTTCTCATTCAAACGTCGGCATCCTGTAACCTTGACTGGCCATCTGCGCACCATCGGTTGGGATCATCAGCGACCAGTGCAGGGACCTCATGCCGGGGTACCCGAGAAGACTCTGAACTCTAGGCCTCATAAGACGAGGCACTGCTGGAAGGCACGTCTAGGAGAGTATCTCCCCGTGATCTGGAATCATAGGCAGTGGCCTCATTCAACCATGTAGAGTGGGGCTACTCTGAACCTAAAGCCTACTCGGATCTAGATGCTCCCTCTCAACCCTAGGCCGACCTAGACGGTGTGCCGGTCATTGTGCGCTCCTCAGAAGACTGGGAGACAGTGACTACGTCGGATGCCACCTTCTTGTGGGTGCCCCAGGTGTCTCTAACAACTAGTGTAGGGGTCCGGGTGCTAGGGGGAACATATTTTGGATGTTCCTCATCATCCGACATGCCTATCCACCGTCGAGAAGAAGATACAGACTTAAACCTACCCCTAGAATAAACATGGTCTTGTTTTGGGGATATAAGTACCTGAAAAGCAAGTTGTTTGTATTAATGTAATAAAACTACACAAGCAAAATGATCAAACAGAGCCTGGATACAAAAGACCCAGGCTAGTGCAAAATTGCAGAATTGGGAGGCGGGCACTATCGACAGTCCGTCGATAGTAGGCGTTGGTGGACACTTAGCATATTTGATAAGTCGACCTTTCATAGATTTCTCAGTTAAAAACGACGAACGACTCGTCGATTAGTTGACGAACCGTAGTCCACTTTCGTCGTATGACACTTAGAATAATTTAGAAAATCTCAGGAATCAAATTTCTAGTCATAAATGACAGACGTGACAAATAGTCCGTTGATCCACTTACGTCATTCCAAAGTTAAGCAGCTTTAGATGTTAGCAATCGACGGACTCCATCGTCGGTCTATCGATGAATCGACGATCTGTATATAGGGTCTCGTTCTGTTGGTCAGAGAAAGGTTTTTAGGACATGTTTTAACCGCACATATAGACCAATTCATCATCCAAAGATCTTTGATTTTGCTAATTTTGATTATGGATTCTAGGAACTACAAGCCTTAAGTTGGAAAAATAACAAGGATATTGAATTTACAAAGATTCCACCCCCAACCCATTCAGTTTCTATCATTCTAAGGGATATAGAACCCAATTTAAACAAGTTTAACATGAAATTTTGTCCCTAAGTCAAGACCCACATACAATCTATTTGTTTCCACAAGCAAATGATCGAGAATTCTTTAAGAAAAGGAAAATAAAATGCCTGTAAGTTGTAGTGAAGTGAATGAGTGGGTGATCTTGCAATAACCAACCTACGTGCCGCCTACGAACACTAACCGGAGAAATGATAGAGTTTTTAAGTGAAAACTGGGGAGGTTAATATTTTAGAATGCTGTGAGTTTGGGAGGTATGGTGATTTTGGGGAAAATAGAAGGGAGTGATTGTATGATTTAATGGAGAAAGAAGGGAATATGGTTAGGGAAACGGTTGGAAGAGAATTCAAAAGATGTGGGGGGTAAATGAACAGGTGTATTCTAATATAGCCGGTTGGGTCGGATCGGGTCACTGGTTTTTGTGAACTGACGGTACCCCGTCAATGGTCTATAAGTCACTCGACGGACCGTCGACTGGACCGGAGATTGTGCCCTAACTTTAGACAAAATTTTAAGACATACCTAGGATCTACGGATACCATTGACTGTCCGTTCATTGAACGACAGCCCGTCGGTTAGTCCGTAGATCGGTGGACCAGACCAATTTCTGCAAAATTCTTGTGGTTTGGTCCCTGCACATTGAGCACCCATTAAGCCATTCTTTTTGTGTTTTCTGGACACTTTTTAGATACGGACCCTAAACTAATATCTAGACAACATACTTAAAAAATTAACACATGAATTTGAGTAAAACAAAATGACACATTGGGTTGCCTCCCAAGAAGCGCTTGATTTAATGTCGCAGCACGACGCAAGATCCTTGATTACTCAGACTTCAACAAGGTGATATGACTCAACCACTTCATGGTCACTCTCCGCATGCCCTAGGTAGATCTAGATTCTTTTTCCTTTTATCGTGAACCTTACACCATCCTTGTTCTCCATCTCAATAGATCCATCTGGGAACATTTTAGTTATCAAGAATGAACCAATCCATTTTGACTTGACTTTGCCCGGAAACAATTGCAGCCTAAAGTTAAGCAGAAGCACCAAGTCCCCAACCACAATTTCGTGCATCTCAATATTTTGGACATGGTACTTCTTTACATTCTCTTTGTATAGGGATGAACTTTCAAATGGTTTTAGGCAAAAATCGTCAAGCTCATTCAACCCATTAAGTCTTTGTTCTAGTGCTTCATTGGAATCCATCTTCAGTTTCTTTATTGCCTACATGGCCATTTGCTCTAACTCGACCGACAAGTGACAATCCTTCCAATTTACAAGTTGGTATGGATACATACCTATGGGGGTCTTGTATGCAGTCTCCTCGACCAATTTGTTCTATTAGCATTCACTGTTTTCTGTAGGATCTGCTTGATTTATCTATTGGACACCTCAACTTTCCCACTAGTTTGTGGATTGTACGGAATGGCTACATTGTGGCGAACCTCATATTTCTTCTATAGACCTTTGAACAACTTGTTGCAAAAGTGGGATCCCCTATAACTAATAATGGCCCTAGTGCTAAATCAGGAGAAGATGTTCTTTTTTCTAGAATGTGGTTACACTATTACCTTCATTCTTGTCAAGTTCTATGGCTTCCACCCATTTTGACACATAATCCACCGCCACAAGAATATATTTCATCCCATGTGAACTCACAAACGGGCCCATAAAATCAATGCCCCATACATCAGACAGCTCAATCACTAGAATGAAACTTAAAGGGAGCTCTTGCCTCTTCGAAATGCCTCCATCTCTTTGGCACCTGTCACGTGCCTTGGCGAACTCATGAGCATCTTGGTGGATGGTTGGAAAATAGTACCCACACTGTAAAATCTTATGGGCAGTCCGGATACCACTATGATTCCCACCCACTAGCGAGGAATGACATGCCTCTAAAATACTTAGCATCTAAAATTCCGGAACACAACGGAGAATAAGTCCATCACCACAACTCCGAAATAAATAAGGCTCATCCCAAAAGAACTTTTTCACATCATGCATGAATATTTTCCTTTAATGGAAGGAAAAGTCCAAT
This sequence comes from Solanum habrochaites, assembly GCA_027704765.1. Taxonomy (NCBI): domain Eukaryota; kingdom Viridiplantae; phylum Streptophyta; class Magnoliopsida; order Solanales; family Solanaceae; genus Solanum; species Solanum habrochaites. The sequence continues at coordinate 58,097,685 of JAKWJA010002500.1, forward strand.
GGGACTATATCACTAGCCAGATAATTCACGAAATCAGTGAACCATTGGATCAAGTCATGAGAAGCGACCAATACATGCTTATAAGGGGAGGTATCATCAATTTCAGCCTTCTAACCCAACTCTCGCATAATTCATCCTCTAATATGGACAAGTAATCGGCTACTTGATTTTCGGTCCCTATTCTATCTTTCACCTCAAAACTAAACTCTTGCAATAGTAGCACCTATGTAATCAACCTTCGTTTAGCATCCTTCTTTTCGATCAAATACCTCAAACTGGAATGGTCAGTATTCACTATACCTATTGTTTTAAGCAAATAGGAGAGAAATTTTTTTAAAGCAAATACCACCGCAAGGAGCTCTTGTTCAGTCACAGTGTAGTTTTTTTGTGCTTCATTTAGGGCCTTACTAGAATAATAGATGGGGTGAAAGGTTTTATCCCTTTTTTGTCCCGATACCACACCAAGAGCAACCCCACTAACATCACACATCATCTCAAATGGTATACTCCAATGGGGAAATAATTATGGACACAGACACCAACTTATCCTTCAACTCTACAAATGCCTTCAGATAGGATACATCAAAATCAAATTTAAGTTCCTTCTCAAGTAACTTGCACAGAGGATGTGCAATTTTTAAGAAATCCTAAATAAACCTCTGGTACAAGCCCACATGCCCAAAAAAATGTGTCACACCTTTTACAGAGATTGGTGGAGGAAGTCTCTCTATAACCTCAACATTTGCTCGATCAACCTATATCCCCTTCTCTGAGATGCGATGTCCCAATACAATACCCTCTTTCAACATGAAGTGAATTTTGTTCCCAATTTAGTACCAGGTTGCAATCTTCACATATTTTGAGAATATTGGCCAACTGACTCAAACAACGATCAAAAGAGTCACCAATAACTGAAAAGTCATCCATAAACACCTCAATAATGTCCTCCACTATATCAAAGGATATCGACATCATACATCTCTGAAAGTAGTCGGTGCGTTACATAACCAAAAGGCATCCTCTTGAATACGAATATCCCATAAGGGAAAGTAAAGGTGGTTTTCTCTTGATCCTTCGTTGCAATAGCGATTTGATTGTAACCCGAATAACCATCAAGAAAATAGTACTATCCTTTTCCTGCGAGTCTATCTAACATCTGATCCGTGAAGGTCATAGGGAAATGAAACTTCTCAGTCCATGCATTAAACTTTCGGGAATCGATACAAACTCTCCATCCGATGACCAGCCTCATTAGAACAAGATCATTCTTCTCATTAGGAACAACTGTCATTCCCTCCATTTTGGGCACACACTGAAGAGCTATCTGCGATAGGATAGATTACTCCGACATCCAACCACTTAATAATCTCTTTCTTAAATACCTCTTACATAAGTTGATTCAAACGTCTTTGGTGTTCAATACTTGGCTTGTGATCGGGTATGAGTTGAATTTTGTGTAAACAAATATCAGGTGGGATCCCAATAATGTCCGCAATGTTCCAACCAATAGCTCGTTTGAACCTCTTTAACACTTCTACCAGACACTCTACTTGTTCTAAATTCAAATCTCATGCAATGATTAACGGGTGGAGACTCGCGATGCTTCATATTTAACTCCAATAACTTTGGTTTGGAATGAATTCACCTCGATCAAGTGCCGTAACCAACGACCCATACTCTTCAATAATATCCTCTTCTAAAATTCATATCACTCCGTTAGGGCCTAGAAACCAAGGCGCTTTCGATTTGTACCTCAACAACTTTCAAACCTTTAGGATATAGCAGTGCGTTTGGAGCTAACCACTCGGCTTCATGGACCTATAAATGTTGAAAGTTGCTTCTTCTTTGTTTAACCTAAACTTCATCTGCCCTTTTTCCCTGTCAACCAAGACACGACCAGTAGCAAGGAATGGCCTCCAAAGAATAATAGGCACCTCAAAATCCACCTCACAGTCAAGAATCACAAAATCAGAAAGAAATATAAATGACTCCACCTTCACTAATATATCATGGAGTATTCCAATATGCCTCTTCATTGTTCGAGAGAGACATGAGATTTATGCTTTCACCGAGATCACATAGTGCTTTAGCAAAGTGTAACAAACCGATGATACATGGAATAGTGAAAGCACCCGGATCTTATTTCTTTTGCATAAGAGACCTTATAACAATAGCACTGCAATGTCGCATTTGATCATCATTTATAAAACTTACCGATCTTTTCTTTGTAACAATATCTTTCATAAACTTGGCATAAATGAGCATTTGTTCGTGAGATTCTATCAAAGGGACAATGATGGAAAGTTTTTTCAACATAGTAATAAAATGCCGGTATTTACCATCCTCATTCTTCTTCACCAATCTTTGCCGGAATGGTGGTGGTGGTGTAGGAACGGGGATCACCTTTTGGGGGTATATCTGCTTCTTTCACCGCTTTTTCTACAAACTCACCACTATCTTTCACTACCTCATCATCTTTTCTCATCTCATCTTCTACTAGAGACGACATAGGTGGATTAATTGTTTTCTTACCCCCTCGAGTAGTTACCGTAAATGCAATGTCCATCACTTTTCGGATTTTGAATGGTATTACAAAGTAGAGTACCCGGTTGATGTGGTTTCACAGTAGTAGACAATTGGGACATTTGCAACTCAAGATGCTTTATTGAGAATACATGTGCATCCACCTTTTGCCCACTATGAGCCAAATCACCTCTCAACTACTTGGTGTGCTCATACTAGAAGCAAACCTCCTCCTCATCTTTTGTAACATATATTTAATACGCTCCATACTACCTCCACCATCCCTAGGAGAAACTTCTCGATTTTTAGGCGAAACATAGGGCCCATTTCTATCGTTTCTGTTACAATAGTTACCCCGGTTGATGTTGTTGTCAATGTTGTAGTTCCCATATCGAACATAATGTCCCTCTCTGTTGTAATTTCCATAGATCCAACCTTGATTTCCTTGACCTTTTCACCAATTCTCCCTATTGAAGCCTTGGGCGTTCGGTCAGAAACCCCTCGGCTGCTCATTCACTGCATAAGAATCCTTTTCATAGTGGTAGTCATCCGCAGGTGGTGGTGGTTTAGTAAAATAATTCACCATATTTACTTTCTTTGCACCCCACTGATATGCTTCAATCCCAACCCGAGATCAGTTCTCATTTGAGCCATCTCTTCACGAATTTCATCTGCGGCTGGATTGTGTGTAACTTGCACTGCTATGGTGTTTCTCATAGTGTCCGACTTTCTAGTGCTCCAAGCCTTATTATTGCGAGAGATTTTCTCCAACTTTTCCGCGATTTATGCATACGTGCACTCACCATAAGAACCACCCGCAATAGTATCAAGCAGCGCCTTATTATTATCATATTTCCCCCGATAGAAGTACTTATCAATGACTCATCAACAATGGGGTTGTTTGGGATACTTCTCATGAATGAGGTGAATCTATCCCAAGATCTGCTCACCGACTCCCAAGGCAATTCCACAAAGTTGTTCATTCTATCTTTGTGGTTGTGATTTTTATACACCGGGTAGTACCTGCTAGGAACACATCCCTCAACTTGTTCCAAGTTACATGAGAAGTATGGGAAACTCATGAACCATTATTGAGGCCTCTACCATCAGTGAAAAGACCCGGAAAAAGGTTAACCGATATGCACATCCACGGTCGAGTTTTAGCCTCCCTACATAAATCTTACAAACTTACCTTCGTTTGGCATGTGAGCATGTGAATCCTCAGATGGTAGCCCTAAAAACAAACTTCTGGCGGTGAGCACCTGTATTGATCTACTGGTTACCACGAATGTGTGACCTTGTGGTCCTAGAGGTAAGACAAGAGGCCCATAAGAGTCGCTGATGTTAATGTTGTCCCTATAGAACTCTTGAGGGCTTGGGACGGGAGGTTACCTCCTTAAAGGACCATCACCGGGGTTTTCCACAATCACTTGATGGTTAATACCATCACCTAGATTTACGGGATTTTGTTGATCATTTATTGTGCGGAGTGTTCGGTTAAGTTCAGGATCGAATGGTACTTTCGTTCTCCTCGGCTCCGAGTACTTGGCATACACTAGAGTTTTAAATGAGACAAACAAAAATAAAATAAAAAAGTAAAATTAGTAAATTATTGACTAAAATTTGGTAATTGTTCTTAAAGTTAATCTAAAATCCACTTTCCCCGGCAGTGGTGCCAAAATTTGATACACTCAAAATACAATTCACTAAAGAAGTATAAGCCTTCATATCACGTAAAGAATTAAACTATTAGGTTGGGGTCGATCCCTTGAGGAAAATGATTTAGACTTAAGTTTAATGTAAGATTACCTATATTTAGTTAAGTCCTTTCAAGAAACTAGTAATTAAAGGGGTTTTTGTGAAACAAAAGTGTGACAATGTTGTGAAATCAAACAACTAGCAAGAGTGAATTATTAGTGTTAATCAAGTTGTGAGAGAAACTAGGGGATAAGTTTTCCCCATAGATTCATAATGACATAATCCTAGCTATAAGAATTCTTTACTAGTGTTTTGCATTACAGTAATAAGTTATGTAACTCTAAATCCTTGGTCCGACATTTAAGAGAATTTCACTCCGTACCTTGGTCCGACAATATGTGTCTATGTTATTAACCCTTACCTTAAGTTCATATTAATCATCATATTCTATGTATGACTTAGTTATTACTTTGCATAAATCGAAACTAGCATATTAGATAGTATCCACTAAATCCATGTCGATAATTCTTATACTACTAACTACCCCTTTGGTAGAAATAAGGCGAGTTCTAACGCATGCACTCGTTAAAAGACTGCTAAATGAAAGAATTATCGATGCATGCAATAACCTAAATGAGAATTGTTATTTAGCTAGGTTTATTTTTTTAATCACCCATGGTTCCCATAGCTCTGTTTGTGGATTTAGTTACCCATGCTTAGAAGAACACAATTCTTAATTAATAAATAATAAATCATGAACTTACATTGATAAATTCAAAAAAAAACCCCAGAAATTCAGCTTGAAATCACACAATTATCTTAAAAATCGAATCCAAAAATTTTAATTAATGCCCAAGTTGCAAAAACAAATATCCAAGAACAAAAGTATGAAATTATTAAAAGAATCGAACCCTTAAAATGAGGTTTTCACCCTATTTATAATAAAATAGAGTCCTAAATTAACAGGAGTTCAAATAAGGAAAGTTTGTCCAAAACATGGCTTCAATCGGCGATCCCCATAGACGGTCCATCGATCAAACAACAGACCGTCGACTGCCTTTGTTGGTCCATACTCATCATCTTTTCTCAGCCTTAACTTTGCACCTTCTCTGATCCAATCGACGAACCAACATCACGGTCCGTCGATTCATCTACGGTTCGTCAATGCTTTTTATCGTTCTATACTTAGCTATTCTCCAACTTCGGCTACTGGGACATTGCCAGGATAGTCTATCGATCAACCGATGAACCGTTGATCCTTCCATAGCCCCACACTTAGTCAGAATTCCTCGAGTTTCTTCGAAATCCCTGAACCTCCAATCAACCGTCACCACTTGCGGTTTGTCCATGGGACAACGGGCCGTCGATGTCCTTCTGGTAACTTATGCATTGATTGTTTACTGCCTTCTGCATTTTACTTGGAAAAACTTTCTGCCAAAAACCAAGAAAAAAAAACATATTTAATTTATTAAAACTCTACAAAAAGGTTCTAGACACCACCAATCTTAAGGAAAAAAGCATTGTGAAGTACGTGAAACCACAGGGTAACATAAAACGCTGTCAACTAAAGATTCACTTAACCCAATTATTTAAGCAGGGAAATACCCCACATGTATGAGATATTATATAGAATATATATATTAGAGATATATAAAGATATATATATATATATATATATGAGATATAGTACAGATATATAATAGCTTGTAAAAAAACATTGTAAAATATTTAGTTCATCAAAAGGTGCGTAAGTAATAATAAAACTAACTTTACTTTAGATATGAAAGTAATATAGTTTCTGTATGAGATTCTTTAAACAACAACCATTACCGTGAGCCTATGTCATGATACCAATTTTAGCTCATGTTGTCAAGGAACATCCTATACCTTTACATTGATATTAGACTTTCCTTAACTTAGTAGATCCACTAGCTTAACATACATGATCACCTGAAAAGTATGACCCATTAATACCCATGATGGATACATGGTTTACATGAGGACTTGAGTTAATTATTAACTCTTATCCCTATATTGGTTCTCAATACTACTCACGAAATATACTTTACCTCATACTTTGAGAATAGATTCCGTTCTTTAGGTTGAGATGATTTTCTCAACACTTTAACTTTTAAAAATCTCCTTTGGAATCAATTTTTTCCTTTCTTTTTCAAAACTCTTTTGGGAATTCTTAGATCCCCCTTAACTTAAATGTTAAGGAAACCACTTATAACTTTCAAGGGAATACTTATTTCATTATATCTTTTGATAAATGAACTCAACCCTTTACTCTTTTCTTAATTTGAAACTTCTGGTCTTGATCAACTCTTTTTTATGGTAAATAATTAGGTCTCTTATACTTATTTGAATCATAAAAGAATTCAAATTTACTACTTTTTTAAGTCAAAACATAACTTAAAACGAAGTTTAATGGTTAAATATACCCTTGGGATGCTTAAGAAAACTTTCACTTTAACTAATTCATTGCTTGGACTACCCTTAACTTCTTTGACTTTGATTCCTAGCTGGCTTGAATTGGAAGTATGGATTCTTCAAGGATCATAGACCGGTTTATGGAAATTGATTTTTAGACCAGAAAGATGTACTTAGAGATTAATCGATAGGATTTGTAGGTACATAACTTAGGAACTCGTACAGAAATATGGGGAGAAATGGGAACTCTAGGTGACCTTGGCGCTCTAAGAGGCGAGGAACGCCATAGTTTGATGGACAGAGGCTTTCCTTAGGGGCTTTGGCTGACGCGGCGCGCCAGGTCTTGTCAGACTGAAGCTACTCTGATGGGCTTAGGTAGGCGCGGCGCCCCAAGGCTTGTCAGACGCGTTTTTTGACTTTTCTTCTCCAATTTTCAACTCTAAAACTCTCAAAATTACATGGATATTAACATCTAACTTACCCCCTAAAAAAAACATCACCCACAATCGTTTTGGATCATTTAAAAACGGTCGTAAAACCACGAATCCACAAAACCATATTTTTAAAAGACACTACGATTTTACGAACAAGATTTCAAAAATTGTTTGTCTAAAACTTCAAGATTCATCATTCAATTAATACAAAACTTGCTGAATTAAACATATTTGTGTGTGGATGAATGAACCCAAAACCAAATATCACATACCTCAATAGGGATCACCCCTGATGAATTCATGTAGCGAAACCTTAGCGTTCTTCAAAGAATCTTTGATATTCCTCTTCTCTTCTCTTCTCTTCTCTTCTCTTTTCTCCCCAAGCCCTAAGCATCTCAACTTTTATAAAACATAACTAAGGGTTAGTTTTACCCCTAATAAACCCTTAAAATGAATTAGGAAATAATAGGGTGAAAAGACTACTTTACCCTTACTAAAATCTGGATTAGACTTTCCTCAGTACATAAACCCAATTCTGAAGGACATATCTCTCATACGACATTAAAACTGCATAAACTTGGCTCCGTTGGAAAGATCTTCCCAAGGGATTTCTAACCATATAAAGAACTCACCCAACTTCTCCTCAGCTGGGAGTTTTGACTATTTGAAAATGACCAAAAACTTACTTTTACGCTTAGGATTTTTTTTCTGATTTTCGTATTTATATCCCAAAATGATTATTCTTGTTTATTAGCTCATTCTTAATTTATTTGAAGTTAAAATATGTTACAATATCTCCCCTTGGGAAAATTTGTCTTTGAATGAGAACTTTTCACTATGTAAGGGTAGTAATCTCATTTCAACCCTCAACTAACAAAACAAGAAATATATACTATCACATAGTCTTATAAAGTGCTAAGAAGAGTATTTAGTACCTTGATATGTATTCTCTACACTCAAGGAGATGTGTATATCACTTCTTCAATATCATCCCCGGCTTTCCCAAGTTGCTTCTTCAACGAATTAGTTCCTCCAAAGGACCTTGATGAGCCCATATTCCTTTAGTTCCCAACTTCTCAACACTTGTCGGTCTAAACGTTAATCGAAATTATTCGCAGAACAATAATCTTCCGTAAGTCCCAACATTCTTGGTTGGTACAATTAAGGAAGGATCACCCAAGCATTCATTCAACATGAATACATGCAATACCGGATAAACCACTTCTAAATCTTGGGGTAACTCCAACTCATATGCTACATAGCCAACGCTTTTGATAATGACGTGAGGGATAATATATCAGGGACTAAGATTCACCTTCTTACCAAACCTCGTAACCCCCTTCATTGGTGAAAATTTCAAAATGCACCCAATCATACACCACAAACTCTAACGGTCTTCAGCTAACATCCGTGTAGGACTTTTGGCGACTCTATGCCATTCTCAATCTCTCTTGAATCACTTTCACCTTCTCCATCGATTGTGATATAGATCTGGTCTTATTAATCTTGCTTTACAAACTTCAAAGCACCCAATAATACATCTGCATCTTCTCCCATAAAGAGCCTCATATGGAGCAATTTGGATGCTTTAATGGTAACTGTTGTTGTAAGCGAACTCAATGAGAGGTATTTCATCACCCCAATTCCCTTTGATATTGATCACACAAGCTCTCAACATATCTTCTAAAGTCTGGATAGTAAGCTCTGCCTATCCATCTGTATGAGGATGAAAAGCAGTGCTTAAGTTCACATTTGAACCGAAAACTTTCTAGAATGATTTCCAAAACTGTGCAGTAAATTGTGCACTTCTATGTGAAATAATGGAGATCGGAACTCTATGAAGTTTCACCACCTCTTAAAGGTATAGCTTAATATAATTGTCATCCGAATAGGTAGTCTACTGCAAGAAAAGAAATGGGCGGACTTGGTCAGTCTATAAAATAACCCACCAAATATAATGCATTGATTCCTGACGAGATATTGGCAAACGGTGATAAAGTCATATTAATCATTCCACACCATTCCGGAAGTTCTATAGTTTGAACCAAACTTCCGGGCCTTGGGTGCTCTAATTTCACTTGTTGGCAATTTGGGCACTTGGCAACAAACTCAACAGTATATTTCTTCATGCCCTCCCACCAGTATACCTCTCTCGAATTACGATACATGGAATTCGGATGAATAAAATATCTGGAGCTTTGAGCTTCCTCCAGGATTCTCTATTGGAGTCCATCCACCCTAGGTACACAAAATCTACCTTGGTACTTCAGTATACCATCTCCCCTTGTTCAAAAGCCAATACCCTTTGCTTTTGAACATTCACCTTCAAATAAAGCAAAATGGGGTCTTTGTCTTGTTTCTCTTTCACCTAAGACATGAATGATGATTCAGCCCTATTAGTCACCACTATCCCTCATTTTGTGGAATTCATAAGTATGACTCCCAAATGTGCGAGTTTGTACACCTCTTTAGAGAAATCCTTCTTTTCTTCTTCAACATGGGCACTACTCTCTATGGATAACCTTTTTAAGTCATCAACAACTACATTATCCTTACCTTGGTGATAAAGAATACACATATCGTAATCCTTGAGTAATTCCAACCACCTTCTTTATCTGAGATTTAGTTCCTTCTGAATGAACACATATGGGAGGATTATGCAATCACTGAATCTGTCAACATCAACACCATATAAGTAGTCACACCATATATTTAAGGTGAAAACTACAGCAGCCAATTCTAGGTCATGAGTTTAATAATTCTTCTTACGAATCTTCAACTGTCTGGAGGCATAAGTTATACACTTGTCATTCTACATTAACACGCAGACCAAACTAAGTCTTGGTGCCTCACAATACACCACAAAACCTTGATAACCCTCTAATAAGGTCAAAACCAGAGCGATAGTCAATATCTTTTTCAATTCCTAAAATCTTTTGTCACAAGCTTCAGACCATTTGAAATTTGACTATATTCTTAGTTAGCTTGGTCAAAGGATAAATATAGATGAAAACCTTTCAACAACCCTCCTATAATATCAAACCAAGCCCAAGTAACTTCTATATTTGTTGTAGATGTGGGTCTAGGCCAACTCTGAACTGCTTTTATCTTTTGGGTATCAACTTTAATTTCATCACCAGAAACAATGTGGCCCAAGAAGTCTACATATTTAAGTCAAAATGCAAACTTGGAGAACTTGGCATATAACTCCTTATCTTTCGAAGTCCACAGAACAATCTTGAGGTGACTAGCATTATCTTCTTCATTCCTTGAATAAACCTGTCTGTCATCAATGAAGACGATGACAAACAAATCTAAATAAGGTTTGAAGACTCTATTCATAAGATCCATGAATGTTTCTGGTGCATTTGTCAAACCAAAAGACATAACTAAAAATTCATAATGACTGTACTTGGTTCTAAAATTTGTCTTTGGAATGTCACATTACCTAACTTTCAACTGATCGTAGCCTGATTGAGATCAATTTTCGAGAAGCAAGAATCACTTTGAAGATGGTCGAAAAGCTCATCTATCCTTAGAAGATGATATTTATTCTTGATTGTCACGTTATTCAATTGGCGGTAGTCTATACATATCTTAAGGGAACCATCTTTCTTCATTACAATCAAGACCAAAGCACCCCAAGTTGAGACACTTGGTCGAATGAAACCTTTATCTAATAGTTATTTCAGTTGTTCTTTGAACTCTATTGATGCCATACTATATGGCAAAGAAGAGATAGGACGAGTATCTGAAATGATGCCTATGCCAAAGTCTATCTCTCTCTTAGGAGGGACTCCAAGTAGATCATCAGGAAAGACTTCTAGAAACTCACTGACTATAGGAACTGACTTAAGGGAAGGTACCTCAGCACTTGAGTCATTAACTTGGACTAATTAATAAATGCATCCCTTTGAAATTAACCTCCTCACCTTAAGCTACAAAATGAAATGACCTTTAGGCACTACTAAACTACTACTTCATTCTATGACTGGCTCATTAGGAATATGAAAGTTAAAATTCCAATTCTACAATCTATTGACGCATAACAGGAATGAAGCCAGTCCATACCTAGAATGACATCAAAATCCACCATGTCTAACTCTACTAGATCAGCCATGGTGTTCTTGTTATTTACGGAAATTGAACAATCACGATAGACTCTTTACAATAGAATAGACTCCCTTACAGGTATAGGAACACATAAAAGTTCACAAAATTTTTCTGGAAGAATTTCAAACTAAGTTGCAATATGAGGAATTATAAAGGATAAACTTCCTCCTGGGTCTAACAAATCTTAAACATCAAAACTAAAGAGTTTGATCATACCCATGACAACATCTGGAGTGTTCTTTTGCTCTTGGCGGCTAATGTTTGCATAGAGACAATTTGCCCCTCCACCAGCACCAGAAGTGACTCCTTTAGGTGCAGCACTGTCTAGTGGAATACTGTGAAGATTGAGTTTTATCACCCGAATTTCCACCACCTTGATTATTCTTAGGGCACTTTCTCATGAAGTGATCCTCTTGACCACAATTGAAGAAACCTTCCTGGCCATCACGATATTTAGCTGGGTGGGTTCTACAACACCTACAACATCCAGGATCCCAAGTACCTCCTTGTGCTACAATAACATGGGACTGGGATGGTCTAGCCTTGAAATTCTACAAATTCTAGAGATTATACTCACCTTTATTTCTGGGAGGAAACACACTAGCAGATAATGGTGCATGACCCTTTGGTTTCTAAAGTTGTGTTCGATTTGAACCACCCTTCTGTTGACCAAGCTTATTCCAGTCTTTGATTTTTTTTTCCGATACTTCTCTCTGTCCCTCAACATCTCTTGTTCAACTTGTTGCACACAAACCATTAGCCTTGATATGCCCATGTTGCCATTGCATCCCTACCTTCTTTGCTTGAAACACGACCAAAGCCATCAAAAAACAAGCTCATTCCGCTCTTCATATCCTTACCATGCACACATACTTTGAAAACATGAAAATAAAAAGGCACATTTGATAAAGATATGCTATTTACTTTTAATACACTTACGTATATTCAACAAGACCATACCAATCAATAATGCATGTTCATTGAGTCATAGGCATGTACATCACAAGGCCAACAACATCAAAACTACTCAAGTCAACATGCTTATCATATAATCAAATACATATTCAAGTTACTCTATCATCAAGTCATATTAAAAACAACAATGACTAAGAGTAAATTTCAACATAACCAAAGCAAGGGTGAACCCCTATCAAGTCAACATGTGCAATGACCAAGTAAAGCCCCATAACCTTACTCAATCAAGTAACCCAAAAAGAATCATGACTAACATGCTACTTCACATAACATAGCATTTAAGAGTACATATATTCTTACTTTAACCATATAAACCAACACATATACATAAGTGAAACTAATAATCATATAGTATCAACAATGTGCAAGTTTATCATATACATATCATATATCGTCATAAGCATATTCATACATGAGAACATCCTCCTCAGACTCCCTCCAAGTCTAACTAGTGCAATGCTTAGGTAGAGTCCCATACACCTACCTAGACTAAGCTAGACCTCTTAGGTCATCCTATTTAGAGTTCATTCTTTTAGTTCATTTTACCTTTTGGGAAAATCTTGCCCTAACCGACATAGACCATATGAGCTAATGTGGAATCTGGTGTAATAAAACCCTACACCAAAGGAAGGAAGACTACTTTACAAGGTGATACCAAAACATGAAACATAGCAAATATGTGGATCCACTAGCTAGTATTTCTATCGGGGCAACGTAGTTCAAGAATTAGAAGATGTAGTTGGGACCCCCTTTATGCAACATGCATTGTAGTCTGCAATCTCTAGAGTACATTAGTTATCCTACCTTCCCTATGTAGGAAGGGACACTCCTCACTCTAGTTCACTTGGTGCTAAGCTAGAGTCCCTTTTTGATATGTCGTTAAGCTTTTATTATCAATCATAGCTTAGTTTAGGTCATAGGTTATGATCATCATCTTCAATATATCAATATGAAATGCATGACTATAAATCCTTTCATTGCAATTCATATAGGTGAAGTAAGCAAATTAACATTCTCATATCATAATAAGGCATATTGGTAAATCATTCACCATCCTTATAATATTTACAACTTAAGCAAACACCTCATAAATCATAGTCAAGAAATTTCAATTCAACATCCTAAGAATCATAATACAAGGCACACTCCAATACAACATCATGATTTAATCACAACTAACCACAATTTTAAGTAAATGATAGAGATCATACGACTTACAAAGTCTCCTTCATAGTTAATCGTCAAGGTCTTACCATAAACCCTCAATTCAACCTAATTCTGGTATACATCATCATAAGTCAATAATCAACATGATAACAAGGATATAAGAATCACGACATCACAATTCAATTCTAGATCATAGCTTAAAACAAGATACTTAGGTCAATTCAATTTATAACCTAGATCATCTTCTCAAGAACTAGTATGAAAGACTACAAATCAACCTAATTTTATTTATGATTAGTGTAACAACATTATCTAATATTAATTCAACCAATAACCAAGTTAATTGTTACCAAATACAACCTAATTAATATTAAGCTGAAAACTAGGATTAAGGGTCATCATTTACAAACTAGACCAAACCATCAAGATATATCATAATTAAGTTAGAATACATGGTAATATAATCATAATGTACAAAAAAATTCATAAACAATTCAATTCATAACATAATTTTTGAGATTAAGAAAGACCTAAATGAAAACTTAACTTTTGAAATTAATTTGAAGGAACCCTTTGAGGAAAGAGGTCTCAAAGGTGTATTAGATCCCATTACTTAATGTTTCATGAAGAATTTATGGTGAAATTGTCCCTTTGGATCCCCAAAACCCTCCCCTAGCTTGGTCTTTAATGGTGTCTCCATGAGAGGAGCAAGAAGAGAGAAGGCAGAGAGTTTGTTTTATGCAGTTGTAATTAACTAATGCGGGTTTTTGAAGGCTTATAATGGGGTTACTTTAATTTTTAAACTTCATGAATACCTAATAAACCCCAAACTCCTTAATGAATTAGTTAAGACTTAGTAAAAAACGTGCAGGAAAATTGGACCTTAACAAAGGAGACCCCGTCAACGCATCGTGGCTCAATCGACAGACCAGCCCCCCTTCTGTACTGCACGTCCGTCGACGAGTTAAGAAAATGTACAGGTGAGGGAATCCAATAAATTGGCTAAGTTTTGGTTGATTTTTGGCATCGACGCAAGCCAAAAATCATCGATCAGAACCGGCGCGCGTCTACTCCCGTGGTGAAGACGAGACTGCCACACAACACGTGTTTGGACCTTCCACTTGCAGGGTCCTCCCTCAAGGGCCCTGGTTTTGTTCTTGGGGTTTCGTACCCAAAAATTCAACGATGCATCACTTAAAACCATGTTCGAAGGGGATACACCCTTCCACACACCTTTTCATCTTTTCCGACTCTAACAATCTAGTCCCATAGGCCAAAAGGCAAGCTAGTACCCCTCCCCCTTAACTAGTTTTTGGGACGTCAGGACGTTCTTGATGTTTTGGGTCTTCTTTCTAGACTTCCTCTAATGACGTATATTCATTGAAGTAGACTTAAAACAGTGTCTAGATATTTATTATAACTATGTTAGGCTCTAGAAACGTCTTGGATTTTTTTTGGGAAGTGTTACCATTTTCCCTGCATAGACATTATCCCCGAACCTACACTAAAAACTTTAAAGGAGGTGACAGACTCAAGACTAGCAGCTCCAACCAACAACATACTTAACAACACAATATATCACGTAACTACAAGGCAATTGAAAACATCTATTATCACACACAATAAAGTCCTCAACATTACATTAGAAGATATATCCTTACACACAACAACAAGAAACCCATATACACTTTTTCGGTATCCAATTAATTCACATTGTACCAATACTTTATCAACATACTTACATAGGGAGTGACTTATCATTTAGCTTACTCTTCAATAAGAACCATATCAAAATGCAGATAAACGGTCAAAAAATTCAAAGATCAAAGAATTTCAAGTCCAATGCATAAATTTCACAGTACTTCACTGGGACAATAGGCCAAATTTCACTATAAATCAATAGAACTCCTTCAATTTTAGTCATTATTTTCATTTATTAAGTAAGAACATCGACCCTTAGTTTAAAAAGATAAGGGTATGGGACTTCATCATGTCGTCCTCCGGGATCCCCATGTTGCACCCTAACTATGTGATTCTGTCCATAATACCTTTAGCGAATCACCTCTTTATTGTTCCTTAGTTATCACTTACCAATAAGAAATTTGAGAAAACCGGAACTTCCCCTCTAAGAAAAGCTCCTTCACACTAAGATCCTTAATAGGAAGAATAGACTCGAGATCACCGATGCACTTCTTAAGCATAGAAACATGGAAAACCGGATGAACCAAAGCCAATTCACTAGGAAGTTTCAATTCATAGGCAACCTTACAAACCCTTTGCAATATTGCATAGGGACCCACATTAAGAGGACTCAACTTTCCTTTCTTTCCAAATCTAACCACCTCTTTCATAGGCAAAATTTTCAAATACACATTATCACCTTCTTCAAACTCCAAATCCCTTCTCCTGTGATCGACATAGACTTTTACCAACTATAGGCCATTTGCAACTGGTTCCTTATGATATGAACATTCTCCAAAGTCTTATAAATCATATCGGGACAAAGAAGCAAAGAATCACCTGCTTTAAAATATCCAATAGGATACCTACACCTCCTACCATACAAGGCTTTGTAGGGAGCCATTTAGGTGGATGAATGTAAACTATTATTTTAGGTTAACTCCACCAAAGGGAAATGCTTATGCCAATTCCCTTGAAATCAATAATACAATCCCTAATCATGTCTTGAAGGGTTTAAAGAGTACGCTCCGCTTGACCATCCATTTGGGGATAAAAAGCGGTACTTAACTTCACCGTAATACCCAACCCTTCTTGGAATGACCTCCAAAACCTTTATGTGAATTGTGCACCCCGATCAGATATGATGGATAATGGAATACCATGGCAACATACAATCTAATCTATGAAGATCCTAGCATAATCTTCCACCGAATAAGTAGACTTGACGGGAATAATGTGAGCGTACTAGGTCAACCTATCCAAAACCACCCATATAGAGTCATATTGCCTTTGAGTCCGAGGTAACCCACTACAAAATCCATTTTTATGTCTTCCCACTTCCAAGTAGGAACTTGGATTTCTTGAAGTAAGCCATCTGGCTTTTGATGTTTGTATTTCACTTTTTTTCTATTCGAACACTTAGCAACAAACTCTGCTATGTTCTTCTTCAAACATTCCCACCAATATATTTCCCTAAGGTCAGTGTACATTTTTGTTGAACCCAGATGAATGGAGTAGCGGCATCCATGGGATTCCTCAAGGATCCGGTTCCTCAACTCATCTACCTTGGGTTATAATCTTCCTTGGTACCTCAAAACACCATCCCCCCCTAATGAGAATGCGTCATTAAGATTTCCAAGGACCGATTCCTTCAACTCCACATGATTTATCAGGTTTTGGTGTGTGGGAACACATCGTGACTTTCACCTCAACTACCAAATGACTTCAGAGTATGATGACCATGACCACATTTTGGAGAAATCTCTTCCAACCTCACAAAACAAACCTAGACAACCTTGAACATCTTCTCTAGGTATTTTTGCCCTTGGCTTCGTTATATGAGACCACTAACCCATAGTCATACGCTAGACATTCACACCACATTGTCATTGCCCCGGGGTGATAGAGGACAATCATGTCGTAATCTTCAACAATTCTACACCTTCTTATTTTTCGTAGATTCACTCCTTTTGGGTAAACCATATGGATGGCCGTCTTAGGGGGTGGTTGATATACACCTGAACATGGGGAGTACCAATACACATAATTCCCTCGCGTAACTACAATTTTAAGGAAATACCCATGACCACTACACTCAAGTCATGAAGTTGGGCTGTAGTTCCATCAGGTGCCCTTTTGTTTTTGTAGGTATCGTTAGAAGTACATAGGCTCATTTTCTACCTGCTGCGGGTCCCTGTCTTGCAGTTTCATTTTTACATAGCGATAGTGTTCTACCGACATTGCACATCCGCTCTAAACGCAGCATTTACTCTCGCGGCTGCCTCT
Organism: Solanum habrochaites; assembly: GCA_027704765.1. NCBI lineage: Eukaryota > Viridiplantae > Streptophyta > Magnoliopsida > Solanales > Solanaceae > Solanum > Solanum habrochaites. The sequence continues at coordinate 58,114,994 of JAKWJA010002500.1, forward strand.
TGTCATACCGGGCCCTTCCTGTGCTGCCCGGCCTGGCCCAGGCAATCCAATATACAACAACAAAACCGTTGAACCCTCCGTTAATGTTCACGCTAGAGCGAAGTGAGCGTTAGCTTTCACCAACATGTGAAAACGGCTCCATATGCCCTCCGCACCACTCAAATTTATACCAACTTCTTTTGGTCCACAAGTATCAAGGGATATGCAATGGACACAAAACCATCCTCAAACCTCTGATACTAAATCCGCTAAAAAGTTTTTAAGGGGGTGTGTTGGCTTTGATTGTTAGATGAGAAAACAAACCCAAGAAACCTCCTATTTTCTGTTGGAGGTCATATGGTCTAAGGCAAATTTTTTCAAATAAACAAACAAATTCAACCTCCTCCATTAAGTTGGATCAAACCTCAACATCCTCCCACTCACTAGAGATGATTGACCAAAAGGTAATCGACTAACCAAAATCACATTGCTATACTTGTCAAACATTGATATGGTTTAAGTATTTTTTAACACCTCCCACCCTCAAAAGGTTCATGTTATCAATCTCTTTTTCTCAGATATCCACGATGTCTCAATGAAGACAATGAAATTGAACTAGGTATGTTTGAAACCACCCCAATTCATTATGTCCATAAGCAATGCAGCTTGGGGCATTTTGATGACCCACAGGCATTACTAAGAACTCTAGTACCATATACCCTAGGTCTGAAAATGCTGTTGTCTTTGTGTATTATTCACTTTTTCACCTACAGAGTGGTGATACTCCCATCTCAATCAATCTAGAAACGTACTTGCCCCTTGGAGTTGATCAATTAAGACCCAATTTTCACATCCGGAGAGAGGATTTCTTGTTATTAGATAGTGACTTTATATTGAGTTGGCGATAATCAATTACAACTTTTTATAGGACCCCCTTCCTTCTTTCCTCACAATCAAAACGAAGCACCCCCATGGAGAATACTAGGTGTAATGAGCCTTATCTAGTAATCTTTTTTGATTTGAGACTTCAAACTCTTTCATATTAAGGCTGGAGCCATCAGATCGAGGAGTTGAATGAGATTTGTATCCGGTAATATGCGTGGGGGGGTCGGAGGGGAGAGCCAGAACACTGTGCAATTTCCCGTTAGGAATAATACGGGGAAAGATCATTATCGTGGGGGAAAGAGAACCCTCTCGTGCGTCTGTACGGGTTCACACTTATCGGGACCAACCAACTCAATGGAGAATTTCGAGTCTAAATCTTGTACCCTTACTATAGTATATAAAAACTTCCCCTTGAGATCATTGTTGCATGCTTTCAAAACACGAGATAATACAAACTCTAGAATAAGAATTTCCCCCCTTCCACTCCTTAACGGATAGTTTGGAAAGTTACAACTTTAACCACCCCTCGTTTTGATAATCCATAAGCAAAGCAAGCATGCAAAACCATCCATACCACCCCAAAATTACATCAAAAGCAAGCATATCAAGTTCTACTGAGTTCAACATAGAACCTCTATTGTGAAATAGTATTGGATCATTTCTAATACAGCCCTTTTTGCAAAAACCGACTCACCCACCTGGGTAGACCCAACTATAGAAAAAGGTTCATGAAAATTATCAAAAGAGCAAAACTGTCAATTTTTTTAGCTACTAGAGGAGTAACAAATAAAAAGTACACCTGCAAGTTCAAGGTAGCTACAATATTAGCTATCCATAAAGATAAGACTTTCAACACATGGTACCACGTTTCGGGGAGAAGCTCTTGCTCCCCCTAAGCTGACAGCGTATAAGTGGTTTCTTTGGAGCCTCATTTGGAACCACTTTGATGAGTTTTACCACTATTCTTTCTTAACCCGATAACTGTAGGGAGATCCCTAACTTGTGCCCATTTTTACCAACCAAACAATCATTACATTCATAGGTAAAATTTTAGAGGAAAGTTATAAACACAAATATATATCTATAATATATTATATATATCAATACTCTCCCTCTCTCTTCTCTCTCTCTTCTCTCCTGTTCTGTTTCTCTCTCTCGCTCTCCGCGCCCCATTTTCCTCTCGGCCGCTTCCTCGTCCTTCTCACTTTTCTTGCAGTAGTATATAACAATATAACATCGACATAATGTCAAAAATATTCGTCTCACTTCATCTCTACCATCTAATAAGAGTGTAGAACTTGGGAATCCCCATTACAATTACATCACAGTAAAAATGTCATACATGGGCTATACAATAATTCATACTAAATGGAAGGAAAGAACCATAGAAGTCCTTAACTAAAAGCAACTTTATAAGCTAGATAGACCTACCCTACTTGGATGAATAAGAGATCCAAGCCTTCTTCATGTCGTCTTAAAGTCACTTCAATGACCGGAACCTAAAATGTTGGGTAAAAGGAAGAAATGAGGTTAGGACGCCACTTGTACCAAGTATGAGACCGTAGGCACACAAACTTTGCTAAGAAAAAGGGATATTTCATAAACATATGCAATTTACTTTGAAAATACTTATGCATATTTAAAAAGACCATACCAAGCAATAATGAATGTTCATTAAATCATAGTATGTACATCACAAGACCAACAACATCAAAACTAGTCAAGTCAACATGCTTATCTTATAATCAAATACATATTCAAGTAACTTTATCATCAAGTCATATTAACAACAAGCATGAACAAGAGATCCAAGCCTTCTTCAAGTCGTCTTCAAAGCACTTCAATGATCGTAACCTAAAATGTTGAGGAAAGGGAACAAATGAGGTTAGTACACCACTTGTACTAAGTATTAGACCATATGCACACATACTTTGAAAACATGCTAGGAAAAAGGGGCATTTCATAAAGATATGCAATTTACATTTAGAACACTTATGCATATTGAATAAGACCATACCAATCAATAATATATGTTCATTAGTCCATGAGGCATGTACGACCCGAGACCCACATAACACATCAAAACTTAGTCCAAAGGTCCAACATGCTATAATATATCAGAAATACATAATCAGTGACATCAATCAAACGTCAAGTCAACCGAAGTCATATTAACGGAACAAGAGCAGGTGGAATAAATAGTTTGAGGTACCTTTTACTGATAAGAGGCAAAGCAAAAAGGGTCCCGTATACGGCAAGTACCATACCGCATAAAAAAAAAAAAAAAGAACACCCATGTAAACAACCATGAAAGAGAAAAGAAAAAAAAGAAAGCGCCAAGAACGACTAATATCACGAATAGGAATCAAAAATTCAAATGTATCCAACCCCAGCATATAAACATAAGAATAAAAAAAAAGAGAAGCTAAAAAATCTAACCGACAGAAGTAGCAGAGAAGAATGTTCGCTAGCAGAGAAAAAAGAAAGAGAGTAAACGAGTAATCCAGAGGAGAGAGAGAGAAAAAAAATAAATCATCCAGATCCAATCCATCCGATCAAACATCAAAAATAAAAATCCACCCAAAACCATTTAATCAAGGTACCAAGAACAACACGAACAAAACAAGGAAATCGAAAGACAAAAATACGGAAAATGAAACAAGGGGGGAAGAATATAAGAAGGAAAAATAACGATAGTAAAGCCACAAAAAGATGGAATTCTCGCAGCAAGATGAGGCGTGGAACTTGAGGTCAGATTACTGTAGGAGAAGAACAAAAGAGACACACGATCTCATCCACCCGACTCCCGTCTCCCATACCACCCTTACACCATACTACTCCCCCCGACCCCCGACTCCGACCCCATAAACAATCCTCGTCCGCACATACAACCGCCCTTATCACCATCCCCTCTACGCAACCTTATCGTTAATTTTCACCCTGCATCTACCGCCCTTCCCGTCGCTCCTCTGCGTACCATTTGCTTTGCTTCCAATTCTTGATCTCACTTAACTACCCCTCTACTCCTAGTCCTACACTATCATAATTTTCGCTTGCTCCTCGTAAGCCTAACGCAGATTAACTCCTATTAGATTGTTTCCACCTTTCATCGCCTATGGTCAGTCTACTTCGTCCTGCTTAAATTGCGATTTACTACCCTCCATGCCGCATCGCCTCTTTCCTATAATCTCTAACCCTTCTACTTCATGCCTAAAGTCCTTACCAGTTCCCATTTAAAAACACACATCTATTTAACTTAAAAAAAAACAATACTATTACTAAATTAAAATAAAAACTAATTAATAAAAAAACATAAAAAAAGAACACATATATCCATCAATAATAATAACTGCATAACAGTTATCAAAATCATTGAACTTATAAAAAAAGACCAATAAATATAAAAAAGATACTATATATTTAAAAGACAAGATAAAGGTAGATACTAAAACTAACGATATAAAAGTCTAAAATAGAAACTATGTACTAATTGAAACATATAAGGATAAAACATTAATTAAATACAAGAAAAGAAAAACAAATAAAAAACTGGAGGGCATTAATAATATTACTGGTTCAATTTAAAACACCTGGGCAAAAGAATATTACGCCACGGTAGTAAATCTCACAAGGCCCTTGCTTTTTAAAAACCAAATAATGATAATCACAAATATTCACAAATGTAAAAATGCCATATAGGTAACATCTTCAACTACAGAGATAGTATAGACTTCCAAGCAATATCAAAAATATATCATTAAGTCATCGGTGAGTTATAGCGATGTCAACTCCGACTGATACAGGAGTTGAATTACTTCCGTATGTATGCGTTGAACAGTCTCTTGTAATTAGAAGCTATGTGCCAACAACATAAAAGCGATATACATAAATAATAGAGACTAGATAAATACAAAATCAATATATATCCTGAAAATCAAACAAAATATTGTTTGGGCAAGTGTTTAAAACTAATATGACTACACATAATACATCATACATATTTCATAAATTAGATACACGTTTCCCGTCTTATAATACTCCTCCTCATAGGTCTAACTAGTGTGATGCTTAGGTAGAGTCTCATACCCCTACCTAGACTAAGATAGACCTCTTAAGTTATCCTAGTTAGAGTTCAATTTTTTAGTTCATTTTACCTTTTGGGAACATCTTGCCCTAACCGACATAGACCACATGTGCTAATGTGAAATCCGGTGTCATAAAACCCTACACCGAAGAAAGGTGGACTACTCGCCAAGGTAGTACCAAAACATGAAACATAGCAACTACGTGGATCCACTAGTTAGTATTCCTATGGGGGAAACATAGTTCAAGAACTAGGAGATATAGTTGGGACCCTCTTTATCATACACGCGTTCTAGTCTCTAATCTCAACATTACACTAGTGATCCTACCTTCCCTATGTACGAAGGGACACTACTCACTCTAATTCACTCGATGCTAAGCTAGAGTCCCTTTTTGAAATGTCCTTAAGCCTTTATTGTCAATCATAACTTAGTTTGGGTCATAGGTTCTACCCCTTGTATAATAATCATCACCAATATATCAATAAGAATGGCATAAGTATAAAACTCTTTCAATTAATTCATATAGGGAGGTTTAGCACGTAACATTTCTATCATAATAAGCATCAATTGGGTATAGATTCACCATCCTTATAACTTTACCACTTAAAGGCTACACCTCACCAATCAATAGTCAAGAACATTTCAATTCAACATCATACCACCTATCAATCCTTAATACAAGGCATACTCCCATCCAAATATGACTTAATCCAATTAACCACAATTTGAAGTAATTGGATAGAGATCATAGACTTACCAGTCCTCCTTCATAGTCATAATCAGGGGGTCTTACCATAACCTCAATTCAAGCCCCATTTGGGGTATAGCAGCATCATAAGTCATACTTCAACATGATAACAAAGTATAAGAATCACTACATCACAATTTATACACTAGATCAGACTTATTTCCCCCAGATATTTAGGTAAATTCATTTTATAACCTAGATCATCTTCTCCAGAACTAGTATGAAAGACTGAAAATCATCCGTATATTATTCATAATTAGTGTAACAACATCATCTTATAGTAATTCAACCAATAACCAAGTTAGTTGAACCAAATACAACCTAATTCACATCAAGCTCAAACCTAGGGTTAATGGTCATCTTCTACAAACTAGACCAAATCATTAACATATATCATAATTAAGTTAGAATACATGTTAATATACTCATAATATCCAAAATAAATCATAAACAATTCAATTCATAACATAATTTTTGAGATTGAGAAAGACCCTAATGAAAACTCAGCTTTTGAAATTACTTTGAAGGAACCCTTTGAGGAAACAGGTATCAAAGGTAAATTTGATCACATACTTCAAAGTTTGATGAATAATTGATGGTGATATCGTCCCTTTACAACCCCAAACCCCCCCCCCAGTTTGGTATTCAGTGTGTCCTTCATATAGATAAAGAAGAAAGATAAGGAACAGAGTTTTTTTGTTAGTTGGAAATTAGCTATTGGTTTGGGGCTTTATATGGGGGGTTAATTAAGTTAATTAAACATCCCTTGATCCCTAACTAACCAAAAAAAAACCTTAATTAATTAGCTAAGACTTAGTCAAAATGTGCAGCAAAATTGGACCCTCACAAACGAGACCCCGCCGACGCCTCGTGGATCAATCGACGGACCAGCCCCCATTCAGTGATGCACGTCCATCGATGAGTTCGGAGACTGTGAAGGTGAGGGCATCCAAAAAATCGGCTAAGTCTTGGTCGAAGGTTGGCATCTATGCCCCGTCAATCAACACACGCCTCGTCGTCTGTCTCTGGTGGGAGCACACTGCCAAGGCAGTGTTTGACTCCACTTGCAAGGTTCCTCCTCAAGGGCCCTTAGTTTGTCCTTGGGGAGTCGTACCCGAACGTTTAGACTATGAATCAACTTAATCCCATGTTATACAGACTTAAACCAATTTTCATTTATTTTTGACTGCTTAAAGATAGTCAAATAGGTCACGGCACACTTGTACCTCCTTCAACTAGTTTCCGGATGTGATGGACGTTCTTGGATATTTTGGTTTTTAGACTTCCTAAATGGCTTATATTCACTAAAGTAGACCTTAAAACGGTGTCTATACTTTATTTTACTTATGTTATACGTCTTGAATTTTCAAAGTGTTACATAAGCGTTCTCAACTTCTCTAAAACTGAATTACAACTTAATTTTACCTCTATTAAACCCTTAAAACGAATTAGGAAATACTACGGTGAAAAGACTTCTTTATCCTTACAAAAATCTAGATTAGACTTTCCTCAGTCCAACAACACAAATTCCTAAAGGAATATCTCTTTCATACGACATCTAAAATGCGCAAACTTGGCCCCGTTTGAAAGAGCTTTTCAATCATATAAAGAACTCACCCTAACTTCTCTGAGCTGAGAGTTATGACCATTTGAAAATGACCAAAAACTCACATTCACACTTAAAAAATTTTCCAAAATATCTCCAAAAATGATTATTCTTGGTTTCTTAGCTCATTCTTTAGTTATTTCAAGTTACCAAATGTTACATGGGCCCTGCCGTGCGCGATTTGGATTTATTCGTAGCTCAATATGGGATCTGGACAATGTGTGGGATACAAAAAACAAAATTTATGCCATATATAACTATTGACCACACAAATAAATAAAATTTTAAGAAAATGAAATTTTCTTTTTCGAAAAAATAATATTAGTAATACATTACATACATACATAACACACAAACACACACACACACACACACACACACACACCACACACACACCACACACATATATATAATATATTAATATATATATATAATATATTATATAATATAAAAGCACACACCACGCCACTCACACGGACACATGCACACGCACGCGCGCACACACACACACATACACACACTCACACACATAGAGTCACCAAGTTTGAATTATCTTTCCAAATTCACCGAATTTGTTAATTTTCGAGTTCGGATGAGTGAGATATGACCTTTTGAAATTAGACTATCCAGTTAAGGAATGTTAGCCGAAAATAGTGAGCAGTATTTTTGTCCTTTGCTTGGCCAATAAGATTTATTTCATTATTAGTAATATTTTAGGGGTCTAATACTTTTAGGTTCAATTTAATAATCCTAATATACACCTAGTAATTTAGTTGAGAGTTAAAAAAGATACAAGAAAAGAAAAGACGGAAGGATGAAGGTGTTCGTCGACGTTCTTGAGTCTAGTTGCGGATTTTCACCATGGTTCTAATATCTAAGAGGTATGTAAGCTTACATAGTGTTGGTTTTGATTACCCATACGCTAATCATGTTATTTTTCAGCAAAATTCCATTCTTAAAGTTTAAAGATTAGAGTTCTTGACGAGTTCTTGAAAAGTTTTCTTTAAGATCATTCAAAACCTTGTTGTGTTGGAGTTTTGATGATTTATTGAGATCAATTTTAGTAATTTATGTAAATTTTCTATTATATTAGAGTGTAATTATGTTATGTGATCAAATTCAAGTGATTGGTGAAGAGACCGTTCAATTTCAGGCAATTTATGGTGAGAAAACGAGCAAAAACGCTCTACAGAATTTTCTGGGTTAAGGCCTGGCGCGGCGTGCCTTCCACAGCGCCGCAAACCCTTCTCTTTCCTATAGCGTCTGGTTCTCTAAGCCACTCATAGCACCAGGGTCGCCTGCCCGATCCAGTTTTCATCCGGTTGCTCCGTTTGAGTTCGTTTAAAGTACACCTTCACTTCTTTTTTTATTCTAACGAATATAAGATACTTCTAAACACTAAATCATTCCTAACATCATCATAAACTCGAATTCATAATGCAAATACAATGGAGAGCTGAGAGTTAGGTTTTGAGAATTCTTTCGAGCATACTAAGAATATCCCTTTGAGACCTTTGGAGGAGTCTTCCACAACTTCTAGTAAATTGTTTCAAGACTTGAGTAAGTTAGTATTAGAATGAAGAAAATTATTCATGAGTCTAACTTTTCATCATGAGATCCTCCATGTCATGAACCAAAACTCTTGACTTAATAATTCACATTCAAGAGAAAGTTAACAGTAGAGTTCAAGAAAGTCATAAGTTAAATTGTGAATTTTTTTAGATCCGTCATTGATTTGAACATAGTTTTGAGTAAGTAAATAATAGAATGAGAGAGTTATATACATGAGTTTCATCTACTTACTTAGACCTTCAAGTCGAGTCGTGTTGTTCATTCCCATAATTTTCGGATGAACCCTATAAGTTGAACAATCTTGAGTTGGGAAGTATCTTTGAGTTCTCGAGTTGAGTAGTTCATGCTCATAATTCCTCATGAACACTCCAAGTTGATAAGCATGAAATCATCCATACGGGATCATGAAGCTTGAATCCATACTTTAATTCAATGAAAGTTAAGAATCAAGTCTAGATGTTAAGAAGCAAATCAAAGTGAAGTTTATAAATTTTTGTAAAGTCTTTCACAAACGTTTTCACTTTGTTATAAAGACTTAAAGTTCAAGTCAAGAAAGAGTAAAGAGTTGAGTTAATTCTCAAAAGCTATAAAAGAACTAAATATTCCCTAAGAGTTAAGTTTCAAGTTAAGCAAAGAGTAAAAATTGAGTTCATTTCTCAAAAGCTATATGGAAACTAATAATTCCCTAGAGGTTTATAAATTTTTTAACATTTACGTTGAGAGGAAAGTAAGTGTTTCAAAAGAGTTTTGCACTAAAAGGGAAACATTGATTTTAAAAAGAGATTTTTAACTATAAAGAGTTTCAATAAATTATCTCAACCCAAAGTAAGGATGTTTTACTAGAAGTATGAGCTAAAGTGTGTTTTAGGAGTACTATTGAGCTCCGATGTGGGGATGAGTTCATACCAACTCTAGTCTCCCTGAAACCATGAAGCCATCATGGGAATCGATGGGTCATACTTTTTAGCTGATCAATTATGTTTATCTAGTGGATCCACTATGATAACTAAGGTCATATACCGATTGCAAGGTATAGGATGGTCCTTGGAAAACGTGAGTTAAAAGGTTATATCATCACTTAGGCTCAAAATGATGATTCTCGGTTAGAGAATCTCCCACAAAAGTATATTACTTTCATATATATGTCAAGTTGAATTTTATTGGATTTTCTTCTACGAACTAAGTTTCTTTTACTGTTTTATAATGCTTTTTATATATAACCTCTGCATTTTTTCTTTATATTTACTTGAATATGCATATTCGAGTATCATATCTTTGAGTTCAATATTAAATATCTGAATTGAGTATATTATTCGTGAGATTTCTTGTGTTTCAAGTTTGAGAAGAGGTAAGTCTATTTCCATCTTTTATTCAAGTCTCAAGCTTATATTATGTGTTAGAATTCCCCTTTCATGCTTGTACATTCCACGTACTAAGCCATTTCTCCTGCATCTTTTGATGATGCAAACACTAGTATTCAGGATCATCAACAAGAGCTTCATTGATACCTCTGAGACTAGAGTTAGCTATGGTAATCCTTCTTTCTTCTAGAAGACTTCATTTACTTTACAATTTAGACAGGACGTCGTGGGTCTTGTCCCGACTTCTATCTCTATAATTTAGAAGCTTCATATATATTCAGTTTAGTTAAGAAGTCTGTGTTACTCATTTATTTTATTAAATGTTTTGAACACTAAAGTGCCTATTTATGGCGAGTTGAATTTGTTAATTTCATTATTAAATGTTTTTCATTTGAGTTAAAGCATTGTAATTGATTTTCATGATTTTTTATCTATTTTAAGCTTTTGCATGCTTAAGTTAGTGTTCCTCTTTTAGTCATCAAGAATGAGGGTTTATTTGGGGACCAACAAATGATTTTCAAGTGTCGGCCACATCCTGGTTGTAGACTCAGGTCGTGACACGGGATCCCCATACCCTACTCCCCCAAAAAACCATTTTTAAGTTTGTTTTTAAAAAAATATTTCTAATTTCCAATTTTTATTTTCATCCCACCCCCATCCCTAGTCTCGACCCCTTTCTTAAGCTAGCACCCCCCCCCCCCAATAAAAAAAAATTGTATTATGTGTGAATTTACTATTTTAGCTTCAAATGAAAGACGAGAAAACTTCCATGAATCAAAAAGGTTCCTTCATATGTTTTCCTTTCCCAATAAAACAACCAAACAAAAATTTATCGGGATCTTATATGTTATGTCACGTCTAGAGAGCTCTTTGTAAGTCATTAAACATTCTTACCCACATTGTGTTTGATTGAAGATTGAAGTAGTGCAAAATTGGCTCAGACCCACATCTCCAACTTACATAAGGAGTTTGTTGATTTTGGCGGGTTACTACAGATAATAAGTGAGGGGTTGTAATCTTTTTCATTCCCAAAGACTATGTTTACCTGGAAGAAGGGTAAGTTTCAATTGTTTAAGGATTGTTACAAAAACATTTTAGGAATTTCAAACTCGATCGACTATTTCTCCAGAATTGATCCTACCCCAATTAACAAAAGGTTTTGTCATCTATTGTGATACCACAACGTGCAGGTCTTTTGTTGTTAACTTGATAACATGTAAATCTATAACAGAATGGCTTTCACAGAAGTGTCAATCCACGATAGAACTATCTGCGTCAAAACATCTCCGAGCTGTGGAACATTGGTGTGAGCTTTTATGATATGGTGTTAGTATCTCTATAGCTTATTGTATGATTTGATTTACAAGATTAGATAAGACTTTACTCCAATGTTATGGAATTGATCAAACTTTAAGTGTTTTTAATTTTGACACAGTAATATTAAAACATTTCCTCTTTAATATATTCCACACTATCTTCCATCATTTATCATAAGCAACTATAAATTAAATACCTTTTATATCCAACAAAGATTAACTAAAGGCCTTAAAAAATATTCTAATAGTTTTTTCTGTCAAACTTATCTAAAGTTAAAAACAGTTTATTCAGGAAAACTTGATAGACGAAAGTACATAATGGTACTTTGCAATCTTTCCCTTTTAAATGTCTTTTTCCATAACTTGTAAGTATACTAAAATATAGATTCATATATATAGAATTTGAATATAAAATATCTCTTTGTTTAATATTTTAGACTTTTATTATTTATTTAGTGTTCGTGAATATAACTAGTAAAAAATAGTTTAACAACTAATAATACTCTTAGGTTCTCTAGTATTAGGTAAATAGTAAAATATATGACTAGTTTCTGTAATATACCCTAAAAATAATAAATTACAGTTGAAATGAAATGAAAAAAAATGAATAAACATAATTGAAGGTTGGGGCGTGGATATATCGCTCTCTTTAAGAAGATTCAAGCCCACTTCGACATAAACTACACCGATTCAGCAGTATCACACTTGAAAACTACACTTTTTTTTAATGTTTTTTGGTTAAAAGAGGTGAGTATTATAGTTACTCTCTGAGTTAATATCTCTAAAGGTCACTCAACTTAAAAGGAAATTCTAGCAAAGTCATTAGACTTTGTTTTATATCAATGAAATCATTTTCACCTTAGTGTTGGTTTTTATCCAAAAACTCATACCTACATATCACTCCCGAGCCCCTAACACCTTGTACAAACATGGCCGACACTCGAGAACTTTTTTTGGTCCCCAAGCAAACCCTCATCCTGGCTGACTAGAAGTGGAAGACTAACTAAAGCATACAAAGCTTAAAAACTGAACAAAATTCATTGAACTCGAATACTAATCTTTAAATCAAATGAACAACTGAGAAGAAAAATGATAAATTCAACTCGATAAAAAATAGAGAACTTAAGTCTTTAAAAAAAATTAACAAAATAAATTAACAAACTTTTAAAACTCTATTGTGTATCTATGTAGGCTCTAGCTGAAAAAGATGGAAGTCGGGACAAGATTCATGACATCCTTACAACTGATATACTTGAAAGTGCAAGTGGAACCCTCTGGAAACAAGGAGGCTTACCAAAGTTAATCAAACTCCATGTGGTATCAACGAAACACCTATTGATGACCCTGAATACATGTATGTGAATCATGAAATGATGTAGGCAAAATGGCTAAGTACGTGGAATGTACAAGCATGTAAGGAAACATAAGCTCGAACTTTATAAAAAGGAAACATACGTACCTCTATTCAAATCTCAGACTAACTAAACACAAATATAAGATACTCAACTCGAAGATAAAATTTTTAACTCAGTGAATTAAGGATCAATTCATCAATAAGATATTCAACTCGGTGAAATAAGCCTCAAATTAACAATATGACACTCGACTCTTGGTACTCAAACTCTGGATATATGAAAAATATTCAAAATAGTAGAAAGCAACTCAATGTATTTAAGAATATAATATACTCAGTTTGTATGAAAGGATACAATATAAACTATGTTTGCATATGAAACTACAAGTCAACTCTAGGTATAAAAATTAGAAAATATCTCTGTAGGAGTTTCTCTAACCGACAACCATCATTATGAGCTATAGGATTATACAACATCTCGCCTGCGCTGCCAAAACTATACTATTATTTGATAAGGTATAAGATCTCTCGCTAGGTGGATCCACTAGTCTATGCTAAAAATCATTAACGAATCATCTAAAAAGTATGAAAATTTCTACCCACGTTGGTAATATTGTTTATGGGGTTTGTGAATTTTATGAAGTTTCCCCCATCAAGGTGCTCAATACTACTCCCAAAATATACTAAGCTCATATGTTTTAGTTAATAACTTTTTGGGTTTTTGATATTACTACTCAAAAATCTTTTTCTGAAAAGATATTTTACTCAAATTGCTCAAAACTCTTTTGGAAATCTATGTTTCCTCTTTTCTTAAATGTAAAATCATTTACTCTTGAAATACTCAGTTCCCATATATCATTTTAAAGAAAATGTACTCAACTCTGCTCTTTTTCAAAACATTTAAAAAATCATATTATAAATTGATCATTTATGACTCGGGAAGTCATACAACATAAACATTGATCTACATACCATCTTCTTCAACAGTCATGGCATATTCATGTGCCCGTACTAATCATGTTTTTAGAAAACTCCGTTTTCTCAAACTTTCTCTTTCTTTTCCAAAAGAAAACTACTCATTTAAGAACTCAAGTGTTGACATTAAGAAGATTTTTAAAATTTGTAGCTCAAATCGTAGTGTCCATATGGAATTATGAGCAAGAAAGACTCAACGCAGGGATCTCAATATCTATAAGGAACCTTAGTACTCAAAACTCAAGACTCAATGATACTACTAAACTCTAGACTGCTCAACTCATAGGATACATGCGAAATTATGGGCATGAACTAATCAACTCAAAGACTTCATGGTGACATGTGATAGTCCTATGTTTAAGAATATAATTCAGAAAAGAGGTTAGGAACTCAATACTTAAGACTTAGAAGTTGAAAATACTAATCCTTTCAAAATACTAAACTTATGGAGTTCATGCGGAATTTATGGGCATGAACGACTCAACTCAAAGTTCTACATAATGATATGGAACTAATGTATACAACTCTTCTCATTTTCATACTTACTGAAAACTTAGCTCAAATCGATAGTTAATCTCAAAGAATTCACAATTTAATTCAAAGACTTTCTTAAACTCTAGTCTTAACTCTCCCTTGAATGTGAGTGGTTCATATATGAAGGATCTCGATAACCATATAGTAATTCGATAATTAAGAATAGAACTTTTAAAAAAACACTAACTCAATGATTCAAAATCAAATTATCTCAAGAATACTCAAATCAAGGGGAAAAAAATCTTGGATTACTTTTTTATTGATATGAAAGTAGATGTAGTGCACGAGGAAGAACTAGATCAACACTATGATATACTTACATACTTGAAGAAATAAGAACCTTGCATAATCTTGAAGAAGAACTTGATTAGAAGTTTTAACACCCTAGCTTGAAGGTAAATAAACAAGAAATATTTTTTTGAGATTCTTTAATTAGTTTCTTGAAATCTCTATGGCCAAGATTTATGATTTTCATTAGTGATTAATAATTTAGAAAGAATGGAATTCTTGGAGAAAACTTACCTTGTTGAATAATCTTGGAAAAGATTCTTGAATGAAGTCTTGTACTTTAATTTTTCCTCAGGATTTTGTCCCAAGGTTCGAGAGAGAACAAAATGATGAACGAAAAGATAAAAATTTGATTGTTTTGAAATTTTTATTAGTCAAGAAATTCGTTTAGAATTTTATTGGATGTAAAATAAAACAAAAAAACATTTTTTAACATTTTCCCATAACACTGTATAGGTTACTAAACTAGTCATAACTATTTTACTCATAAATTGGATTGATGCGAAATATGTGTAACTGAAAAGTAGATTCAAATACCTTTAAATGGGTAAGTTATGTCTCACGTCACACTTATAACCTCTAGCATGTTGTTTCAAAGTTTACAAAGTGTGGATACTACCAATCAATACTTCATCATAAGTGTTCAGGACACTATCAAGAATTCATCAAGTTTTTAAATCCTTAAATTTCAAGATAGAATTTCGCTGAATTAATTATGATTTGTGTGAATGAACCCAATACTATGTAAGCTTAGATATCTCTTAGGGATTAAATTCAAAATTCGCAAAATAAACTCAAGAATGTCAACAAACGCTTTGATCTTCTCCTATTTTCTCTTTTTTTCACTTATTTTCTTTTGTAGAACTCTCAACTAAAACCCTAGGCATATATTAGGATTATAAAACTGAACCTAATAGGATTAAATCCTTAACCTTACTAAAAACAAATGAATGGGATTTGGTAAGGAAGAGATTAATATACCCCTTACTATTTTGATAAAATTATGTGGTTAAGCAAACTTATATTACTTAAACTCCTCATAGTTATATTTTTCTATACTACTCATGACTAACATTATACATTAATTGCGTGGGTTGACTTTGAGTTTGTATAAATAGACACATTTGTATATATATAAATCTCCAAATTATATACAAATACAAATGTTTAATATACAATTATCTAATCAATATAGATATAGAATTCACCTCTCTGTCACTCTTTGCACTCTCTCACTCGCCTCTCTCCTCCCTCTCCTAATCTCGCTCGCATCTCTTCTCTCTCGGCCAATCATGCTTGCCATTATACAAATGCATATGTATAATATACAATTATCAAATCGATATACATATACAATTCATCACCTCTCCCACTCTCTACCTCTCCCGCTGACTTCTCTCCCAATATCTTTCACCTCTATCCTCCCTCTCCCCATCTCGCTCACCTCTATCCTCTCCATTTCAGTCTGGCTTGTCATGTATACAAATACAGATGTATAATATTAATTTATCTAAATTACCCATATACACCACCACCTCTCATCCGCTCTCCTACTTTTTGCCCTCCTCCTCTCTCGCCTGTTCTCCCCTCTCTCTTTCTCTCGCTCGCCTCTCCTCCAGTCTCGCCTGCCTCCTCTCCTCCATATAACATGTTAATAAGAATTGTAATTATCAAACTGTAGATATGGAGAGTAATTAAGATATTTTTGAGTGGCTATATGTGAAAATCAAAAATTCAATAAATATAAATAATAGTTTTCTACTTTAAGATGAAACTGAAAGATGAATTTTAACATCTAAAAACTGGACCATACAAATTCATAGAATCAAAACAAGGAAGTGTTTCTTAATTATATATTTGGATTAGACATTTAGCTTTTTTTATATTTTTATTATTTCAAAATATTTAGCTATTTACTATTATAATTTTTGTATGTATTTAATTTTAAATAATTAACCTAAACAATGAAACTCGTCTAATCCTAAATTCCCTCTAACCTACCCACATTCCCGTCACACTTACAACTCTACTTACCCACTTTGATTTTCTCAACCCATAAACAACCCACTCAACCCCATGCACTCCCTAAAAACACCTACATAATAAAACAAAACACCCTCATATAGTACTACAAAATATATATACCCGCATATCACTACAGACGAACAACAACAAAGAAAAAAAATATACGCACATCTGGAAAAAAAAATAAAGGATGAATTTGATGTTTGCTTTCGTGGTTTCGAGTTCATGACCATTTTATTTTAATGAATTGACTTCCGTAAGAGGTAACATATAACTTTTATTGTATGATTGATTTACATGATTATATAAGACCTTATTCAAATGTTATGAAATTATTCAAATTTTACGTGTGTTTAATTTTGACACTATCATATTAAAACATTTCCTCTTTATTTTATTCTAGGCTATATTCCATCTTTTATTGTATGTTACTATAAATTAAATTCCTTTTTATATCCAATTAAGATTAAAGGTTTTAAAGAAATATTCTAGTAGTTTATCTAAACTTAAAAGGTGTTTATTTAGGAAAAATTCATAGACAAACAATTCCACATTTTTTTTAAAAAAAATGGTCTTTTGCCATAACTTGTAAGTATATTTAAATACCTTATCCTAGTCGACTCCTACAATATTCAATAGCTTAGTCGTACATAACTTGGAATTTAATAGTTTAGACATAGTATGACTCTAACTCGAACTTGTCAGCCTGCTTCGATGGACCTGTTCCTTCGACATGTTTCATCACTCTTCAAGCTTACTTCAACACTCCCCCTCAATATAGTGAGTGGAGGAACTGTAACTCCTAGCTTGCTGCATAAACCAGAGGAGACCTGTTTTGTTAAAGCTTTTGTATGAATATCAGCTAGCTGATCCTTAGACTTGATAAACTGAGTAAGAAGTTGTCCCATACAACTTTCTAATGAAAAAAAATGATCATCCATTTCAGCTTGTTCGGTTCTAACATGTATAACTTTATTAAATGTCATGTAAAATACACTCATATTACCACAATACAACGTAGGAATAGATCAGAGTAACACTCCACCGTCATGAAAAAGATACAAAATCCAAGTGATTTATGTGATAGTGGAGGCTAATGCTCAATACTCAGCTTCAACACTTGATCGGGCTACTGTAAAGTATTTCTTGGAGGTCAAAGAAATGCAATTTGCACCTAGGTAGATGGTATAGCCTGTAGTTGATCTCCAAGGTGTGGTACAACCTCTCCAATCAGCATCTAAGTAGTCATACAACCTACATGGTGATTGTGAAATAATTCTGTGGCCAAAATATTGAGTACCTTTATTGTACCTTAAAATCCTTTTTACCCCTTGATGATGTTCCATTTTTGGGCTTTACATAAAATGGCTTGCTAAATTCACAGTATGAGTGATATCAGGTCCTGTGAGGGTCAAATATTGAAGTCTCCCTAATATCATTTTGTACAAGGATGCATCTACAAGACTTCCCACAACTTTATGCAAACCATGCTTTTAAGCCAGAGGAGTGTCTTCAACCTTTGCCAAAGTCATATCTGTTTTGGCCAACAACTCAGCAGCATACTTGCTTTGATTTTAGTGATTCAACCTTTAAAATACTTCACCTCAATCCCAAGAAAGAAGTATAAAGGGTCAAGATATTTCATATCAACTCCTTCCCAAGTTGTAGCACCAACTCTAAGACATGAGATGGATTATTTCCTGTGACACTAATATCATCCCCATATAATAAAAAAAACATTTTTCCTTTGTGAATTTGCAAAGTAACTAAGGAAGGGTCAACCTTCCTACAAATGAAACAAAGTTGTACAAGATTCTCACATCTAGTAACCTGAAATAGCTAAGAAACTAAACTGATTTCCTTTGGAAAGAAAGGGGAAAATCTGGAAAATATTTCCAAGTTTAAGAAGTGAATTTTGGTCATTTGAAAACGGCCATAACTTTTAGCTCAGGATTAGTTAGAGGTATCTCTATCTTGATATGGTTGGAAATTCCTTGCAGACATATTTCCAATGCCACTGAGTTCGCACATTTTCAATATTTGAAGTGAGGAAAGTCAAATTTTGGATTTAAAGAAGGCTAAACTAGTCTTTTCACCACCTACATTCCTAATTCATTTTAGGGGTTTATTAGGGATAAAAATAAGCCTTACGAATTTTTTGAAAAATCAAATTCACCCTTATGGCTTGGAGAAGAGAGAAAACAAAAATAGAATAGGGAAAACTCAAGAATTCGCCAAGAACATCAAAAGCTTCGAGTGGATTTCATTGGGTATGATCCCTATTAAGGTATATGATATCATTCATGTTGAGGGTACCAATAGTCCCATGTGTTTACTGAAATAAATAGAGAGGTTTGGAGATGAAAATGAATTGAAAAATTCATAAGACGCACCAAGGCAATGCGCAAGAAATCGGCCTCAGTCACTTGTGGCCTAGTGTGGCGCACCACTAGTGCGCAAGAACCAAGCCTCAGTCATTTGAGTATGGTGCATCATGACCCACACTCGGATGAGTGTTTTTTTCAAAGTTTCATAGTTTAGCCCTTTTAATACCTTCTAAGGTATATTAACACACTCCAGTGATTCTAATTACTTCAAATGATTCCTAAAAACCTAGAAGCATCAAAGAAAATAAATTCTGAACTTGAATCCATAATCCAATTCAAGGGAAGTTAAGATCAAAGTCAAAGAAGCTAAGAGTCAAGTCTAATGTTGAGAAGAGAGTGAAAGAAAGTTTTTAAAGGTTTGCAAGAGTCTTTATTAAAAGTTGTAAGTTTGTTTTAAGGATCAAGTTTCAAGTTAAACTAAAGAGTAACAAGGTGAAGTCTTTTTTTAAAGTAGAATATGGGAATTAAGTATTCCCAAGGGAGTATAAATATATTTTCACATTTAAAAAGAAGGGAAATTGAGATTTTGAAAGATCCTTTGGGCTACTTTTTAGAAAACAATAATAGCTTTCTAAATGAAGCAAGCAGCAAAATTGAGATTTCCAAGATAGCCTTTCAGCTATTTTTTTGAGTACTAATCTCAAATCACAGAATTAAGTATGTTTTAAAACATAAAAGCTAATATAATGATATTTTTTGGAGTAGATTGAGCACAGATATGAGGGAGAGTTCAGATAATTCTGAACCCCCATAAACAATGTATCCACTATGGCTTAAAAGGTTCATACTTTTTACATGATTCCTTTAGTGCTTTTTAGCGTAGACTAGTGGATCCGTTAGGTAGTTTATGTTCCATATCGATGGCAAGGTGTAGGACGACCCTGGAAGTGTGAGACAAAATATTGTATCATTCTTATAGATCTTAAGTGAAGGTTGTCGGTTAGAGAAACTCCCACAGAAGTTAAATGTATTTATATCTATATATCAATTTAATTGTATTTTTGCATACATCTCAAGTTATTTGTATCCTTGTATATATTCTGAATTTATGACATGCTTTTAAACAACTTTTCTTTAAATTGCACTTGTTTCTAAATTGTTTTTGATAGAAATCAGTTAATTATTTTGAGTTGAGTTGAGTTGAGCTAGGTAAGTTCTCTAGTTTCTTTCAGAATCTCTCTAGCCTATGTTGTTTAGCATTCCAACTTGCATATGCATACATACAATGTACTGATGCCAGTTTTCCTGCATCATATCATGATGCAGATTAATTTTAACAGGATCAACATCATCCAGCGCCTCGTTGATCTAGCAGAGAACTCGAAGTCAATGAAGAGCCTCCTTGCCTTATGGAGGACACATTTACATGCTTTTTAGTTTTTCTTTAAAGTATGTTTTGGGGTCTTTCCTAACATCCATATTAGTATTATAGAGGCTCATAGACAAATTGACATCATACAGTTTAGTTTGAGTCTATGTTTATAAGCATTATAAATATTCTATTGTGAGACTTGTGTGTCATTTTGGCGAAGGCATCTATTTTAAGTTATCTTTGTGAGAATGTATCTTTCTATGTATTGAGTTAAGTCTTCCTCCTATTTAATTCAATCAGGACAAAGGTCCGCTAAAGGCCAACAGTGGTCATTGAGTGTCGGCCACGACCAGGGTGTAGGCTCGAGACGTTGCAAACTTTGTATCAGAGAAAATAGTTCAAGATTCCTAGAGAGTCTATGAACCCGTGTTTGTAGAGTCCTAGTTATTGGTGTAAAGAGAGACATATTTATAATTAGGAGGATGCAATATTTAAGAATTCTTTGTTTCTTTTATATCCCTTTCGTGTGTTAGAGTTATCTCTAAAAGTTTCCCTCTAACTCATGTTTGCGCGTGTTTTCAGATAAACATGCCTCCATGAAGAGCAGCAAGAAGTTGTCCAGCTAGGAGGACATTGAGGAACAAGGGGACCCCCATGTACCTCAAGTGCAACCCTAGGGAGAAGTTACTAATGCCGAATTTAGAGAGGCAATTAGGATTCTTAGTTGGGTTATGACTAACCAGGTGGGTCAGCAAAGAGGAGCTTGAAAATAAAGGGTTGACATTTCGAGGATTTATGAATTCTTAAGGATGAATCCCCCCAAGTTTCACTGTTCAAGCACTACTGAAGATCCAGAGAACTTCACTAAGTAATTAAAAAAGGTGTTTGAGGTGATGCATGTTGCTGACACTGAACTAGTATAGTTAGTTTCTTATTAACTTAAGGATGTTTCTAGAGCTTTGTTTGATCAATCGAAAGAGAGTAGAGATAAAGATGCACAACCTGTGAGTGGGGCTTACTTTGAGGAGGCCTTCACGGGGCGTTTCTTTCCGCATGAACTGAATGTCGCCAAGATACATGAGTTTTTCACACTCAAGCAGGATTCTTTGAGTGTTCTTGAATATGGGTTTAAGTTCACCCAACTATCCTATTATGCTTCGTAGATGGTTAAGGACATGAGAGTAGAATGATCTTGTTTGTTGCTGTCTTGGCCATCTATCAAGGAAAGAGGGTCGGTGGAGAAAGAAAAGTTCTTAGACAGAGATGAGTTCAAGAATAAGAAGGTATTTTGTTTCGACTCTCTCACGTTTTTGTAGCACATGGATGTTGTTTTTATTGTTTGTTGCATCCTTATATTTACTCATGAGGTGTTATGATCTATTTCTTGTTCTACTAAACACTATAAGAATGATAGGGGTGAGTTCGTTACCATTCAGGGTCTAAAATTATGGGCTAGGGTAACCAACAAAGATAGGTTGAGGTTCTGCCTCACCCTATCCCGCTCTGGAAGTAGATATTCCACTCTGGTGCGCTCACCCTAATGGAAACAATTTTGCCCCAGTAACCAAATGGGAATAGAAACTATGAAACGATTCTTTAGAGATTTTTCTTGTCTTTTCTAAATTTCATCTAGGTTCCCAGCCTTACTAAAAAATGTTAGGGAACTTCTATAACTAGGAGAAGACCTTGGCTACTCTAAGTTTAACCCATAACGTACAAAACAGTTCGTTCCTATTAATTCAGTACCACAACCCTATACATCCCAGAGATACACTTAGACATTCACGTGGTTATTAAATATGTACAAAACATATTCTAATCTGCCTCACAATTTGTATCATGGTTTTCATCTAGCTTTTGTCAAAAACCTAGTTAGGGTATTCTTTTAACCATGAGTTTTCACAGTACAATTACATCTCACATAATTCAAACCAAAGAGCCAACATGTTGCACATATCAACTTTCACATGCACAATTAGAGTACACGTACTCACATCATCAAACTTAGCAAGTTCAACTTTACATTAGAAACATGAAACATCCATTGACAAATAAACCGAACTCTTAATTAGTTACTTCTCTCCATGGATGACCATTACTAACACCCATCCGTTTATAACACCCATTGGCGAGATACCAATTGAAACTTTCCAGTTCCAATCCTTTCTTGTGGCCCCTCCATTGGGATCATGACGTTCGATTTATCTACTAGAGATACCTATAGGAATGGGGAGATTTCAATTAGACTCGACTCATACTACAAGTGACACTTCCCACAAAAGGAGAGAAGAAGGTGAAACAACTTCCTACAATGCTTCCTAGCCTCTTGCATATTATATTTGGACTTGAACACACCAATCTAGAGGAGTCTAGTCCATATGTTGCTCTCGTACGGGAGACTGGTAAGCTAGGCTTGGATAACAATTTCTCATGACCCAACCCACTGGTCCTTGCGGGCACCACTCTAACATTAAGTAAGAGAACCCTCATACCCTAATATTTAAATATACGGAAAAATTTAAAGAAAAAAGAGGTGATTACAAGAATATGACTTTAATAAATAACATATTTAGACACACTTTTTGTTAAAACTGGTAAAATAATTTAACAACTCCCATGGATCTAATCTAAACAGTTTCAAGAGCTGCTAAGAGTACAACTGGACCAGATAAATAAACGACCCAGTCCCACCATGCGGAAGGAAGAATTGAAGTTGCTCAAAAATTTCTTTGTCTTACCCTAAGGAAACATCACCAACTTGAATCCAGACTATGTAAAAAAGATAGCATGAGTAGTATTAGTACAAACACACGTACTTGTAGACAGAATCGATCAACCCGACGCCCACCACATAACATAACAAATAACTAGTTAGTTCATAAATTAACCACTTGTTTCCCCACGTTGACCCTCTTTTGGAATACCTTCAAATTACAACAGTTTTCTCATTACGAATAACCTTCTCGATCAACCTACTTACCATGTTCTTGATCATAACCTAACCATTTTAATAAATTAACAATCCACAAATTCACCCCAAGCCTTCAAACTAGCCTTTCACGTTATACTCTTACTTCCTCATCACAATACTCAATCATGCTTACAAAGTACACTTGAAAAACATCCTCACCACTAACCCAGTCTCTTTCCGCAAGCTGAAGCCAACCTAAGCATATTTTATCACATATGTTACCTCAAGTTGTCTTTCGCAATTACAACGTATGAACAACCCTCGTTATCCATTACTAGTCACTTGAACCCTTTGCCCTTCCACTATTCCCTACGAGTTCACTCAACATACGGACATATAAGCATAAATCATCACAACATATAACGACTAAGTGCAAATATATATTTCAACACAACCATATCATCACTTAGAGATATAGAACACATACAACAACATCAACATGAAGAACAACAACGTATATCATGATTCTCAAATATCACAATTATGTTAGGTTGTGGGCCCCTCATGGAACCCAAATAAAAATTATTAGCATATTAGAACGTGGTACCTAATCCCATAGCTATCGAGAATGTGGCAATACGATCCCATCTTTCATGCCAAAAAGTGGCAATCTAATCCATCAACCCACTACAAGTATAAACACAAGTATACTCTCAAGTCATACAATCAAAAGTGATTCATGTCATATAGTCATTCTTTTATCCCAATTATAACAAGTGTGATCAATATTGCAACATTACACACAAGATTCATAATAAAGAAGGAATATACATACATCCTACCATCACATAATCACAACCACACCTTCAATAAATTCCTCATCACTCACATCATGCAAACCGTACTTTAACCTTACTCAGTCCTAATTTATCGTCTAATGATTATTACTAGGGTTTAAATTATAAATCGTTCGGTGCACAAAGTCCTACACATAAATCCTACAATCGGTTCACATATATTACGCACTGATCTTAAATTTAAACTACTCAATTCATAAAACCTAGCCTACCGGGCGCCAGGAAATTTCAATGAGCTTTTGATCTTGATTCTAGTTTTCTGAGCTTCGTGATGGTAAATTCAGCCAAGAATTAACAAGATATCTCCATCCTCATGCTAGAATGTTCTTTCTCTGTCCTTCCCAAGCTTAGAGATGTTATATGAGGTTTCTTGGGTGTTTTATGACTTATTCAGGTTTTTCATTAAGATGGAAAAAAATAGGATTTCTTGTAGTTTTAGTTCTTTCTCGCTAATACCGCTTTGGCATCAACATACCCCACCCTGGCGCTGCCTCCCTAGCACATCTAGCCCACCCTGGCGAGACAGTGGCCCAAAATATCTTGAATTTTGATTTCTCTTAAATAACGACGGTTCGGGTCATTACACCTCAAAAAATTAAGATTTATTTCAGTTGATAAATCCATGTATATCTCGTGTTATCATCAATAAAAGCGGCATAATATTTCATATGTTGGGAGGATTCGACAAGAGTAGGTCCCTATATTGATGCAACTATTAATATTGGTCAACTATTCATATTGATGAAACTATTAATATTCAAAACTTTTAAAGACTTCAATCTAGGGTGTCCTAATCTAGAATGCTACATGTTGTTTGATGTATTCCAATCGTGTGCAGCATTTAAAGTAGAGATATTGTTACCTTTTGAAGCATACAGTCAATTCCTTTTATTTCCCTTGGCCAACAGTTTACTTGTCGTGTTTTCCTTTACAACAAAGTTAGTTTAATCAAATTCAAGAGTACAATAATTATCCTTTGTAAGCATATGAACTTAAAGTAGATTTTCATTAATATTAGGGACAACAAGAACTTCTTTTAACTTTAGAGCTGATCCAGATTTGTTCCCAAACATGTGTTATGTCTAACTTTGAGTCATTCCCAATAATGATTTTATGTGGTCCATTGTAGTCTGACTTATGTGGCTTATGACTACCTTCTCTTGAGTTTACATATAAGGTGTCATCAGTAGTGTTTTGTATGTTAGTAACAACTAATGCTTGTGGTTGCTCATTGGCGGCTTGATAAGAGTAATCCACCTGTAAAATCACTTAAGAGCAGTATGATTATTCCTACCACAAATTTAACACACATGAATATTGTTCCTCTCGTGACTTTCAATTAATGGAATGTTCTTAGTACTTGGTCCATTTATGTTGTTATAAAAACATGTTCATTGTCTAGCAAGCTTAAAGCCTCTTCCTCTTAAATTAAAATTATTGTTTCCTCTTCTTTGGGAGTAGTTTCATCTGCCCCTACCTCTTGCTGCAGAGAATTCCATATTATTTTATTAGGCACTTCTTCTTCATCCTCCTCAAATCAAAACCCCTGAGATTATTAAAAAATTGATTAAGAGTAAGATACGGTGCCTTACCTAGCATGACATTCATGAAGGTCTTGTACTTAAGACCTAGAAATCTAGAAAAATTTAAACCTTTTCTGTCTTCATCTGTAACCTTCTGAATGTTTGCAAGGCCATCACATATGCCTTTGAATTCTTAATACATTTTTCAAATTCTTTGGTTCCTAGCTTTACACTTTGTAGTTGTTGTTTGATATGGAACTCCTTATATTTTGTTTCTTGAAGATAAGCTTTTTCCAAGCATTACCACATCTCGTTCGCAGTTTATTATCCTACGATCAAGTACATGTTTTCTTTTGTCAAGGTGAGTGATATCGAACTCCTTAGAATTACATCTTTATCCTCATAGTCATACATAATTTTGTTGTCTTCTACACATTTGTCACGCCCCGAGCCTACACCCTGGGCAAGATTGGCACTCAAAGACCATTGTTGTCCTCAAGAACCGTTTGTCTGACTTACTTAACTCGATGGAAGACTTAACTCAACAAAAAAATGTCATTTAATTACTGCAAGAATAAATAGTTTTCCAAAATGACATTTAAGTCTCATAATAAAATATTTGTATTACAAAGATAATGACTCAAAACTAACTGTATGACTGTCTATGAAGCCTCTATAATACTAAGATGGATGTTGGTACAAAACCCACAATATCATATAAAAGAAAGACAAATCAAATAAAATTGTCCTTTGGGATGAAAGGAGGGTCACCATTGACTATGAGTGCTCAACTTGATCAACGAGATATTAGATGATGTTGATCTTGGTTATCAACGTCTGCATCATAAGACAATGCAGGCCAAGTGACATCAGTACATTGAATGTACGAGTATGTGATTTGGAGTGATAACAAGAACTTAATCTTGAAAAAGAGTAAGAAGGAACATTTACCTTGACTCTACTCAACTCATGAGCAACTTGACTTAATATAAAGTAACAAGACTCATGAAATATATAAAAGCTTGTAAAATAATGAAAACATTTAATTTTTTAAAGAAAATTCAATTACAAACTCAACTTTACTTATATATAAAGTTATATAGTTTCTTTGGGAGAATTCTAATCGATAACCATCATTATGAGCCTAAGTGATGGTACAACATCTTACCTCACGCTGCAAGAGGATAGTCCTATACTTTTCCGTCAATATAGAACATGAACTACTAAGTGGATCCACTAGTCTATGCTAAAAAGCACTAAGGAATTATCTACAAATTATGACCCTTCTTCTATCCATGTTGTCTACATGGTTTATGGGGCTTGAGTTAATATAATCTGGCGTCCCCATATTGGTGCTTAATAATACTCCCAAAAATACTTAGCTCATATGTTTTAAAAACAACTTCTTCTATGGTTTGAGGTAATTGCTCAAACTTAGCTTTAAAAGCTCTCTTGGAAATCATAGTTTTTCTCTTTACTAAAATAGCCAAAGGCTCTGTTGGACGTCTTAGCTTCCTTTCTTGCTCCAAATATAAAACGTTTTGTAACTCTTAGGAAATACTTAGTTCCCTTATAACTTTTGAGAAATGAACTCAACTATTTACTTTTGGCTTAACTTGCAACTCAACTCTTAGGGAATTCTTAGTTCGCTTATAATTTTTGAGAAATCAACTATACTCTTTACTCTTTAATGAACTTGAAACTTGAGCCTTAAAATATAGTTAAAACGTATGTTAAATACTCTTGAAAACTTTGAGAATTTACTTTGACTTGCTTGTGAACTTTTAGACTTGACTTTAACTTCTTTGACTTTGATCTTAACTTTCCTTGAAATGAATTATGCACTCAAGGTTCATGATCTCATGTTTATTGATGATTTCATGATGTTTAGATATACATTAGAGTGTTAGGATCAACTAGGAAACATAGGTACATAACTTAGAAACTCTCTAAAAAAAAATGGGGTAAACTGGCATCCTTGACGCTCTTAGAGGCGTGGGGCGCCAGGCCTCACACTTCAAAGGCCAAGTTGGGGAAGTCTAATTAGCGTGGCCACCCAAGTCCCTATGGACAGTGATTTTCCTTTGGGTATGGGAGGCGTGGTGCCCTAAGTCTCTACGGACAGACATTCTCAACTTTTCACCTCGTTTTTCATCTCTAAGCCCTCTAAACTTCCATGGTTCTTTCCCCAAATACTTAGGATCATTAGAAACCGCAATACCCAATAGATTTGATTCAAAAATAACTCATAAACTCAAATGAAATCAACACTAGGCATTTAATAACTCAATTAACAAGAATTCAACGATGTTCTTCAAGAACATGACTTTTAATCATTCAACCAACTCAAAAATCAATGAACTGAAACAAGTTTGTTGTGTCCTTTAACTGAGCCAACACTAATATAGCTCATTTGCCTTGATAGGGATCACCCCCATGAATTCCACCCACAAATCTTGACGTTCTTAGAGAATTCTTGACTTTTCTCCCTTTCTTTCTTCTTTTCTCTCTTCTCGAACCCCTAATCATAATTATAACTTCTATAAACTGATCTAAGACTTGTTTTTATCCCCAATAAAACCCAAAATTAAATAGGAAATTAATTGGTTGAAAAACTAGTTTGCCCTTCCCTAAATTCGGATTTAGACTTTTTTCAATCCGATATCCCAACTTCCGAAAGGCATAAGTCACTCATACAATATAAAAATGCGCAAACTCGGTGGGGTTGGAAAGATTATTCCAAGATCTTTCAACCCTATAATGAAGCACCTTTAAATCATCCTGAACTAGAAGTTATGGCCAGTTGACAATGACCAAAACTCCCTTTCTTTAACTTGGAAATTTTTTCCAGATTTTCCCTTTTTTCAATAGTATTGTAGCTTATTCTTAGCTTCTTAAAGTTGTCAGATGTTACAATAACTCCCCCTTGAGAACATTCATCCTCGAATAAGTTTTCTTTCGCTAAGCTAAGAATAGTAACCTCAAGTGTAACACTCAACAATCAGAACTAATTAACAACATGTTACTCAAAGTTTATATAGTACTTAGAAGAAAATTAGTACCTTGATCTACATCTCCTCCATATTCAAAGAGATATGGATATCTTTTCTTCATATCCTCGTGAGCTTCCCAAGTAGCTTCTTTAACAAAGTTTTTTACTCCGTAGGACCTTGACACATGCGACCTCCTTTGTTCTCAACTTTCGAAATTGGAGATCTAAAATTTGAACCAGAATATCCTCATAGGATAATTTATCCTCAATCCCAACATTTTTAGTTGGTACTATCAATGAACTGCTGCTAACTTTTGCGTTAGCTCAAACTCATAAGTTACATTGAAAATCTTGTTGTGTATGCGATAAGGCACAATATACCTGGGACTAAGTTTCTCCTTCTTACCAAACCTCATAACACCCTTCATGGTTGAATCCTTCAAGTATACCCAATCATCCATTTCGAACTCCAACAGCCTTCTCTTAACATACGAATAGGAATTTTGACGACTCTATTCCATTTTCAATCTCGCTTGAATCACGTTCACCTTCACCATAACTTGGTGGACTAGATCTGGTTCTATCAACCCTACTTTACATACTTCAAACCACCAAATAGGATATTTGCATCTTCTCCCATAAAGAGCTTTTTATCGAGTCATTTGGTGCTTAAATGATAATCGTTGTTGTAAGCGAACTCAATGTGAGGTAGCTGATCATCCCAATCCCCTTGAAATCAATTAAGAAAGACCTTAGCATATCTTATAAGGTCTAGATAGTACAATATGCTTTCCCATCTGTTTGAAGGATGAAAATTAGCACTTAAGTACACCTTTGAACCCAAACCTTTCTGGAAAGATTTCCAAAACCGTGTATTAAATTGTGCATCTCTATCTGATACAATCAAAATTGGGACTCCATGAAGTCTCACCACCTCCTAAATGTATAACTTTGCATAATTCTCTATCAAATGAGTAGTCTTTACCGGCAAAAAGTGGGTTAATTCTGTCATTTTATCAACAATCACCCAAATTGAATCATGTTGTCGGCGTGACCTTGATAACCCTGTGATCAAGTTAATATAATCATCTGCCACTTTCATGCCAGAAGTTCTATATTCTGGCGAACCTTCCAGGCCTTTGGTACTCTACTTTCACTTGCTGGCAATTTGAGCACTTGGCAAAAAACTCAACAATGCCCTTCTTGGGTTAATAGTCGCAGGCATACCTTTATCACTGTATTAGGAGTGTTAAATGGTTTGGGTCATTATGCACCTCATCTTCCTGCAGGTATAAGTCGCTCATGGATCTGCTTGTTTTCCTTTTTATTAAGACACTATATGTTTGTTTCGATCTAGTTTCATGTGATAACTATGAACTAATCCTCCTCATTCCTCAAACTAGGTGGTTATTTTCTAGCATATAGTTTCCTAAATCTAATAGTTCTTAAATTTGAAACTTGTCCAAACAAAATGCGACTCGATAAACATGTGGTGTTGCCCTGGTGCACTACCCTTTTATTTATTTTTGTTTGCTTAATTTTACTCATTTTTCTCTTCTTCTTTCTTTTCCTTTTATGTACTATTATTTCTATGTCATAAATTTTGTTAATCGATTATTCTTGGAATGAACTACCTTCAGTGTGTAGTTTCTACCCCATTGGGATTTAATTGCTTTGCATATGCATGTGTGTGTATATCCTTGAGATTACTTTCTATTTATGATCTACTTTTTGATTTGGTGTTGTTCCATGTCATATAGCGAATTAGTTAATAGTTTTGTCTCATTTTAGTGGTTATTATTAGGGAGGCCTCTCTTATGATTAGAATGTCCATGCTTACCAAATTAATTTGAATATTGATTTTATCATATTCAGTCGTGCTATATTGTGGAGTTGACATCTGCCTTACATTGCATTTGGGAATAGATATGTGTTAATTGATTTAATTAAAATATGGTCTTCTTATTGTCAAGCATGTATTTCTTATTGTGTTTCCTTGAAATACAGTAAATTATTTCTAGTAATTTCCTATTTATTTTAATTGTCTAGCTTGACTCTTCTTAATTTTAATTTCATGTTTTTAGCGTTTTCTCATTTTGGATGATGATATTGTTCTTTTTTTTTGTGTATGAACTTTTCTCCGAGTCTTCATGGACTTCTCCTTTTCATTGCATTTTTGAGAGTGTCATAAAGATTCCACTTCCCTTATTCGAATCAGCCAGCCAATAAAACTCGATGTACATGGCCCCGAGTTAAAAGAAGTTGGAGGAAATCAAAGAGCTGAAGAAGTTGGGCTGAAATAGGCCCATTTTATTTAATTTCTTTTCCTCATCACATGGTATTTATTTTTGGTCATAAGCCCTTTTCTTTTTCTGTATTTATTATTGTTTAGTCTAGGACAGGTACGAAAGAAAATGGACCAAAGGCCCAAAACAAAAATGGGTCAAAAAGTCCAAAATATGTGGGTCCAAAAATCCGGTCAAGGCAAACAGAACCCGAATTCAGATCCAAATCTCTCTTTCTCTCTCTCTCTCTCTCTCTCTCTTACCTTATCATCTTATGTGTTTGTGTTTATTTGTAGTTAGCTTAAAGTTAGAAAAATTATAAATCCTCATCGAATGTCACACTGCTTTATTAACTTAAAAATTGAACCAAGTCTTAAAATAATGATATTTCAAATTTATAAGTTTCGCTTAGATAAAAATTAAGAAGCTCACTTTCAAACAATTTTCAATTTTTGAAGCAAGTCTTAGTCAAATAACATTATTTTTCAGATAATCGTAATTAAGCGAAACGTCTTAGGTGCTTTCAAAATTTCGCTAAGATGTTGATAAATATTCCCGAACCCATTTAAATTTTTCATTAGATTTTTTCTGTTTAAAGTCTTTTGAAAGCAAAAATTTTCTTAATTTTCTCAAAATTAAGTGGTGACTCTAAAAGGTAGAAAACTCTTATAAAAATATATCTTTCAATAAAACAGAAACGGCGACTCCGCTGGGTAAGGCAGAGGATTCTAACCTGAAAACTTACTCTATATTGGCTATGTGGTTTAATTGCTTATTTGTTTATTTTATCTTAGTTAGAATTGTTGCATTTTTTCATAGCATCTTTCCGCCAATTGGCAAAACGTTTGCATGACAAAAACAAAAGTTACGTGTCTTTCCACAACTTTCTTAA
Source organism: Solanum habrochaites (assembly GCA_027704765.1). Lineage (NCBI taxonomy): Eukaryota > Viridiplantae > Streptophyta > Magnoliopsida > Solanales > Solanaceae > Solanum > Solanum habrochaites. The sequence continues at coordinate 58,146,881 of JAKWJA010002500.1, forward strand.
AAAATACACAAGAGTTTCATTTGGAAGTATCAAACGAATAGTCAAAATGCTTTTATCAGACGTCGTTTCGTAGTTTCACCCCGATATTTGTCCGACTCGGGTAACCATCAACTTGAAAATTATTTTAGAAAGCCTAAGCTGGAAAGAAACCAAAACCAAAAATTAAGCATTAGCCTAAGACAACTTAATACCCAAAGCGTATTAAGTCCATTTAGTAGAAAACCGCCAAAATCGTGTCCAAGGTCTTCGACCTCATGACACATCATTTTATGTGACATTTGAATTATGTACGTGTGGAAACCAATTTGGGATGGGTAAACCTAGATAGTTTCCGTCTTGTAGAGATGGAATATTTCCCGAAGTTTGACATGATCATTGAAGCTCCACCCAAACTCACAATGTGGTTTAATGATCTCGTCGGGGATCATAGGAGGACCCTCAAAAAATATGTGGGTGCATTGATGGAGTTGATCAACATGAATGGCTGGCCGCAACTGATTGAGGCTCTCACCGGCTTTTAGGATAACCAAATAATGGTATTTCAATTTGGAACCGCGAAAATCACCCCGACTGTGGAGGAGATCAGAGACTGCATAGACATAGTAGGTACTGGGATAGAAAGAAAGGCGAGAAAGCAAGAAGACATATTCAACCTTAACAAGCCTTCCGTGGAAGATATTGCAAATAGGCTCGGGTTGCAAAAAACTGTTGTCTACTGGTATCTAGATTCCCACATACTCTTCAGTGACCGTTATGTCAAATTTTTGCACGCAATTCACTGCCCCAATTACAATCAAGAGTTTAGGGTTTCCTATAAGGAATGGAACGAAATTCGAGCGCTAGCATTTACCATAGCATTGTTGGGAACAAAGGTCTTCCCACATGGCCAGAGTTTTAACATTAACACTCGAGTCATAATGCTTGCACGCACTCTGTTAAAGGGTTATATGAATCAAGGAAAAGTGAGGTACTACTTCATAGCCCCGATTATCTTGTCTGCTATAGTACCGAGCCTTGGGAAAATGTAGTTAAGGACACCGCTATTTAAGAGATTGAAATCTACTTCTTTAGTGGTGGATTTTATGCCATCTGGCAAAGGGAGATGGGACTCAGAATTTACACACCCTCGATCACAAGAACACCCTCAGAGACTTAAATGATATGCTATATTGGGCGAATATGGACATTCGGAGAACTAGAGTAAGATGGGCTCAGATTTACTCTGAAATAAGAGAAAACGATCTTTAATGGATGCTAGATCTCTTTATCTCAAAAGAGGTCGTTAGAAAGAGATGGAGACAGCTTGTGCTTTCTCTACCAGGTATTTAGGGAATTCACCTTTATGCGCATTTTTGAGTCATGCGACAGTTTGAAAGGAGGCAAACTGTACCTCGAGATGCATATTATGGCGCCTATGTGTATGATATTGGGGACGACAGAGTACCCAAAGCTTCAAAGATGCTGAGAGAGTGGAAAGGTGCTAAGCGATTAGATGAAAACACCATCGCCTCAGATCGATTCCATGCTGGATATGACGATGATTATACAAAGCATATACTTGCCAATCTTGCAAAATTTTTGCAGTGTAACGGACCGAGAAGCCAAAGTCGTGGCCGAGCTCAGAGAGGTGAAAAAGGAAGCTCAAGAAATGAATGTCAAATTTGTCGAGAACCAAGAGTCTCTTTGAGAAGGAAAATCAAGAGGTGGAAAGACTAAGACATGGTTATGATGATCTCGATACCAAGGTCAAGGAGAAAATCGAGAGGATGCGATACGAAAGCTTAGAGGACAAACAATACCTGAGAGAAGGTTTTTTTCTAATATTGCGATATATGTATCTACAATACAAGACTCAAGAGAACAGCGACGGAGCAGGACCATTTGGAGCGACATAGTGGATTTCGCCCCTACGCAGGTTTTTCTATATGTATTTGTCATTTTAGCCCCTGCACGGTCCTGCCTTTATTGCACTTACATAAATTCAAATGGCCCCTGCGTGGGTTGTATTTTAGTATTTTATCCTTTTATTTACCCTATACGAATATTATTATTCATTTGTGAAATTTATTTGAGTGGGGGGGGGATAGTCTATTTGGTTCAAATTCACGTGTACATCATCCAAATGTGCTAGGCCTACCCCTGGCATAAAAGGGTCCCCCTGTATATTTTAGGACGCGATATATGTGCTGCTAATTTCTTATGTGTTATGTTGCGATGAATGAGGATATCAGAAATCCACTCCGTTCCAGAAATATCCATAATAAACAAACAAGTCACTATTACAAAAAGACGTCCGACCAAAATTTCCATTTTTTAAGTTTGTCACTCAAAAGACATCTCGTATACCACAAATTCTAAAACACTACTTTACCATCTCAGGTTAGGCAAAAATCACTGGTATGGACGAGGGTAAGAACATCCAGATGGCACTAACTGAAGAAGAACTACAAAGAAAGATCGAACAGATCACTCGGAAAATTTAAGAGGTCAAGGAAGAAAGGCTTAAAGTCGACATGGCTACCATAATCTACAAAGCTGCAAATGTAACGTTGGATGAGGATCTAGTATCACAGATGAATAGAAATAAAAATGTTGAGATGAAGACAGAGGACTTGCGAGAGAAGTTTTCCATTCTTCGGTTGAAAGTGAAAGATAGAGAAGCGAGAGAGTCAAGGATAGAATTGGAGACCGCCGTTCTTTTAGCTAAAAGCATGTCACTTGATGAGGAGTTGACAGTGGAAATGGAAGAATTCGCCTCCATGATAGAAAGGATGCCACACTGAGGAAGAAGAACAAAACTTTCCATAGCAACTAATTGATAAATTTCAGAAAAAGCGCGAAAAATACCTTGTCTACGAGTACGAGGCTAATAGGGGTCCCGACAATGCTCACCCTGGAGGGACTACGGAAGACAACGATGATGAGATCCTCTAAAAACCTCCATTCCTGGGTCGTCTGAAAGGAGGATACTAATGCTGCAACAAGAAAGAAAATCACTAACGTGTCGCCATCATTTTATCTTTAAAAAGTTCTATTATTGCCTTTCAATTTCCTTGTAATCGTAATGAACAATTTGATGACAATGTTTTACGTTGTAATCCAACTACGTTGGGCCTGAATTCTCCTTATGAGATACGTAGGCATCCTTCCTAGGCCCGGCCCCTATCTTTAAAAATTTCCATTCTTCTCTTTCATGTTACGAGAATATACGAAGGCCATCTCAACAGACGCCAAAGAGAAGCTGCAAGAAGACCTTAGCTCAACATGATTTAGCCTTTCTGAGACAGTGTCAAAACTTAAACAAGCAAACTCCTGCTTGTTAAAAAATGTGTTTCCATCCTTACTCATAAGTTGAAGATATCCTCAAACAAAGAAACTTGTATGTTTATCTGCTCTCTATGTGATATTTTGCATTTTGTATTCTGAATCTGCACTGACAAATCTACCTTTGAGTTGTTTTCCTTCTCAGGTACTTTGAAACTAATATGTATCAACCAACAGCTGGCAGATCATCCCTATTTAACAAGATCAAAAAGTCCCGCAGATTCCTTCCCTAGACAAAGCTTAGACAAAGGAAAGACAATTATAGGGGATAATAATGAAGAAGTAAGTCTTACTAATGTTGTGGTGACTCAACCCACCATAGCGGACAAGAATGAGTTAATTCTGCAGCTGATGCAACAAATTGCATAAATGAGAGTTGAAATGCGAAGGAGACAGAATCTATCTCCACCAGGATTTGTTACTAACGCTGCTGATGGGAGACCTCCAACCTACTTCCCTTTTTCAATAATGGATCAAGACAAGAACCATCCATCTACACTTGCTCAGAATCTGTCTGTTACATGCTTCCGTATCCTACCAAACACCACCCCTCCTAAAAATAACCACCCTTAAATGCTACCCCATCCTTAAAATACCCACCATAAAACCACTCTACCACCACAAAATCAAAAACAAAATACTTTCAATCCTCAAACACCCCACCACTACTTAACTCATAATACCAATCCTCAGACTTACCCATAAAATTATCAAACAACTCAAAATGCCCAGAGTCCCTCTGTAGCTCCACCCTTACATAAAAGAACAACTTTCCAAATTCCCGTCCCTGCGGAGCACGATATGCACGGTTCTAAGCTGGACCATTATGAGTAACAGGAAAGGGAGTGGAGGGCAAAGGAAGAGGCAAAGGTCGACATAAAATAAGAGATCAAGAAAGCCATGAAGGAGCTTCAATGGGTACAAGATATTGCCGAGCTTAGATATGAAAACTTATGTATTCATCCAAATTTGGACCTTCCAAAAGGGTTCAACATCCTGAAGTTTGCCACCTTCGGAGGATGGGCCAACCCTATGGCTCAACTGAGAGCCTACTGTGACTAGTTCGTGGGAGTTGGAAGGGATGAAGATTTATTGATACGGATCTTCAGCCGACGTTTGAGCGGGGAGGCTCTAAAGTGGTTCACCTCACATGAAACCTGACAATTTCCCAACTGGAATGCTTTAGCAAATGATTTTATCGATCGGTTAGCATAAAACGTCGAAATCGTTCCTAATCAATATTCTTTGGAGAATATGAAGCCAAAATCTATCGAGAGCTACAGAGAATTTGATTATAGGTAAAGAAAAGAAGCTCCAAGGGTCAGAACACCTATATTAGAAAATGAAATTATAGAAGTGTTCATGCAGGTGCAAGAGCCCGAGTATTATGATAAAATCTTATTGCTCGTCGGAGCAAAATTTACCGATATAGTCAAAGTTATTGAGACTATCAAAGATGGGTTGAAAATGGGAAAGATAGCCCGTGTTGCTGCATCACCCAGATCATCAGGAATGTTGAAGAAGAAAAGAGAAGAAATCGTTGTTGTTTCATATGGGGAAAGAAAACCCCCAGAAGCTCGTCGTATTCCCAAGGTTTCTCTCGGCCTTCCAAAATTCCTCCAATTTATCAGAATGCTACCTCTACTTATCCAAACGTCCAAGCTCCACTATACCAAAGCCCACCCCCGAATTACAAAAATCCATGTCCCATTTACCCAAATAATCCTCCATCCTAACAAATTACATCTCCCAACCAGGGTGTTGCTCCCAACTGTGCTAACGTGCAGTCGAGCTACCGAGCACCCCCTCCTGTGTATCACGTCCAAGATCCACCATATAAAAATCCCCACCCGAACTACCAAGCTCCAATGCCAAACTACTAGACAAACTCATATCCCAGAAATCAAGCTCCCCGTACAAATAATTGAGGTTATCAACAAATGCCTCCCCCAAAAGGAAGTTATGATCACCCTCAACCTCAGTTCAAGAAGAAACCTGCGAGGAATTTCACCGCTCTCGTAGAAAGCAAAACAATGTTGTACGAGCGACTGGCTGCGGCTGGATATATCCACCCAATGGGGTCAAAATTTGTGGATATCATTTCTAAATTCTATAGGTTAGATCGGAGATGTGCTTATCATTCCAACAGTGATGGGCATGATACTGAGGACCGTATAAACCTCAAGCACAAGATTCAGGATTTAATTGACCAAGAGGAGGTTTCTCTTCAATCAGCTACACCTAATGTCAATACCAATCCTTTGCCGAATCATAGAGGCGGAAATGTCAGTATGATAGAAACATACGATGATTGGTGTGGGACGAAAGTGATAACTCCTATCATTCATGAAGAGTTGGAAAAGGTTGTAGCTTCCTTGATCATCAATGAGACGAAATAGTTTGTTATCTTGACACCCGCAAAGGATGTTTCCTTGGTGCCATCAAAAAGTCTTATCAAGCAAAACATTTGTGATTGAGACTGCTCCCGCACAAGGTATGACCCAAATCGGAAGATGTTATACTCCTGAGGAGCTTGATCGCGGAGGTTAGAAGAAGTATCAGGCTAAAAGGCCAATAAGAGATGGTGAGGCATAGGAATTCTGGAGAAGAATACAGCCGAAAGATTATTTTATTATCAAGCATTTGGAGAAGACTCCTGCCCAGATTTCGGTATGGGCCCTGCTGATGAGTTCTCAATTGCACAAGCATGTTTTGATGAAGGCTATCGATGATACATATGTACCCATGGGAACAAGAAGCGATAACGTGGACGCTATGATCCACCATGTTATTTGAGGGCATCGAATCAGCTTTTGTGACGATGAACTGCCTTTTGATGGAAAGTCCCATAACAAGGCACTGCATATCACTGTCGTCTGTCGCGAAAAGGTTATCAATCGCGTCTTAGTAAATGATGGATCTAGTCTAAACAACGGCCCATTGTAAATGCTAAGGAAGTTGAAGCTTGAATTGGGAAAACTTGAGGAAAATCAAGTAAACGTAAGAGCCTTCGATGGGGTTCAAAGAGATACCTTGGGATACGTAAATCTGGTTATCCAATTGGGTCCTGCTGAGTTTAGCGCACAGTTTCAAGTCCTAGATATTGACACCAGCTAAAACCTTCTTCTAGAAAGGCCTTATATTCACATGGCTTGAGATGTGCCTTCTACCCGGCATCAGATGATGAAACTCGTTTGGAAGAACGAAGAGCTAGTCATTCATGGTTAAGGTAGTCATTCTGGCAGATAGGTGCTGATTATCGATGAAGTGTCTCAAGGTACTGATTTCTACACGGTGGAGCTGGTAAATGCCACCGGTGAAGACTTAGCCGCACAGCCTCTCATGCCTTCTGTGTATAAGATCATTGCTACTGTGATGTTGCAAAGTGAATTTGAACCAGGTTTAGGATTTGGAAGGAATTCCCAAGGAATTGTTGAGCTTATTCAAGTTTCCTTCAAAGGAGCAAAGTATGACTTGGGGTACATTCCCATATATGATGATGAGAAAACACAGAAGAAGAAGGATCAAGCATTGGTTAAACCAATCCCTCATATATATCAATCCTTTCCAGTCCGTGAATATGCCGAGCAGGAGAAACTTGAGGAAGGAATCTGTGGTCTTTTTGAAGATATTGATGCTATCATTGAAGGAGAGTTCGAGCTGACAGGATTCTGTGATGCTGAGCCAGGAGAGATGCTGCAGAATTGGGCCTCCACACCCATCCTGATCCCCCAAACTCCTTGGACAAAGGTCATCATTTTATGCATATTTAAATCGGTGGTAGTCCAGAAGAGGCCCGAGATGCATTTTTCTTAACAGTTTGAACTTTTAATTTTCCATCCTGATGTTTAAAACGGCAACATGGCCCTATGCCATGGACAAATTTTGCACCGTTTTTTCCAATTTGAATGAAAGCCTCTTTTATTTTAAAATTTGTTCATTTACTCATCTGTTATATTTTGTTTTCCTAACTTTGTTTATTGATTGTTTCAATAATGTAAGTTTTAAACCTGCCAATGTCGTTTCATGTCACGAGTTGATGAACAAAATGAGGCAGGTGATGACGAGGTTGATGGTTACGAGGAAGAAAGTGAGGTAACAGAATATGTTGCTGAAGAGAATTTCTAAAGTTTGAAAACCAGCATAAACCGAATTAAGAGGATGAAACTGTAAATATTGTAGACCAAGAGTGTGTCAAAGAGGTCAAAATAAGTGTCCACTTGAATGAAGATTAAAGAAAGGGTTTGATTCATTTACTCACCGAGTAAACTAATGTGTTCGTATGGGAAGTCACTGACATGCTAGGGCTGAGTAACAGTGTTGTGGCTCACAAATTGCCGATTCTTCAAGGTTCAGTCTGGTGAAACAGAAGGCTCGAAATTTCAATCCTGAATTGAGTTTAAAGATCAAATAAGAGATCACCAAACATATGGAATCTCTATTGGTGGATGTGACACAATACCTGACTTGGTTGGCCAATGTTTTTCTGGTTGCCAAGAAAGATGGAAAGATCATAATTTGTGTCGACTATAGGAATCTCAACAAATCCAGTCCGAAAGAATAATTTTCAATTGCAAAATATCCATATTCTGATCGATAACTTTGCTAAGCATGATATTAAGTCATTTGTAAATTGTCACGCAGGTTATCATTAAATTCTGATGGACGAAGAAGATGCAGAAAAGACAGCTTTTATTACACCTTGGAGTGTATATCACTATAGGGTAATACCATTTGGACTTAAAACTGATAGCGCTACCTATATGACGGCTATGACGACTATATTTCATGATATTATTCATAAGGAGATCGAGGTGTATGTCGATGACGTCATAATCAAGTCGCGTGAAAGTTCAAACCACTTGATGCACATGAAGAAGTTTTTCGACTGTTTGCGGCATTACAACTTGAAGTTAAATCCCGCTAAATATGCTCTTGGAGTGCCAGCCGAAAATTTGTTGGTATTTATAGTCAGCAAAAGAGGTATTGAACTTGATCCTTCTAAGATTAAAGCAATTCAAGATTTGCCTCCACTAAAGACGAGAAAAGAGGTGATGAGTTTCTTAGGGAGGTTAAATTACATCAGTCGATTCATAGCTCAATCAACCATGGTGTGTGAGCCTATCTTCAAGATGTTGATGAAAGACTCTCTGACAAAGTGGACTGAAGAGTGTCAAATTGCTTTAGACTCTATCAAGAACTATTTATCAAATCCACCGGTATTGGTTCCTTTGCGAGAAGGGAGTCCATTGTTGTTGTATTTTTCTGTCTCAGATAGTGCTTTCGGATGCGTGCTTGATCAACAATACGGGGCAGGAAAAAAAAGGGCTACATATTACATAAGAAAGAAGTTTACTCCATAAGATTCGTGTTACATTTTGTTGGAGAGAACATGTGTTTTTACTTGGCTTGTCCAGAAGCTGAGACATTATTTGCCTTCGTATACTAAATACCTCATTTCCTAATTTGATCCGAGTGCCGCCTCAAAACTTAATGTTATGAGTTCACCTTGGCCATTTGTAACTTGGGGTATGGATGTCATCGGTCTTTGGAGACACCTGCTTCAAATGGACACAGATTCATTTTGGTCGCTATTGACTTCACCAAGTGGGTGGAAGCAGCTTCGTACAGGTCGAACCAAGAATGTTGTAACGGATTTTTTTCACAACAATTTGATAAGCAGTTTTGGAGTACCAGAATCGATCATTACTGATAATGGTGCAAATCTTAATAGTTACTTTATGATAGATATATGTGAGCAATTTAAGATCACTCACCGGAATTCAACTGCTTATCGTCCCCAAATGAATGGAGCTGTAGAGGCTGCCAATAAGAACATCAAGAAGATCCTGAGGAAAATGATTGACAATCACCGAGGTTGGCATGAAATGTTGACATATTCTTTGTTGGGCTATCGAACGACTGTCAAAAAGTTGATTGGAGCCACTCCATATTTGCTAGTATATGGAACAGAAGTAGTCATACTTGCTGAAGTCAAGATACCGGCATTGAGAATTATCCAAGAAGCTGAATTGAGTAATCGTGAGTTTGTCAGCAAGCGGATTGATTAACTAACTTTGATTGATGAGAAGAGAATGGTTGCCGTTTGTCATGGTCAACTAAATCAACAGAGAATGATTCATGTTTTTCACAAGAGAGTTAGAGCCAGAATTTTTGAAATTGGGCGATTATTACTTAAGAGCATTTTTCCTCATCAAGATGAGTACAAAGGAAAATTCTCACAAAATTGTCAAGGACCTTACATGGTTCGCAAATTATTATCTAGAGGTGCTTTGGTCCTATCGGAGATGGATGGCACCGCATGGCCGAAACCGATCAACTTAGATGTTGTCATGAGATACTACGTGTGAGGCTTAGTTTGTATTTCTGTCATTTCCTTGTATACATTCTATTTTCTTGTATTTGTTTCTTTAAATATTATCCACTCTGTGATGAACTATGTCTGACCTGAATTCTCAAGAACGAGATACATAGGCGGCCTATGTTGGCCTCGATCACCCCTTTTATCCCCTTTAAATATTTCGTTGTATTTGAACTACGTTCCACCTGAATTCTCAAGAATGAGATACGTAGGCGGCCTATGTTGGCCACAGTCGGTTTCCTTGTAATTTCTTTTTTTTTTAATCTTTTAAGGGAACTATGTTTGACCTGATTCCTGCCTCAACGGGATACGTAGGCGCCATAAGGGATCGATCATATTTCCTGTAAGATTTCTAATTTTCTTTAAAATAGAAACTGGGACAAAATTTTTGAGAGGAACTCAAAAATTCTCAAGAAGAAGATTTCTCCTCAACAAGCCAAGAGTAAAGATGTTTTGAGATTTGCAACTGGGACAGCATTTCTGAGATGATCTCAAAAATTTCGTGATTTGCTCATCAACAATCAAAAATAAGCCAATACAGTTAACTAGGACAGAAATTTTGAAGTTGGACTCAAAATTTTCAACATGGGTTTATCGACATTCTAGAGTGACTTTGAATACTCCCCCATCGAATAATAAAATATACCTCCAAGTATCAGGCTAAAAAAAGTCCACTAGGCCTGACATGACATGACACTTGGCACTGACTCTTTCTTTTCAAAATACTATTTCTCGAAAATCTATTTCTCTTAATTTTTCCCTTTTGTGTTTCATTTGTTTGGAATAAAATATTTTATCTTATCTGTCAAGAGTTGGGAGATCAGAAGGTTAACCGGACAAGACAAGGAGCAGACAAATGAAGAAATCGACACAGATCACTTCGTTTCAAAACTAACAATTTTTTGTGGATGCAAGTTTATAGCTTTGCTCTGAAATCGGCAAATTTCATCGATCGATGAATATGAAGAAGTCAAGTGCAGAGAAGCTCTCCCAAAATTAACTATGTTCATGTAGATGCAGGAATTATCATATATTTCTTAAATCGGAGACTTGGGAATATAAATGGTGTATTTCAGTCAATTTCCAACAACATAAAGTCTATAAGGAACGTCTCGGATTCGAAGGTGAATCAAGTAAGAATCTCAAGAAAGAGTTTACGGTTTCCGTAAAGGATGTCATCTGCATCATAATGTCATCTATGATATTATACATTACCCGGAGGGGTCATTAATTTTATTGTTCATCAAGACAATACATTACCCGGAGGAGTCATTTATATTATTGTAGATCAAGACAATACATTACCCGGAGGGGTCATTTATTTTATTGCCATTCAAGACAATACATTACCCAGAGGGTTATTTATTTTATTGTCGATCAAGATGATACATTACCTGGAGGGGTCATTTATTTTATTGTAGATCAAGACGATATACTATCTGGAAGGCATTTACCGTTATCGTCAATTGAGATGATATGATTATCCAGAAGGCACCCATAAGATCACTATGTTGCCCAATTGAAGAACTATATTCATTTGGTACCAGGGATGACATCGCGAGTCAATATTCATGCAACACGGAAGATCATGCATCGCGAGTTAATATCCATGCATCGCGTAAGGTCATGCATCGCGAGTAAATATTCATGCATTGCAAATAATCATGCATCACGAGTTAATATCCCTTCATCGCAAAAAGATTTTCATCCCTCGCAAAAACATATGAATCGTGAGAAGATTTCATGTCTCGCAGAAAAGTTATGCATCCTGAGAAGATTTCATACCTCTTAGAAATTTATGCATCGCAGGATGATATTCATGCCCCGTAAGAAGTCATGCACTACCAGAGAAGGAATCATGCATCTCAAGAGAAGTATTTACCCACCGTCATCAGTTGCATTTCTTTTATTTATGATAAAAGTAAACGTCATGAAGAGTACATTAAAATCAAAAGAAATATCATCACTACATCATCTTTCATTTATTTGGGCATCAGATGAAGAGTACATTATCATCAAGAGAAATATCAACATTGCATCATCTTTCAATTATGTCGACATCAGATGAAGAATACATTGACATCAAGAGAAATATCTGCACACTGCATCAACTTTCATTTATGTTGACATCACATGAAGAGTACATTGAAGATTATATTGCAAACACAAGACATGAGATTTATTTGCTTTTTGTCAAACCAATCGAGTTGACTTCAAATGTCGAGGAGAACGATTAAGTGTCGACACGGTAAAAGACATTGTCTCTCATTTAGATTGCATTTTTTATGCTGACGACTTTTATCTCAGTCTTTGTGGAGAGCATCAAAAAGGATGAATTCTCCCAAAAAAACAAACCACAAGTTTGGATGACATCAAAAAGGATGCAACACAACGTGAAAATTTTCTTAGCATCGAACTGGGAAATAGTCCAAAGAGGAGCGACTTTCACAACAATCAAACCACACCCCTATCTGAAGGCATGTGGGTTTTTCCTTATTTTTGTCAGTTTCAGTTTTGCATCTGAAATTTCGGTCTATCAGAAGCAAGTTTCCAATATGAGTGACAATACGCCAAAAGCTTTGGAAATTATGTCTGTGTAAATTCTTATCTATGGATGTGAAGAGATCCACCTTCATGGCTAAGAGGTTGTAAGCCTCTTTTTCATACTCGATTAAATTTTTCACTCATCTAGAACCAAAGGTTATCTAGCATAATAGATTACCTTTTTAATCGATAGAGTAGAAGTACAAACAGCTCGATTCCTAAAGCTTAAGGATATATAGGAGGGCTCGATGTTGAAAACTCAGCAGTATTCTAACATTCCATCTTAAATATTTTTATGAGCATCCTCATCCCTTCATAACTCAGTATCGAGATGACTTTTGATTTATTTTCAAAATCATGCGTTAAATCTAGCGTATCGAACTACAAGTGGCCTGAATTCTCATATAGCCTGAGATATGTAGGAAATCCATTTTCGGGGTTCAGCCATAATTCCTGAAGTCCACACCAAAATCCCTCTCCAAAAAGATGAAGATGAGGTCGGTCAAAATTAGTTTAGTCAATTTCATTTTCCTAAGATTTCTAGTATCAATCCCATTTATAAAATGAGGGGCAGTTGTTGACACCTAAATTTTGACTCTCCTCGATAGTAATTAATCACCGAGCTTCTCAAGTTTAAACAATTTAAAGTACTAAATTTTATAGATTTCAAAAAAAATTAAAATAATAAATAATAATAATAACAATAACAATAATAAATAAATAAATTACTTTTAGCTTACAAGTTTTTTTAAATAAGGTTGACACTTTTATATTGTGTTTTGCTAATGTGTGGATCCCACACAATTATTCATATAACTAGTATAATCTACCGATATTTCAAAATTGAAAATAATAGTAATATTTTGGTTTTATATAAATATTTGGTTAATTGTTTTAGCTTATATTTTGAATCTTCAATTTATATTCGAATTAATTATTTTATTTTTGTTAACCTTAAGAAGCTTATCTTAAAATCTAGTTTCACTAAATTGGTAGAATTATACTCAAAAGACAAAATATTGGGCGAAATTTTCAGCAGCAGCCCATCCCTTCTAATAAAATCTCAAGTCCAAAATTTTTCCAATCAGCCCTTAATAATCCCATAACCTTGACCCAGCCCATTATTTAAATTCCCTTCCATACAAGCAAAAATTCCAGCCCAATCCATATACCCATTTCTTCAATCCATCTTCCTTTAAGTCGACCCATTTCTCTTGTCTTTCTCACAAGAAAATATGCAACCAAGGAAGAATCGAGGAGAATTTAAAGAAACGTGTGAAGCAACATCGCTGCTAATCAAAAATTTCATGCGACTTCATAGAGACAAAATCCAATATCGCGCGTTCTTCCCTCTCCCAATCGCGCATTGTCCTTCTCTTCTCCCTCTGCTATGAATCGTACGACCTTCAAGAAAGGAGACCTGTACGCGAGCAAGAAAAATGGAGAAATCTCTGCAATTTGCGTGTCCTTGGATCAAGATCGGACGGCTTTCCTTCACGTTTCGTTGAGATCGGTAAGGTTTCGTACTAATTCCAGGTTGCTCATCCTTATCCTCTGAGATTTCAAATTTTGGTGGGAAATTGGTTATTCCTTTTCTAAACTTTACCCCCTCTTTTATCAAACCCTAATATCCCCCAATATATAGTCTCTTCGATTTTCTGATTAAGTGATTTTTTGGAGGGCTGAAAATTTGAGTTTGGAAGATTTAGTTGGAGTTTTATGCAAAAAATCAGGTGAAAAACTGTAGGAACAGGGGAAGATTTTAAGGTAGAATTTTTTTTAGAAGTTTTAGAGTTTGAAGTTTTTCTGTATATTTTAGAAACAGAATGAAATACTAAGAGAACATAAAGAAAGATAGCAAAAGTGGCAGTGAGGCGTTTGAATAGAGGGATTTCCTTTAGTTAAGAGCATCAACTTTTCTGATCCATTCTACATCGGTTTTCCCGATTTCATCGAAGATCGAATCTCTTATTTGAGAGTTCGTAACTCTGCTCGATAGTGTTTCAGTTTCGCCGCATCGGAAAAGGTAACGCTTCCCTCTTAGTTACGTTCTCCTTGTTTCTTCCTTTTTCTTGTTGTGCTACTTCCTAAGGGTACAAAAGTCCTCATTTTATGTTTTTTGTTGGTTGATGCGTCTGGATCGATGATTACGTTAACTTGATGTAAATATTTTACTCATCTTCATTATTAGTTGTTATTTTGTCGAGTTAAACTTGATGGATTCATATTCAAATATTGGAGTTTCTTTGTTCTTCACTAGGATTTTTATCTTGCTATTCTTGAGCCTAGCTTCCTGAATGTCATCAAACATGTGTGTCCTTCTCGCCTTGCTTGTTAGCATTAAATATATATTTATATATTTGTTTCTTTTTCTCTTCTTTCATTTTTTTAATTTATTATTCATTTTCAGTTCATCTTCTTTAGCATTTAATGTCAGTCTTCTTGCTAAATAAAGACGAAATCTCGGAAGCATGGATGATTTAAAATTTTCATTATTTTGTTGGACGCCGTAGTTGATAGCTGGTTGGATTTTAGGATCGGGTGGAGGTCTCTTATTACTTGCGATAGTGTGTGAGTTTAAGTCTTTAGAGTTGCCCTCCTATGTTATTTTGTTTCCTGTCTGATCTTGAGTTTATAGTCGTAGGCATACTTTTAGCACTGTATTAGAAGTGTTAAATCGTTTAGGTCATTATGCACCTCATCTTCTTTCAGGTATAAGTCGCTCATGGATCTGCTTGTTTTCGTGTTTATTAAGACACTATATGTTTGTTTCGATCTCCTTTCATGTGACATCTATTAACTAATCCTCCCCATTCCTCAAACTTGTTGGTTATTTGCTAGCATATAGTTTCCTAAATCTAATATTTCTTAAATTTGAAACTTGTCCAAACAAAATGTGATCCGATAAAGATGTGGTGTTGCCCTGGTGTAGTACCCTTTTATTTATTTTTGTTGGTTTTATTATACTTGTTTTCTCTTCTTCTTTCTTTTCTGTTTATGTACTATTATTTCTGTGTCGTAAGTTTTTCTGATCACTTATTCTTGGAATGAACTACCTTCAGTGTGTAGTTTCTACCCCATTGGGATTTAATTGCTTTGCATATACATGTGTGAGTATATTCTTGAGATTACTTTCTATTATGATCTAGTTTTGGATTTAGTGTTGTTCCATGTCATATAGCGAATTAATTAATAGTTTTGTCTCGTTTTAGTGGTTATTATTACGGAGGCCTCTCCTATGATTTGAATGTCCATGCATACCAAATTAATTTGAATATTGGTCTTATCATATCCAGTCATGCTATATTGTGGAGTTGACATCTGCCTGACATTGCCTTTGGGAATAGATATGTGTTAATTGATTTAATTAAAATATGGTCTTCTTATTGTCAAGCATGTATTTCTTATTGTGTTTCTTAGAAATAGAGTAAACTATTGCTAGTAATTTCGTGTTTATTATATATTTTCTAGCTTGACTCTTCTTAATTTTAAATTCATATCTTAAGCGTTTTCTCATTTTGGATGATAATACTGTTCTTTTTTGTGTATGAACTCCTCTCTTAGACTTCATGGACTTATCCTTTCCTTTGCATTTTTGAGAGTATCATAAAGACTCCACTTCCCTTATTCGAGTAAGTCGGCCAATGAAAATTGATGTACAGGGCCTCGAGTTAAAAGAATTCTGATCAAATCAAAGAGTTGAAGAAGTTAAGCCGAAAGAGGCCCAATTTATTTAATTTCTTTTTCTTATGATATTGTATTTATTTTTAGGCATAAGCCATTTTTTCTTTATTATTGTTTAGTCTAGGAAAGGTAGGTAAGAAAATGGGCCAAAGGCCCAAAACGAAAAATGGGTCAAAAAGCCCAAAACAGGTGGGTCCGAAATTCCGGTCAAGAAGAACAAAACCCGAATTTGGACCCACATCTCTCTCTCTCTCTCTTACCTTCTCGTCTATGTGTTTGCGTTTATTTGTAGTTAGGTTAAAGTTAGAAAAACTCTAAATCTCCATCGAATGTCATGCTGTTTTATTAACTTCAAATTGAACCAAGTCTTAAAATAATAATATTTCAAATTTATAAGTTTCGCTTAGATAAAAAATAAGAAGCTCACTTTTAAACATTTTTCAATTTTTCAAGCAAGTCTTAGCCAAATAAAATTAGTTTTCGGATAACCGTAATTAAGTGGAAGGTCTTAGGTGCTTTCAAAACCTTCCTAAGACGTTAATAAGAATCCCCAAACCCCTTTAAATGTTTTCATTAGATTTTGTCTATTTAATGTCTTTTGAAATCAAAAGTTTTCTTAATTTTCTCAAAATTAAGTGGCGACTCTAAAAGTTTGAAAGCGCTTATAAAAATGATTTTTCGATAAAACAGTAACGAAACTTACTGGTGTGGTTTCTACCGCACCTACTACATCAAGGAGACGAACTAACTTCTTGTGCCATACTTCTTTGGGAATGTGTTGTTCTAGTCTTGAAGTTTTGAAAATTCTGGTCATTATACTAACCTCTGTTTCTAGGCACAGGTGCACTAGCAGATAATGTGCATGTCTTTTTTATTTCTAAAAAGATAGGCGGTTCTTACTTCCTTTCTGTTGTCCACACTCATTCCCAGTCTTAGCTTTCTTGATTTTATACTCTTCTCTATCCCTCAACTTCTCCTCTTCAACCTGCTGCACATAGACCATCAATCTGGATATGTCCATGCCGCCTATCAGTATTAGATTTTTTTGTGAGACAAAACAAACTATTCCAAAGTAATGTGATCTTTTGAGATATTTAACTCGTTATTGTCGTGGTGACTTTAATAGTTGTTTGTTTGATTAACTATATGAAAATTCTCATATCAATCTACTATTAAGTATTTTTGAAAATCTAAATTTAAAAACATAAATAAGAGTTTTCTACTTTGAGATGAAACTGAAAGACTAATTACAACCTCAAAAAAATGGACCATACAAATTCATAGAATCATAATTCTATATAGAAATATAAAAGATAAAAAATGATACATAGAAGAAGACACTATTATGTTTCTAAATTATTAGAATTTTTTAGGTTAGCCTCAATTGTCGACGGGAAATTGAGTTTTGTTTTAGCAATGTCATACATCCTTGTCTCCTTATCAAATGGTCTTGCAGCTTAATCTGATGTTTTGAATTTACCTATAAAACCGCGTACCTTCTGGATGGAATTTATAATCTTAGCTCCTTACATCCCTCCCCTCCCCCCTGGCCTCTTTCTCACACCTCTATACTGCACCTCGTTTGGTGCTACATCCACCATCATCGTCGTTGGGTCATCATTCTTTTTCTTTGCCATTTGAAAATACCAAAAGAATGAATTAAATGTATTCAAGACTCAATGAGTTAAATTCAATCACCGATTTAATTGATGAAAAAAAATCCTAAATTATAATTTACATAACATTGTATGTAATGAGAAAATAATCTCTCTTTCTTCTTTAATCTATCTTTCACGCAGGATACTTTTGTTTCATTCTTCTTTTATGTTATTTTATTATTGCATTTTTATTTTAAGCTCTCTTTTTAACATTTATTAAATTTTAAATACCATTATTCATTTTATTCATTCATACAAACCTATTTTTATGAGAAGTACTTGGTGTAGTATGACAGAATCCTATGTAACGTAGTACATGTTTATTTGCTATTTTATCTGAAAATGAAAGATAAAACAACTTCCCTTAATCCACTAAGATTCATTGATGTCTTTTCCTTTTCCGATCAAACAACCAAAACAAGATTCATCTAATAAAATTTGGTAGCGGCAAAAATTAGGGTCACTCTGGGTCTTATACGCCAATTCATGTCTATGGTGTATATTCTACCCGGCACTCAAAAAATTGAAGTAGTGTAGAGTTAGATCAAACACACATCCCTAACTAACATAAGGATTTTCTTAAGTTTGGTTGGTTACTTCATATTGTTTATCAAGGGGTTCTCATCTTTTTCATCCCCATTCACTAAGTTGACCCAAAAAAAGCAAAGTTTCAATGGTCTAAGGCTTGTAAGAAAAGAAGTTGAGAATTAAAAACTCGATTCACTATTGTTTGATGGTACATAAGGTTTTTTCATCTATTGTAATGTGACCAGAGTAAGGCTAGGTTGTGTACTGATATAGAATTGTAACATATAGATTATGCATCCATAGAGTTTAAAATCCACGATAAAAATTATCTGACTCATGGTCGCAAGTTTGCAGTAGTGGTATTTACTTTTAAGATATGACGTCATTATCTCTATTGAATCCATATGGATGTGTTCACTAATCACAAGAACATCCAGTATGCTTTGATTCAAAATGAGCTCAATCCTAGGCAGAGGGGTAGATAGAGTTATGTAAAAAAATATGACATGAGTATTCTGTATCACCCGAGTAAGGCTAATATTGCCTTAGTAGGTTATCAGTAGAGAGTATTGCTCTCCTGAGTGAAGGAAACAAACAATTGGCAAAGTAATTTAATTGCACAGACTTGCACTTTTGGTTGAATCTAGTAAAGGTAGAGTTAGTGTAATGAATGAGGTTAAATTAGACTTGGTGATGTAACAATCGGGCTCCATCATTATATAAATGCCGACGAAGGAAAACCAGGGATGGAAAAACTTACTCAATATATAAAGATTTTTCCAACCCTGTTCGAATTTGGATGAAATCTGAGTCATGAAAGTGTGGGGACATCTGGTAGCAATCGGGTGGAGTAAATATGAATTCGATTGTATGAATTTATATAACTCGTTAAGGAATCTTTATGAATTTACAGAATTGAATTTGGATAAGTAGATCTCGTGGAATCGTGTTAAGGGCATTTTCTAAGCTTATTGGGTTAAGAGTGTGTTATTAAAAGTGGAATTGAATTTTTTCAAAAAAAAAAAATTATGTATCATTTGTGACCGTTCTAGCGGGAGTTGGGTCATTATAGCGTCGTTGATGTAATGGGATGGGTTTTGCTTAGCAGACAAGACGGGACTAAGAAATAATAGATTTCCAATGAGGTCTCACTGGTCCGCGGGATTGCCATTTTAGCGCCACCGCTACTATGGGGTGGATATTGTTTTAGCGGGATAGGTGTGAATTAATTTGTTAATTAAACACATAAATGACCTTATTTGACACTTTCAAACTTTTGGAGCTAAAGAACGACCACTGGGAAATTTCAACTCATTTTTCACCATTCTTGAGGCTAAAGACCAAGAATAATTAGAATGAATCCAAAAAGGGAAGAGTCAAGTTTCTTAGGGTTTCACGCTTGTTTTGAAATAGGTGATACTTGTTATATCATGAATGTTGAATGTATATATGTTCTTGCTTAATTGTGATACTTGTATGAGTATGAATATTGTAATGTTGATCACACTTGTTGTTTTTGAGATAGGTGAATGATGTATTCATGAAGTCATTATGTAAATATATGATCTTTAAAATAATTGTGATTGTGATTATGGTGTGTGAATATGGATCGGATTGCAACATTTCAGCAAGCTAACTGGGATCAGTTGCTAAGTTTTGGCATAAATTTGGATCGGGTTCCCACATTTTGGCACAACATGGGATTGTATTTCCATGTTTCAGGAAGCTAACTATTTGGGTTTCTATTCCGTAATAAGACCAATGATATGGTGAAACATTGAAATATGTTGTTTGTTTTTATGGTGATGATGATATTGAATATGCATGTGTATGTGTGTGTGTGTCTATATATATATATATATATAATGTTATTTGACTTGCTTATGTTGCACTAGTTGGATAATTGCATGATCCTACCGGTACATTGTGGTTGTGTACTGATTCTACACTTTCTTTTATCTTTGTTGAGTACAGGGCATCTTCAAGCGACTGTTGATAGAACTTTCTTAGGAGAGTAGACATTATCGCATCGACTTCAAAAGTGAGCCAAATATTCTGAGGTGACATGGAGTTTTCTATTGTCTAAATCAACTAATTCTGGACTGATATATTTGTTTAGTTAGTGATTAGTTGAGTAGTTGGGGTTGTGACTTTTCTTGTTTAGACTTATTATTTCTAAGTAGTTTTTGTACATTAGCTTTCGTATTCCATGTTCATCTTCCGCAATGGTGAATTAGTTCTTCGGAATCCTTGTTAAAGTTTATGGGAACATCTTACTTAGTTATATAACATGCTTCTGTAACTTATATGCCTTAGTTTTTAGATTATCTTCTCTAGTGAGATGGTAGCAGTGGTTCTCCCACTAAAGAGTTAGTGTGGGTTCCAATCACGATGATATGGATCGTGACAAAGTTGGTATCAAAGACTAGGTTTGTTGATCTCGACGTACCAAAACGAGTTTAATAGAGTCTTTCCCCACAATACAAGGACGCCTTTACTTTTCTTAGAGAGGTTATAGGACTTTAGGAATCTCTATATTTTCTCTTGTATCCTTTATGATATAACTTGATTTAAATTGGTATTTGTCGATTTGAATTCGTATCTAACCGCTTTCACTCTTTTATTTGCGGATGGTTAACACAAGATCCAATGGTGTTTGTCCCGCATATCCCATCAATGCTTCAGTTGAGGAATTTTCAGATTGAGGTTGCGGTCAAGGCAGGGGTAAAGGAAAAGCTAGAGGTAGAGGTCATGGGAGAGTAGCACCTATAGCAGATGAGGTACCTATTAAGAATATGTCGGTTAACGAGAAACCTCCTACGCAACATGAAGAAATGGAAGAGAATGAGGACCTTGAAGATGATGAGGAGATTGGTCAAGAGGCAGGGGTACTGAATGGAAGTGCAGTCGTTCCTCCTTTGGAACCACTGTTAGCTCAATGGATCATGTTGTTTTTGAAAGGGTTGGATGGTCCAGGAATGCTTTCATCTACCCAAGATCCCGCTAATTCCTATGTTGCTGGCCCTGTGCCCAAGTTAGGAAAAAGTGGAGGTAATGATGCCTTGTTTCGTCCTTTATTGGGGCCAGTGATGAAAGGGAATGAGCATGATATGCTTACTAAGTTTTTTATGCTTAGTTCATTGGTATTTCTTGGTTCTGAGACTGGAGATTTTTATGAATTTATTTTAGACTGTTATGAGAGGTTGTATAAATTGGATATTGTTCACCAGCATGGGGTTGAGCTCGTATCCTTTCAATTTTAAGGTGCGCCAAGCAATGGTGGAGGGTTTACATGGAATGCAAGTCTTCTACTTTACCTCCACTTACTTGGACCCAACTTCATGTTTTATAATAGACATATGTTCTTAGAACCTTGAGGGATCACAAGAAGGATGAGTTCATGCACTTAGAGGAAGGTGGTATGTTTGGGGTTTCTTATTAGGCCAAGATACATGTTTATCTAGGTATACTACGCACCTGGTCAACGCGGATGAGTAGAGAATCTAGTTGTTTATTAGAGGCTTGAATTCTGAGATGTAAGTGTTATCTGTTCGTATGACTTCTGCATGAAAGAGTTATAATGAAGTTACATACTATGTTATGAAGGAAGAGGGGTTAAGTGTGATGGTCAAGCTAAGGTGTCGACAAAAAGATCAAAGAATGCAGAAAATTTTCAAGGTTCTTATGATATGGAATCCTGAAGGCCAACTCTTGCGGCCAAACAAATTTATACCACTATACCTGCCTCTACATGTAACTATTCGGGAACTCCATCTTATAATTTTCATGATAGTTACAACGTCGTGCCTACTACGGGAGGCAAACCATCTTATGATTGTATTTGCTATAAATGTAAAGAACTTGGACACATGAGGAGATATTGTTCTCATCCACATGTGTTAGACTCCACGCAATAGCAGTCCAGAGCAGTAGTACCCGCGAGGAATGGTCATAATGGCCGAGGGCATCCACAAAATGGGCGAGAAGGTAATCAGAGAGGTCTTGGAGGTAGAGCGAACCATAATGGTAATTAGGGAAAAGGTAATGTGAAAACAGACAGGGAATTAGCTCGTCAAGAGGATAGGGATAAATGTTACACTTTTCCTAGAAAGAATGAGGCAGAGGTGTATGATGTGGTGATCACATTTACTATTCTTGTGTGTAATCGGATAGCTAATGTGTTTTATGATTTGCGCTCCACTTAATCTTATGTTTCGGTGAGTTTTGCATCCAAGTTTGATATGATTTGAGATGTACTTGATGCTTGTCTTCATGTTTCTACCGTGGTTTGAGAGTTAAACATAGTTATTGATGTCTATTGTGTATTTCCTATTCTTTTTATGGTTTTCAGACTTAGGCTGAATCGGTGATTTTGAATATGCCTGATTTTGATACTATCATGGGAATGAGTAGGTTTTCCCCCTTTTATTATGTGTTTGACTGTAATACTAAGTTTGTGACTCTAGAAATTTTGGGAAGGTAAATATTAGAGTCAGAAGGGGTGTACAAGCCTTAGAAATCTCAAATTATATCCTCCATTCGGGCTAGTAAATATGTAGAGAAGGGTCGTTTGTCTTATTTAGCTCATGTGAAGGATGTTGAGGTTGAGTTTCCATCTATTGTGTCTATTCCGGTAGTGTCTGAATTTAGCGATGTATTTCCTAATGACTTGCATGGTATACCCCCGGACATAGATATAGATTTTTGTGTTGACTTAGAGCCCGGTACCCATCCCATTCCAATACCTATATATCACATGACTTCGGCTGAATTGAGAGAGCTTTAGTCTCAAATCCAAAAAAAAAATGGATAAGGGATTTATTCGTCCTAGTTCGTCTCATGGGGTGCCCAATGTTGTTTTTTAAGAAAAATGATGGTAGTATAAGAATGTGTATAAATTATCGGCAGTTGAATAGGGTCACTATTCAGAACAAGTATCCCTTGTTACAAATAGACGATTTCTTCAACCAATATCAAGGGTCTGCAGTATTCTCTAATATTGATCTAAGATACATATATCATCAAATGAAAATTAGGCCAGAAGACATACCCAAAACAACATTTGGAACTTGCTAAAGGGAACTATGAATTCTTGGTTATGTATTTTGGGTTGACAAATGCGCTTGCAACCTTCATGAGCTTGATAAATGGGGTGTTCAAGCCATTTCTTGATTTATTTATACTATCATGTCAACAATCTTTGTACTATTTTGGGTTCTATTGTGAGTAAAAAGTTATATGCTAATCCAAGTGTGAGTTTTGGTTGAAAGCGATGGCATTTTTGTGGCATGTAGTTTCAAGGGAAGGAGTAATGGTAGATACTCAAAATATTGAAGCTGTTAAGAATAGGAAGTAGCCTAGTTTTGTGATGGAATTTAGAAGTTTTTTAGGACTCGCTGCCTATTATCGTCATTTTCGTTATGAATTTTGCACCAATTGGTACTCATTTGACTAATTTAACTAAGAAGGAGATATCATTTGAATGGACTGAAAAATGCAAGGAAAGCTTTCAAAAAATAAGACGCTATTGACTACAACACTTATCGTAGTGTTACCAGTGGATAGTTAGGATTTCATTGTTTATTGTGATGTTTCACACTCTAGTCAAAGTGTTGTGTTGATGCAGGATAAGAATATTATAGCTTATATCTCCCATCAATTGAAGGTGCATGAGAGGCTTTATGCAACTCATGATTTGGAGTTGGCAGCGGCGGTATTTGCTCTTAAGATGTGGCGTCATTATCTCTATGGCATTAAATATGAAGTTTCTACTGATCATCATAGCTTAAAGCATGTATTCACTCAAAAGGATCTGAATTTAAGATACCGAATATGGAAGAGTCCTACTACTCCTTACTTTCCTTTACTACTACTTTACATTACTACTAATACTACTTTCCTTTACTACTTATTGTACTTTAAACTCAAGTATTATGCCCCCCAAACAATGACCTTCAATACTATCCCAACGCTAATATGGTGGCAGAGGCTTTGAATAGAAAAGCGGTAAGTATGGGAATCTTAAGTGAAACCAAAGCAAACCTTGGCCAATGACTTCAGACCTTAGAGGCTAAGTTTATGCAGTTGTGTATCTCTGAAAGAGGCGGGTGCTAGCTAGTATTGAAGCTAAGGCCACATTTATTGAGGAGGTCAAGGCCAAACAACTTGAGGATATAACTTAAAAGACCTCGAGGAAAAGATTGCGATGGGTAAATCATAAGAGACTAATCTTAATGTGAATGGTGTACTCAACTATAAGGGTAGTATATGTGTCACTCGAGTTGATGACTTGATTCAAAAATTGGTTGCGGAATCTCACTGTTCGCGATATTCTATTGATCCGGGTGTGACCAAGATGTATGAAGATATGAAGCAAATTTATTGGTGGTCGTATGAAGAAATACATCGATGAGTTTGTGTTTAAGTGTCAAAATTGTCAACAAGTGAATTATGAACATCAAAGGCCTTCTGGATTACTTCAAAGAATGTCAATTCCATACTGGAATTAGAGAGAATAGCCATGGACTTTGTAGTTGTTCTTCCCAAGAAATTGGGGAAATTTTATTATATTTGCGTAGTGGTTCATAGTTTGACTAAGTCAGCCCATTTTATTCCAATAAGTATAGATTACAATGTGGAACAACTAGCTAAAATCTATGTGAAGGATATAGTGAGGTTACATAAGGTTCCTCTTTCTATCATCTCAAATCGTGGTATCCTTTTCACTTCCATGTTTTGGAGGAAGCTACATGATGAATTAGGTACTCAACTCCCCTTTAGTATAACTTTTTATTCCCTGGCGGATAGACAATTGAAAAGTACTATTCAAGTGTTGGAATACATGTTGAGAGCTTACATGATAAATTTTAGAGGGCATAGGGATAAGTACTTACCATTATGTGACTTCTCCTATAATAATGGCTATCACTCAAGCATTGATATGGAACTATTTGAGGCGTCATATAGGAGGGGATGTAGATCACCTATAGGTAAGTTTGAGGTCAGATATGTGAAACCTCTAGTAGTTCACCTATTAAAGGATGTTTAAGATAAGGTGAGGATTATTCAAACTAATCTTATAGCCACTGAGAGTAGATAAAAGAAGTACGCAGATCATAAGGGACATGGATTTTGAGCCTGGCAAAAATTTTCTTCTGAAGGTATCACCCATGAAGGGGATGATGAGATTCGGTAAAAAGGGAAAGCTAAGTCCTAGGCACATTGGTCCCTTTTAGGTTCTTGAATGTGAAGGAACGCTGGCATATAGATTAGATCTACCCCCAAATTTTTCCGGTGCCCATCCCGTATTTTATGTGTATATGTTGAAGATATATCACGGTGATGATGACTATAACATTAAGTCGGACTCAATCATTCTAGATAAAGACCTCCAGTATGAGAAGAAACCAGTTATTATTCTTTATCGTGATGTTCGTAAGTTGAGTAAAAAAGAGATTAAGTCAGTGAATGTTCAATGGAAGCATCGTCCAGTCGAGAAAGCTACTAGGGAGACCGATAAGTAAATATGAGACAAGTATCCGCAATTGTTTAGTGATTCAGGTACTACATTTCTCTTTCCTTAGCCTACTTTTCATAACTTTTGTCACTCGGAGACGAGTGATGGGTAAATTAGTATCTATTATAATGATCGGGTTCTGACGTTATAGAAATATGAACGAGGGAATATCGAGGTTGGAAATGTGTTTTCATAGTATTAGGATTTTCCTAACCTTGTCCAGTTTTGGAGGAAATCCAAGTAATAAAGGTGTAGGAAAATGTGGTGGTAATCGGGTTGAGTAAATATAAGTTTGATGGCATGAATGGATAGATAATTCATTAAGGAATCCATACGACTTTATTGAATTGAATTTGGATAAGTAGAGCTCCGGCAATTGATCTTAGAGTTAACAGTATTTTCTGAGCGTAGTGGGTTAAGAGTGTGTTCTGAAAAGGGATAATTCAATTTCTTCAAAATAGTTTCTTTATCATTTATAATCGTTGTAGCATGAGTTAAGTCATTGTAACGTCATCGCTGTAGACAAAACTTAAAATAGTAAATTTTTGATGAGGGCTAACTGGTCTAGAATTTCCGCTATAGCATGACCTTATGCCGCTATAGCGCGGCCTCTATTGCCGGATAGATGTTGTTTTCGTGTTGCCACTACAGCAGGATGGATGTTTTTGTAGCAGGATAGGTGTGCATTACATCATTGATTAATTCCCTAAATGACCTTGTTTGGTAATTTTTTGCTGTTAAGGCTAAATAACGACCACTGGGTGATTTCGATGCATTTTCCACCATTCTTGAGGCTAAAGGTCAAGAACAAGCGGAGCAAATCTAGAAAGGGAATGATCAAGTTTCTTGGATTTCAAACTTGTTTCGAGGTAGGTGATGATTTCATTTGATGATTGTGTGATGTATGCATGTTTTTTCTTCATTGTGATACATGTATGTGTATGAATGTTACAATCGTGATCACACTTTTTGCAAATAAGATAGGTAAATGATGTAGCCATGAAATCATGATGTAAATGTATGATCTTGAAACTACACTTGTGATTGTGATAATTGTGTGTGAATGGGGATCGGATTGACACGTTCTGTCAAGATAATTGGGATCGGTTTCCACGTTCCGACATAACTTTGGATCGGGTTTCCACATTTTGGCAAGTTAATTGTTTGGGTTTGGGTTCCGTGAGAGGACTAATGATGTGATGAAACATGAAATTTGTATTGATTTTTTATTGATTATATATATACATATATTATATACATATATATTATATAATATATACATTATATTATATATAATACATGTCTGTTGTATATACACACACACACATGTGATTATAATGTTGTTTGACTTGCTTATGTTGCACTAGTAGGATAACCGCGTGATCCTACCAATATATTGTGGTTATGTAATGATTCTGCACTTGCTCTTATCTTTGTTAAGTACATGGAAACTTCAAACAACTATTGAGAGGCCTCTCTTATAAGACTAGACATTATCGCATCGACTTCAAGGGTGAGCCAAATCTTCCAGGCTGCGATGGAGTTCTCTTTCGTCTAAATCAACCAATTCTGAACATAGATATTTGTTTAGTTAGTGATTAGTTTAGTAGTTGGGGTTGTCACCCTTCCTGTTCAGAGTTGTTATTTTGAAGTAGTTGGTACATTGACTTTCAGATTCTAGGTTTATCTTCCGCAATCGTTAAT